>JAHZTW010000001.1:380492334-380512045 GCA_020283515.1 Alliaria petiolata
ATCACACCTCCTTTAGCAAAGTTTTGTGGAATGATGGAAGCTGAGGAAGACACTTTTGATCAAGAGGAACGTCTCTGTAAGAAGATTAGAGAGGAAGCTGACTTGAAAAGGCGTTTGGAAGCCCACACCTTTAGAAGCAAACAACTTGCCAAGTGCTTGCAAGACAAGCCCGCAGAAAAGGCTAAGGTTGGTTGTGTCTTGGGAGTTAGGATGGACAAGTCTGAGCCAAGGATTAAGTTCAAGCTGAAGAAGAGCCTGATGGTGAGCCCCTACTGACGCTGTTTGGTTGTGAAGAAGAGACACATCTTAAGGATAAGCCACTTTAAGGGAAAGGCAAGAAAAAGGGCTCTTTGATGAGTTTAACCAAGAATCCTAAAGATGGGTCTAGGATGGACAATGATGATGATGATGCAGCGCATCTTTACTTGGAAGACATCTCGTTGTCTTCGTATCGTATTAAGGCTTTATTAAGTTAATTTGGGTTTTATCATACTCTTAGGAGTTTATTTATCGTTGGGCTTTTATTAAGTAAGTTGTTATTTTATCTTATTCTATAAGCTAGGGTTTTTTCGTTGTAGCCTCTATATAAAGGCATCGTACGTCTTCCGAAGAGAGGCATCTTATAATTGAATTTAATTCAAAGAACTTTTTGTTCATCTTTGCTTGCTTATCGGTTATTCATACGAAATATAGACATATCAACTCCCCCAAACTTGCCTTTTGCTTGACCTCAAGCAAATGAAACACAAGGTAAGGAGAGAGGTTTGAAGGTGGGAGCTCAATATCCAAGATAATTAACAATAATAATCAACTCAATATCCTAGTTCTTAATTCTAGAATGCATGTGAATACTTTCTACTCCAAAAGTCTCCCTATCAAATGCACTAAAATTTTAATCTAGATAAGTCTCCCTATCAAACCAACTCTTTAACATTCATTAAGTTTAAAACCATGAATCATGACATTGCAAGGCTAGTGAATTCATTTGGTTTAGGGACTGGGTTTTGAGATAAAAATGATCTCAATTCATCCGGTGTTGCATTTAAGTAAGGGTAACACTCAAAAAGATTGAACCATATGCATAATGCTAAAGGTAAGAAACAAGTGATGCATACAAGGATAGACTACCATCTACCCGAAATACTATCAATGATCCTACACCCCTCTCATTCATTTTTTTAGCTCACTCAACCCTCTAGAATCTACCCTTATATCAAAGCTTTTTGTGCCTTGCCCCAAACCGCGAATCACAAACATTTTCTTTTCTTTTTAAGCTCTTAGGAGGAAACTTCTTCAACCTTTGCTCATAGCGAATGGTGTAACCTCTAACTTCTTTACTTAGCTCTTCTCTCTTTTTTTTTTCTTTTTTTCTAGGTAGCCTTTCTTTTCTTTGGCCTCTCTTTGACACTTTTAATTTTTCTTTTCTTCTTATTCCGAGACTACCTAGCATTTTCGACCTTGAGCTATATCTTTTTAACCATGAGATTCACCATTTCAAACTATGCTTCCCCTTAATTTTCTCCAAACCCTTATTCAACATCTCCTTCTTCCCAAATTTTCCACAACTCAACAAGCATTACCACAACCAATCAAACCCCCAAAACCTAAGCCTAAAGCTAACCTCAAAATGTAAGGTTAGAATCTACATGAAAGTCTATACTTGTCGTTTCAAACCTAACACTTTATGCTAAGTTCAATCGAAATAAAGGCCTCACAAGTAGTCACTCAAAAACAATTGGCTTCAAAGGAGGTAAGGTTTGGTAGGAGTTCACTTGAGCTAGCAAGAGGGTGGCAAAGTGAGTAAGAAAGCTCAAGTATTTTCAATCCATGAATTCACTTTCAATGCAAGCATGACAATTAAATGTCCAAATTCGGTTCAAGTGAGTAGAGTTGGCTATCAAATTCAAGACCCTATTTCGACCAAAATCTAGTGACAAATGAGGTGGTCCAAGCATGGTTCTTCCTTACTTTCAATCGAATTCACAAGCATTAAAGAACTACTAACTAGGGTATTGAATTGATTACAAAAGTTAAAAATCTACAAGGATAGGCTCATCATTGCTCCCAATGCATATACAAACAACCTAAATGAGAAAAATTCTAGACTCAATCCTAAAATGTTAGCAAGTGCAAATGCAAACTAAATGATATTTTTTTTGCAATTTTCGAAAAAAATTTCATTTTTTGGTTTTTCTATGCCTTAGATGAGACTCAAGTATGCATGCGAAAGAAAAATAAGATCACAAAACACAAAGTCAAATACCATACTCCCCCAAACTTAAATTACACAGTCCCTTGTGTAATCAAAGCTTGGAGAAGATTTTAAAATGCAAAAAAAATAAAAACTAAGTGGTATTTACAATGGTTTGGAGTGGTACCTTGATCAAAAATGCATGGAGGAGGAGGAGTATGAATCCATGGAGTATGATGGATTGCTTGATTGAGGAGTAGGGGATAGCATGACTCTCTTCTCACGCCTTCTTGTCTCATAGGAGGAGGGGCGTGGCTCATCTTCATGGCTTGGTGCACTTGGGGTTCCTTGAAAGGAGTGGCATCTCTCTACCATATGGCTGTCCCCTTCTTGATCCTCATGCTGCTCTTCTTGATGTCTTGAGGAGGAAACTCTTTCAACCTTAGCTGTGAGGTCTTTGATTTGCCTCTTCATCTTCTTGATAGTCTTCACAAGCTTCCTAATGGTCTTGTCTTGCCATTTGTTCCATCTTTGGAGAAGCTTGATGTGTTGGTGAGCTTGTCTAGAAGGCTCTCCTTGGTTGGCTCCTTCATAAAGCTCAAAGTTGTACCTATCACTCCCATAGACCGGAGGAGCTTGATAAGGCTCGTGGTAGTTGTCCCAAGAGCATACCGGGAAAGTCTCTGTGTCGCCTAGATGCTCGTCAGATGGAGTGAAAGAGGCATTGGACCTTTCCCTAAGGCTTGTGAGGTGAATGCAAGGGAGTCGGATTGTAGCCTCCTTGAGCCTTGCCACATTGAACTTGTACTTGAAGCCACTTCCTTCCTTAACCAAAAATTGAGCCTTGTGGAGATAGGCGAAGTCTAAGTACTGCTTCCCGGCTGAGGGGTGCCCCAAGTTAACGCCAACCTCCTCAAGTATAGGCGTGATCATACCCCCAATGGCGAGTTGGTGTGAGCGATCCTTCTTGGCTGTCACTAGACCATAGTAACTAGCCGCATGAGCTACCCAAATCTGCACCATACCATTTCCCGTAGCATCACCTCTCATTTCCGAGTTGTCATCAAAGAAACGGATGATGTTCTTGAGCCCAACATCAAGCATTTCCCACTCTTCGGAAGTTACAACCACGGTCTCTTTCTTAGCAAAGAAAGTGTGGGCTAGCACCTTGTGAGCATAGCGAATCGCGGGATGACGGATCATGTTGCTCTTAACTCTACTGGTTTTGTAACTCCGATTACCAACCATCTTCCAAAGCTTTTCCAACTCCACCTTTCTAACATCCAAGCGTGAGCCCGCACCGGTCCCCTCATCAAAGCCAAGCACCTTACTTAGCTTCTTGAAGCCCATCTTGTAAGATTTTTGCGAACCCGTAATTGGATGAAACCGAGGCCATCCCTTTATCTATTAACCTCCCCCGAACTCGAAGTCGTCACCTTCAAAGTAGAGAGGAATTGGCATGTCTCCTCTTGGCAGCTTGGGTATGATTGGTTGAACCACCTCTCATACCCCCAAATTCCGGAAAATCGCGGTCACATCCTCCAAGAGATCCAACTCCTCTAGCAACTCGTGATCCGGGTACGTGGTTCCCTTGAAAGGGATCTCCATAAGGGCCTTGTACACATCCGAGGGTGTTAGAGGCTCGGCTGTAGCTTTCTCGGCTCGCCTTTCCTTGGCCTTCTCCCTACTAATGTCTCTCTTTTGAGACAACTTCCTTATGACCGGGGGACTCTCCTCGGGATCTTCTTCTTCCACCTCAACTGGCCGCTTGCCTTGTTTCTTGCTAGCTTCACTCCTTGTTCTTCCCATATTACCTACAAAATTCGACTTCTCGGAAAAGAGTGAGTATAAGGTGAACTTTATCCCTTGAAAGCAACAAACATGCAATCATAAGGCTCCATGAAGCTTCCAATAAGTAAAATTCCATGGAAATGAATTAATAGCAAGAATTAATCTTATTTATCACCTCATTTATCATCCAAAGAAATCAACAAGGAATTTTTCAAATTAAGCATCCTCTAATTGGTAAGAAGTTAAATTCAAGAGGATTCTCGCCTAATTACTTATGCAACATGGAAAAACAAGATTAAAGAAACCAATTTTGAAAATTTGAACATCAAATAGACATAAACATGGATTTTCGCATCCCTTGAAAGTCCTGTAGAAAAAATGTTCAAAAATCAAAATTTTCCCATGTAATTCCTTGGAAATCTTCACCAATCATCACCCATAGCAATATTCCATTATACCCAACTCAATCAATCCATTCAAAGTCTACTTATCAATCCTAATCTTTCAATTCATTCTCAAGAAAAAAATCAAAGATTAAAAGAGAGGATGAGAAGACAAACCTTGGTTCCACGCAAGTGCAAGGCCGAAATCAACTAAAGAATCAAGATTAGCACAGAATTTCGAAATTATAGCACTTGAAATCAAAGGATTTGATGAAGAATTGAGAGAGAAAAAGGCAAAATCTAGTTCTTATCCTTGGTGAATGATAACAAATCGTGAATGAGTGAGAGATGTGGGGAAGAAGAAGTTTTTAATCTCCTAAAATCGGTTCAATCTAAGTGAGGGAGTCAACATTAAACCGGTCAAAGGAAGGAGGAAAAGTCAAGCAAACCTGTTTTTAGGCGTGGTTCGACGAGTTCGTCGAACTAAGTCGTCGAACTGAACCCCTGCCAATGTGGTTCGACGTGTTCGTCGAACTGTTTGCTCGAACCATGGCCCTGGAATTTAGGTTCGACGACTTCGTCGAACTGTTTGGTCGAACTCAACTCCTGGAAAAGTGGTTTGACGACTTCATCAAACCAACTGCTCGAACCGAACCCCTGGAAGAGTAGTTCGACGTACTCGTCGAACTAGTTGCTCGAACCACCTTTAAAATTTTCTTCCTCACTCTTTTCTTCAAGTCAAAGTCCTCCATACTCAACCTAAAACTTTCAAAAACTCAAAGAAACAAAATCATAGAACTAAATCAAGAATACATACAAGGATAACCATGGGAATGCCTCCCAAGAGCGCTTGTTTAACGTCATTAGCTCGACATTTCAAACCTTTTTAGGCAAGAGTGGGATCTTGAAGAGAACATGAGCTTGCCTCTTCCTTAGACTCATTCATGATAGACTCATAATTTAGCATATTTTAGCATCCATATTAGATAGTTTTGCATGTACTTTTGCATTCATTTAGCCACTTTTAGTCCCATTTGCATACATATTAGAGTTTAGTGAGTGTTAGCTTAGGTTGTTGCATATTTGTACATATTGAGTCCTTATTAGGTGTTTTGGAGGCTTGGAAGACCATATGGAGTTTCATGGATAGCCAAGAGGAGCAAGAGAAGCAGCCAAATGAGAAGCAGAAGTCTTTTTAGAAGCATATCGAGTATTTGGAGGTGCGAAATGTATGCGTCCGGACGAAGGCCTTGACCTTAGATTCAGACTCCGAAGCCTTCTTAAGAGTTGTAGAGTATCCATAGTTCTTTCTATTGCCGTTGGAATCAAGTCATTCAGATCCGTGGTTAGAAAGTTACATCGATTTTGGTTGGGTTCGACGTGTTTGTTCGACCAGCTGCTCGAACCAAACAACCAGGGGTCATGTTCGACGAAGATGTTCGACCAGCTGGTTGAACAACATTTCCAGGAGCAATGTTCGACCAAGATGTTCGACGAGCTGGTCGAACATTACACTGACGAATCCCTTTTGTCACTTTGATGGGTCCCTCCTATAAATACTCATTAGACCTAATTTTTATGGGAACTTTTATTCTCTATTGTCATAGCGTAAACTTTTATCCTCTTTGGGAGAAAACCTTGTATTTTTCTTGGATCTTTAAGTTTAATGCAATATCTTTCTTAGATTTCTTATTTTCATTTCTCTAATCATGTTTACCTTATCACTTATCTTTGATTTGATGGGCTTAATCATGATTAGTGAGTAGTTTCTTAGGAACTTGGGGATGGGTTAGATTTAGGGTTTTCTAATGGTTTAATCTTGCAATCTAGGATAGATTCTTTCATCTCTCTTCTTATTAAGATGTTCTTAATGCTAAATAGCTAATCTTTTGCTATTTGGATCATAAGCATTTCACACACCCACCAAGTGTTTGATGAAATGCTTGAACCAACTTAATAAGAGATTTACATTCCTAGCCTAAGACATTAGTTGCCTAGGGTGTTTATCATGCCATTTGGACTTGTGTTTAGTGCTTGCTAATTATTTTAATGTTAAAACACCATTAGTTCATTAGGGTGATTAGTGAAGGGATTATTGCCACACATCATAGATTAGTCTTTATTAAGTGTTCTAGGCATAGAGATGCCTTGATTAGTTGCTTAAATGATTGCAAGATTGTCCATTTAGTTTCCCAAATCAATGATTCCATCCCTAGGTTTCGTTTTTAGTTAATTGCTAATCTTGATTAGTAGTTAATCGCTTGATTAGTGCTTGATTAGTGATAATTAAGGTTTAAAATCATCTAATTCTTATAGTGTCCCTTTTAGGTTGTAGCTTGGTTTTAATAGCCCTTTGTCACTTGAATATCGAATTTGGCTTAGATTAAATAGTTTCATGTATTCCTAGTGTTGTTAATCTTAATCCCTTATGGATTGACATCTCAAATACTACAATGACATGAGTAGTAGAGATTAATTGAAGTGGAAAAATCCTATTATCAATTCACCAGGTATGGCTTGACTCTATGGCCATTGACTGTGAAACTCTCCCCATTCTTCCCAATCAAGGTGATGGCTCCATAAGACAACACTTCTTGAATCTCAAAAGGGCCTCCCCACCTTGACTTGAGCTTACCCGGGAACAACTTCAATCTTGAATTGTAGAGAAGAACTTTGTCACCAACACTCAGCTCCTTCTTCACAATCCTCTTGTCATGGAAAGCCTTGATTCTCTCCTTGTAGATCCTTGAGCTTTCATAAGATTCAAGCCTAGTCTCCTCAAGCTCTTGGAGTTGAATCAATCTCTTCTCTTGGGCTGTCTTTATATTGTAGTTGAGAAGCTTCACAGCCCACAAAGCCTTGTGTTCAATCTCCACTGGTAAATGGCAAGCTTTCCCATACATAAGGTTGAAAGGAGACCTTCCAATTGGGGTTTTGAAAGCTGTTCTATAAGCCCACAAAGCATCATCAAGCTTGATTGCCCAATCCTTTCTTGCTATACCCACAGTTTTCTCTAGAATAGCCTTGATCTCACGGTTTGAGACTTCCACTTGACCACTAGTTTGAGGATGGTAAGGGGTGGCTACCTTGTGTTTTACACCATGCTTGTGCAATAACCCTTCAAAGACCTTGTTGATGAAATGGCTTCCCCCATCACTAATCACAACCCTTGGTACACCAAACCTTGGAAAAATTATGCTCTTGAACATCTTGAGAACGACCTTGGAGTCATTAGTAGGACTTGCAATGGCTTCCACCCACTTGGAGACATAATCAACAGCTACCAAGATATATTGATTTCCATAAGAAGATGAGAAAGGTCCCATGAAGTCTATGCCCCAAACATCAAACAACTCAACTTCTAAGATTGGGTTTTGGGGCATCTCATCTCTATTGCTTATGTTCCCCTTTCTTTGACAAGGTTCACACCTCTTGGTGAAGTCATGAGTATCCTTGAACAATGTAGGCCACCAAAATCCACTTTGAAGAACCTTTGTAGCTGTCTTGAATGTGGCGAAATGACCTCCATACTTAGACCCATGGCAATGAAAAATCACACTCTCAACCTCTTCTTGTGCCAAGCACCTTTTATAGATCCCATCATTACATCTTTTGTAGAGATAAGGCTCATCCTAATAGAAGTGTGACACATCTCTCATAAACTTCTTCTTGTGATAGGTGTTGAGATGAGTGGGTTCTTCTTTGCACACCAAGTAATTAACAATGTCGGCATACCAAGGCAAAGCTTTGTCCTCTAGACCTTGAATCTCTTTAAGCTTCCTTCCAACTCCATGTGCACTAGCAATGCTCTCGATCATCATAATTTGCTCCTCCGGTAGGGAATCATTGATTGGCAAAGCATCCTCAATCCTCATCCTTGACAAATTATCAGCGACACCATTTTCCACACCCTTCTTATCAACTATCTCCATATCAACTATCTCCATATCAAAATCCATCTAAGGAGCCTTAGCTTAGTCTCCTTCTTTGCATAGATGTGGCGCAATGCAGCATGATCCGTGTAGACTATCACCTTTGAACCCACCAAATATGATCTGAATTTCTCAAAAGGAAACACCACAGCCAAGAGTTCCTTTTATGTTGTTGCATACTTGGTTTGAGCCTCATCTAGTGTCCTACTTGCATAGTAGATCACATGCAGCTTCTTCTCTTTCCTTTGTCCAAGAACTGCTCCAACAGCATAATCACTAGCATCTTCCATGATCTCAAATGGTATACTCCAATCCGGTGCTTGTACAATAGGAGCACTCACAAGTGCCTTCTTGATTGTTTCAAAGGCTTGCAAGCATTCCTCATCAAACTGAAATTACACTTCCTTACAAAGAAGTCTTGTCAAAGGTCTAGCAATCCTTGAGAAATCCTTGATGAATCTCCTATAGAAGCCTGCATGCCCAAGGAAACTCCTTATGCCTTTCACAATGGTTGGTGGCACCATCTTGATCATAAACATCTATCTTGGTCTTGTCCACTTCTATTCCTTGCTCAGAAATCTTATGACCCAACACAATCCCTTGGTTAACCATGAAATGACACTTTTCCCAATTAAGCACCAAGTGAGACTCTTCACATCTTTGTAAAACCCTGCAAAGATTAGAGAGACATGCAGAAAAAGAGGCACCATACACAGAAAAGTCATCCATAAAAACTTCTACCATTTTCTCAATAAGATCGGAGAAGATACTCATCATGCACCTTTGAAAGGTAGCTGGAGCATTACATAACCCAAATGGCATCCTTCGATATGCAAAGGTACCATAAGGGCATGTGAAATTGGTCTTCTCTTGATCATTAGGATGAATGGGTATTTGAAAGAACCCACTATATCCATCAAGGAAACAATAGAAAGGATGGTTAGCCAATCTCTCAAGCATTTGGTCAATAAAAGGAAGGGGAAAATGATCTTTTCTAGTAGAAGCATTAAGTTTTCGGTAATCAATGCACATTCTATGGCCGGTGATAGTTCTAGTTGGTATCAATTCATCCTTTTCATTCTTAATCACTGTGATTCCACCCTTCTTAGGGACAACATGCACCGGGGAGACCCAAGTGATGTCACTATTAGGATAGATCACATTAGCTTCTAAAAGTTTCAAGATTTCCTTCATCATTACTTCCTTAAGGTTTGGGTTTAATCTTCTTTGGTGTTCAATTGAGGAAGCATTTTTATTTTCAAGGTGAATCCTATGAGTACAAAGTATAGGAGATATGCCCTTGAAATCACTCAAAGAGTAACCAATAGCTCTTCTATACTTTCTCAACTCATTAAGGAGAGAGTTGAGATCATCATCACTTAAGTTTTCATTTACAATGACGGAGTAAGAAGAGTTACGGCCTAAGAAAGCATACCTTAGTCCAATGGGAAGTGGCTTGAGTTCCACCTTTGGAGCTTTGAGTTCACTCCAATCCTCATCTAGGTCTCTTGCCAATTCGCCATCTTCAAGTGCCTCTAGCCTTTTCTCTTGTCCTTGACTTGAAATCTCAACCCTCATGGACCCCTTGTCTTGGTGAAATTCCACTTCACTCTCACATGGAGCTACCAATCTTGTAAAGCTATTCTCCCCATCTAGTGCCTTGCGTGAATCAAGCATGAGCATGTATGTTTGGATCTCCTCATGCAAGTACCCATTCTCTCCATGTGGTTTGGTGAGAGCCACACCAAGATGGTCTTCTTGAGCTAGTTCTTCTAGTAACTCATCAGCTAACTCATCCATAGTTTCAATGTAGAATGCTTGACCATCCATGGTTGGCTTCCTCAAGGTCTCCTTTATGTCAAACTTCAACTCAACCCCTTTTCCTAGATGCAAACTAATCTTCCCATGCTTCACATCAATGATTGCACCAGCTGTAGCTAGTAAAGGTCTTCCCAAAATCAAAGGATCATTTGGCTCCTCATCCATCTTAAGTACCATGAAATCTGTGGGAATGATGAAGTTTCTAACCTTGAGAGGCAAATCCTCTAAAACTCCAATAGGCATCCTCATACTCCTATCTGCAAGTATTAGAGAGATTCCACACTCTTTGTACTTGGTGAAGCGAAGCTTCTTAGCTATTGAATAGGGCATGAGGTTGATGCTAGCTCCAAGATCACACAAGAAATTTTCAAATCCAAGGGGACCTAGGGCGCATGGTATAGTGAAAGAACCGGGGTCTCCAAGCTTCTTTGGTATCACATTGCTTTGAATAATTGCACTACACTCTTGAGAAAGCAACATAACTCCTTGGATATCCCTTGCTCTTCGTGCCACGGTATCTTTCAAGAACTTAGCATATTGTGGAATCATCATAAAAGCATCCACCAAATTCCACGGTATCTTTGATTTGCTTGTCAAACATAGCCTTGTATTTCTCCACCAATTGTTTCTTAAACCTCCCGGGGAAGGGAAGCTTAGGCTTGTAAGGTGGAGGAATATAGGTGGACTCCTTTTGTTGCACATCCTCTTTTGGCTTCTCCTTTACCACTTCTTTGCTTCTCTTTGCAATATACACATCATCAAAAGTTATAGCATCTTGAGCATTTTCAAAGCTATCCTCCCCATCTTGAATTTCAATGTCCTCATTGATCAAAGGACTTGTCCTTGGAGGCAACTCCTTTCCACTTCTCAAAGTAATAACATTGATGTATTCCTTGGGGTTTGCCTCACACTTTCCCGGTAGAGTGCCTTGAGAATTGGAGCTAGAAGCCTTGCCTTTCTCAAGTTGCTTGAACTTTTGTTGAAGACCTCCTATTTGAGTAGCAAGTTCATTAAGTGAAGAATCCATCCTTGTGTTAATTTCAGCAATCTTCTTTCCCATATTAGCATCACTATTGGCTTGACCTTGAAGTATTTGTTGAAGCATAAGCTGAACATTGTCTTGTGGAGGACCTTGTGAAGTTTGATTAAAACCCGGTGGAGCATTGCCTTGGTTAAACTTTTGCCCACCAAAGTTGCCTTGGTTTCCTCCTTGGTAGTTAGGCCTTGGTGCATAACCCTTTTGTTGATTGTTGTAAGGCACAAAAGGTTTGTTTTGAGTAGCTTGTGGAGGATAGACTTGATCTCCGGGGTTGGCTACATTAGTACTTCTATAAGAGAGGTTGTTATTCCCCTTATAGTTGTTGTTTGAGTAGTTGTTGTAGCCCCCTTGGCCACCCACGAAATTTACCACCTCTTGACCCTCTTGATACTCAACTTGATCCTCACAATCCTCTTGGTTCTCTTCAACAAAATGTACATGCCTTTGATTTGAAGACATAAGCTTGTCCATCTTGTCATGTAGAGATTTCATCTCTTTCTTTGTAGACTCATATTCACTTCCCCTTGGAGCTCTATCATAGTCTTCATTGTAATTACCATCACTCAAGGCAAGATTCTCCACAAGCTCCAAACCATCTTCTACTTCTTTACCTAAGAAGTTTCCATTACTTGCAGTATCAAGAAGCATTATAATCTTTGGAAGAACACCTCTATAGATGTGCTTAGGAGAGACTCTTGTGTGAAGCCATGATGAGGGCATTACATAGTGTAGCCCTTGAATCTTTCCCATGCTTCATTGAAAGACTCATTGTTCTTTTGAGTGAAGCTAGAGATCTCATTCCTCAACATGGCCGTCCTTGAGTTGGAGAAGAACTTAGATAGGAATGCTTTCTTGCATTCATCCCAAGAGGTGATGGTACCTTGAGGCAAGTTTTTCTCCTATTTCCTTGCTCTATCCCCAAGAGAGAAGGGAAAGAGTCTGAGCTTGAAAGCATCCTCACTCACACCATTCATCTTGAACAACCCACAAACTCTATCAAAGTTGTCTAAGTGGTCAAGTGGATCTTCCATAGGCAAACCATGGAACTTGTCTTGTTGAACCATGGAGATGAAAGTTGGCTTCACTTCAAAGGTATTGTTGTGAACCGATGGAGGCTGAATACCATATCTATTTTGATGAATATTTGGAGCATCCCCAAGTTCCTAAGGAACTACTCACTAATCATAGTTAAACCCATCAAATCAAAGATAAGTGATAAGCTAAACATGATTAGAGAAATGAAAATAGGAAATCTAGGAGAGATATTGCATTAAACTTAAAGATCCAAGTCAAATATAAGGTTTTTCTCCCAAAGAGGATAAAAGTTTTTGACAAGACAAGAGAGAATAAAAGTTGACATAAAAATTAGGTCTTATGAGTATTTATAGGAGGGACCCATAAAAGTGACAAAAAGAAATTGTTTGGGTTCAGTTCGACGAGTTCATCGAAGCAAGTCGTCGAACTGAACCCCTGGTGCTGTGGTTCGACGAGTTCGTCGAACTAAGTCATCGAACTGAACCCCTGCCTTCTTGGTTCGACGACTTGCTCGAACCGTTTGCTCGAACTGACGTCCTGGAAGTTTGGTTCGATTTCTTGCTCGAACCAACTCGTCGAACCAGCGCGAGAAGTCTTCCGCTCCATCCTCTTGGTGAATTCTTGCTCCTTCAAGTGCTATGCCATCCTTGTCCAACTCCATTCATGCCTCCGTAGCATCCATATCACCTAATCAAGAGTCCAAATGCAACAAAATATGCAAAGAATATGCAAAGACACCTAGAACTTTGAATGATCAAAATGCAATACAATGATGCTAAATTAGGTTCCTAAATGATAAGAAACTTACACTAAATAGAAGGAAATATGATGCAAAATATAGACATATCAGAAAAATCAGAAAATTTTCAAAAAGTTTTGAAAAAAAATTCATGTTTCTTGCATTTGCATTCGTAAATTTTGTAGGATTGAGTCTAGATTTTTGATCATATAGGTTGAATCATTCATATGCATAGGGGGCAATTTTCCTTGTAAGGTGTTTAAGCTCATGAATTGGTTCAAGACTCTAGTTAGTGGTTCTTTGATGCTTTGTGCAAACTATGAAATTAAGCTCTAACCATATTTGGATCATTTGTTTTAATTTTCTTGGCTTAAGTTGAAACAAGCATGAATTGAATCCTTTCCTATTAAGTGGAACCTTAACATGAACATTTAATTATCATACTTGTGCACTTGAGAAAGAATACATGGATTACATATACATATTTAGGCTTTCTTATTCCTTTCACCACTCTCTTGTAAGCCCAAATAGAATTTCACACCTGAACCTTTACCTCATTTCAAGCCAAAATTCGTGTGTGATTTGTGAGGCCTTAAAATTTTTGATTGAACTTTGCATAAAGTGTTAGGTTTAGGGCGACATGTTTAGGCTCTCATATAATTCTAGCTTTGCATATTGAAGCTAGCTTTAGGGTTGATTTGGGTGGGAGTTCATGGGTGTTGTGATTAGAAATGCTTACTTTAATTTCGGATTTGAGAAGAAGATGGTGTAAGGAGTTTAAATAAAAAGGGATATATAGTTTGAAGTGGTTGGTCTTGAATTGTTTTGTATGAAAGCTCAAGTTCTAAAAGGAAAAGAAAATGGGATAGCAAAGAGAGAGCTATCCCAAGAAAATATAAAGAGCTAATCTACGTATGACCATACCACTCACTATGAGAAAGGTTGAAGAAGTCTCTCTAATGAGTTCGAATGATGGAGTTTTTGTGGGTTTATACTTAGCATTTTCCTTTGTTTGATTGAGCAGTTATAGAGGGTGCGTGAGCTGAAAAACAAAATGAATGAGAGAGGGATTAGCATTGTTAGCATGATTGGTAGATGAGAGTCTAGCCATGTATGCATCCATTGCCTTTTACCTTTAGCATTATGCACAACTTCAATCCTTCTTGAGAAAACCCATTTCTTGGAAAACCCACATGCATGAGATCATTCTTATCTCATAACCTTGTCCTTAGCCAAATGTATTCGGTTTCAATTGCATAAGTGTGATTCACGGTTTGAGCTTTAACGAATGTTAAAGGTTAGGATTCTTGGATTGTTTGGAATAGACAAGTCTTGATTTGAAATTCAGTAAGTGATGAATATGGCTAAGTTTTTTGGAGTAGAGTTTGTATACTGCATCCTAGGATTGAGAACAAGGACCATTGATTCGATTTATTTGAAAAACACTTTTGGATTTGAACCCCCATTTTCAAACTTCTTCTCCTAGTTGTCTTTGTTTGCTTGAGGACAAGCAAAATGCAAGTTTGGGGGAGTTGATATACTCATATACTTCGCATATTTAGCATACATTTAGAATAGGTTTTCATGCATAATACATTCATAATAAGCTAGTTTGCATCATTTATCTCATTTTAGGTCCTAGAACACTTTGCATTAGCATTTGCATAGTTTCTTGCATATATGCATCATTTTCAGGTTATTTGGTGTACTTGGAGCTATCTTGGATGATGAGCATGGACAAGAAGGTTAAAGAAGAGCTTAGGAGTTGATGGGAGTCAAGGGGAAGCTCGGCCAAAAGAAGTGGAGCTGAGATCGAGCTGAAGATCGACCAGCCATGGTCGATTCAACCTGGAATCGAGCTGGAGATCGACAAGCCATGGTCGATTCAACCCTAGATCGAGCTGAAGATCGACCAGCCATGGTCGATTAAACCCTGGATCAAGCTGAAGATCAACCAGCCATGGCCGATTCAACCCGGAATCGAGCTGAAGATCGACTAGCCATGGCCGATTTAACCCTAGATCGAGCTGAAGATCGACCAGCCATGGCCGATCTTGGGTGCAATATTTTCCTCCTTCCTTGGCCAGCTCACATTTTGTCTTCTAGTGAGGGGACCATTTTGTGTGGTCCTATATAAACACTTTACCCTATTTTTTAGGGCAGACACGAAATTTTAGGAGTTGTCTTCTCCATTTTTAGATCTAGCCACCCTTGTAGGACATTTTTAAGCTTTTATTTTTGTAAACCTTGATTTTAATTTGAAGTACTTCTCTTTAAGCTTTAATCTCTTTTCTTTCTTTAAGCTAACCATGTTCATCATCTCTAATCCTATGATTAAGGGCTGTTCAAACATGATTAGTGAGTAGTTGTTTTAGGATTTAAGGTTGAGGTGATTAAGCCTTAATCTCTTTTCTTTCTTTAAGCTAACCATGTTCAGCATCTCTAATCCTATATTTAAGGGCTGTTCAAACATGATTAGTGAGTAGTTGTTTTAGGATTTAAGGTTGAGGTGATTAGGGAGTTTTTGAAGGTTAAATCTTGGTATTTTCTTGTTCTTAAACCTTATCTTTTCTTGGTTTGGAGTGTTCATTGCTTAAAGACCTCGATGGAGGCTTTATGATCCTAGAGATTTCCTTATCTCATGAGGACTTAGGAAATTGATATATCATGGTTTTTACCCGTTTTTGGACCATGATATAAGTGTTTTTATAGAGTCTTTTGGTCTTTTTAGAGTCCTATTAAAGTCTTTACAGGTTCAGCTACGTTTTGAGCATAATTGGAGATTTTGGAGCTTTTTGGAGCATTGTGGAACAAGCTGCTGAAAAGATGAAGTCGAAGTGGAGCTGAATGAAAAGTGTCGATCGACACTGTTCATGATGTCGATCGACACCAATTATTTCCAGAAACTGGACGCGACTATACAAGCTTTGAAGAAAAGGAAATTGCCCAAAAAGATTTCCTTATTTGCAAGAGTGCCCAATTCGTGTTTTAGGCCTATAAATATAGTTTTTCAGCCATTGTTTAGGCTACACAACATACAATACACAATAATTTAGAGAGAGATTTTAGAGAGTTTCTGGGGAGAGAGATCCTATACTTTGTTCTTGAGATTTTGAACCCCTTTATTTCTTCTATTGATTTCTCTTATGCTTTCTATTTAAATTATGATTTATGTTTCATTGATCATGTCTAAGTAGTTTACTAGTTAGGTTTAGGGTTTTTCAAAGATGATTAATGAATTGTTAGGTCAAATTAAATTGTTAGGATAAAATCATTAGAGTTCTTCATCTGGATTTGTGTTTAATGCTTATTGTAGCTTCGCGACCTAGAATCTGATCTTAGGTTGATTAATAGATGTGAGAGTATTATTAATTGCCTGAACTAATGTTAGATGAGCAAAATACCTATTCGCAAAGAGATTTGGTTTAGGGTTTTGTGAACAATCGAACCTGATATTAATGCTTGTTTGAATTATTAGAATTTGCAAAGAGATTTGGAATTCTAGGGTTTAGACATAGATAATCTTCGCAGCGAGAGTTGGTTGATTTTACATTAGTGTTTCAATTTCAAGAACAGTGCTTAATAATTCCTATCATTCTGTCTAGACCTGCAATTTAGATCACTTGAGAATTTCCCTAAACCTAGCGTTTCGTCTCCTGAATTTACATTGTTTTTAATTGCTTTCTGTCTTTTAATTCCATCTTATTTCTTAGCTTAATTCAAATTTAGAAAACTGTTGTGTGACTATCCCTTCTCTGTGGATTCGATCCCTAAGTACTACAACTGATCTCTTAATTTGAGAGAGTTGCTTTAGGGTAAATTTGACCCATATCAAATTTTGGCGCCGTTGCCGGGGAAGGAGATTAGTTGCCTACAGATTTCTAGTATTAGAATTTTGTCTAGGTTTTTATTTTTGTTTTTGTTACTGATTTAGTTTCTTATCTTCAGTTTCAGGTGCATGCCCAGTACCAGAAGCAACAAGGAAGAGGAACTAATCCCATTGAACCAGGAGCTTGGTCATCTCGAACGCAAGAACCGAGCATCTGCCCGAGCGTCGATCGACACATCTAGTATCGATCGACACCATCCCTCAGCGTCGATCGACACAACAAGCATCGCGGACCGAGATGGAACGTCTGATTCTAGTACGCAATGCGGATGGAAACTTCGCAGACCTGGAGGGCAACAGAAGGAATGCCCAAGGACAGAGACTTGATGAGGCTGGAGCCGTCATAGTCGAACCAGCGATGCAAATCGCACCTGCAGAAGCTGGACGTGGAAGAACGTTAGGCGAGTACAACCGCCCAAACCATTTCTATGCTAATAGAGCTGCGATCCGTCCTCCTGCATTCCAAAGGAATGACTTCGAGCTGAAGTCTGCCTACTTCCAGCTCGTAGCTCAGAATCCTTTCCATGGTCTTCCCAACGAGCACCCGATGGATCATATCGAGAGATTCGAAGACTTGTCTTCAAGCATTAAGGCCAATGGAGTTCCCTATGATTATCTCTTCTGCAAGCTTTTCCCTTACTCGCTTGCTGGAGATGCATCATACTGGCTGAAGCAGTTGCCACCAGGATCCTTGACCACATGGGAAGATACAAAGAATGCATTCTTATGCAATTTCTTTGATGACGCGAGGTCTGAAGAGCTGAGAATGAAGATCACTACATTTTCTCAAGGAACCACTGAAGCATTCAAAGCTTCTTGGGTGAGGTTCAGATCTTACCAAAGGGACTGCCCACATCATGGATTCAGCAAGCCGCAGCTTATCGGTATATTCTACCGCGGAATTGATTGGAGATACCAGATGGTCCTAGATGCTGCGAGCAATGGAAACTTCAACACCAGATTTCCAGATGATGCAATGTTACTTATAGAGAATTTGGCCTCTAGTAACAGCACCAAGAACGCAGACTTCGAAAGAAGACAACACGCTGGGGTGAATGGAGGAAGCCAAATTGCAAAAGTCAACAAGAAGCTGGATATCTTGATGGGGAAGAAGCAGGTTCACTTTGCTAATGAAGTTGATACTTTTGAGCCTGAAGAAGAAGAGGTTAACTACATAAATGGAGCTGGTTTTCAAGGACAGAGATTCAACAATCAGCAAGGCTATGGTTCTTCTTACCAGAAGCCTTTTCAGAGCAACAGCTTCAATAGAACTTATGGTTCCTCTTCTTACCAGAAGCCTCCTACGCAAGACAACAAAATGGAAGCTATGTTTGAGAAAATCTTGCAAGGACAGCAGAAGATGACAGTGGACTTCAATGGCAAGATTGATTCAATGTATGAAGACCTGAATGGAAAGATTGAGAGCATACACTCTCACATGAAGAAGCTGGATGTACAAGTTGCTCAAACCGCAGAAGCTGTTCATAGGCAAGAAGGTTTCCTTCCAGGAAAAACAGATACAAATCCGAAACGCCATGTGAATGCCATCACGACAAGGAGCAGAAGCAAGCTGGAACCAGAGGAGAAGAAGAATCTAAGTGCTGAAGACCTTGTGGAGTTAAAGGAAATCGAAGAAGAAGCTCCAGACACCCCTGCAGAGCCAGTGTCAATCGACACTGCTGAGTGTCGATCGACACCTGAAGAACATCGCGAAGTCAAGAGCTCGAACCCGTGTGTCGATCGATACAAGGCCAGTGTCGATCGACACCATGCCCAGACTTCACCAAATCGCGCTGAACCTTCAAAACTAGAAGAGGAAAGAGTGTATAAGCCTAAGATACCCTACCCCCTGCCTCCCAGAAGATCTAAACAGGAGAGAGAAGAAGCTAGATGCAAGGAGATGATGAGTAAGCTGATGGTTGAGCTACCCTTAGTTGATGCAGTCCAACTTTCACCTGCATTAAGAAGATATGTCAAGAGAATGGTTGCAAACGGTGTGAGTCCTGAAGAAGGAGCATTGCTTACCTGAGATATGAATGCATACTCATGAACATAGTTCCAAGAAAGAAGAAGAAGAAGCGGGTTTCTGAACAAGTCAGTGATGTGATGCAGAGGAGGATTCAAGAGAAGTTACCTGATCCAGGAAACTTTGTGCTAGATTGTTCAATCTCAACAGGAAGGTTTCCTCGTTCTCTCTGCGATTTAGGTTCAAGTATCAACTTGATACCATATTCTGTTGCTATTAGACTTGGGATGACTGATTTCAAGCCGAGCAGAATCTCTCTAATCCTAGCTGATCGATCAAAGAGATTCCCAGAAGGTGTCTTAGAAGATGTTCCCTTAAAGATTGAAGGCTGCATAATTCCCACAGACTTTGTGGTTTTGAAGTATGATGAAGAACCTGCAGATCCTCTTATTCTGGGAAGATCATTCCTGGCTTCTGCTGGTGCCATCATTGATGTGAGAAGAGGGAAAATGGAGCTTGATTTGGGTGATGTTGTCATGAACTTTGACATGGACAAATTAAGAGGACCATCCACCATTGATGGTCAAGCTTTTTCAGTAGAGATGTCCATAGATGAAGGTCCAATCATTGAATGTTCAGATGACACTACTGCTGGGAATGTCAAAGAACTTGATACTAAAGAGCAAGTGAACAAACTGGTTATTCAAGAGGCATTGGCTGAAAACTCTAAGGAAGTTGTGGAGATTGAAGATTGGAGTGGAAACAATCATACCTTCAGGACATTGAGCGAAAGTGAAGGTCTAATCAGTGCTAAGTTGATAGAGGACGACGTTTTCATCATGGAAGCAAGGATTGCAGAGCTGAATTGGAGAAAAAGTGCAGAGATTCGAGCTGCAGAGTTGGCGTCGATCGACACCCCTTGTGT
>JAHZTW010000001.1:380524728-380575249 GCA_020283515.1 Alliaria petiolata
TTTTTTTTGATATATTTAGGTTTGAATAATGTTAGGATATCGGAATATTAGAGTAATGTTAGGATATCGGAATATTAAAATTCGTTAGGAATGAAATATTTTATTTTAATTTAGAAATTTTTTAATTTTAGTTATTAATTATATTTATTAATTATTGTGCAGATGAGGCCTTCTCGTCGTAACCATTATTATCAGTTTATACCTGATAATGGTGGTGGGACTTCGTCTGGGACGGTTCCGATTCCAGCTTCATCTCACCCATACAGTACTTCCGCTACTGAGTCGGAAGTTCCGCAGACCCAGACCCAGACTACTGCACCACCGCCACACTTCCGACAACCTGCTGTTCCTCATCCATATGCCCATTTGACGGTTGATGATTTGATTGCACAACCGAGAAGAACGAATGTTACGAGATTAGACCCGCGTCATGCAACCGGAAAATGGTATATTTTTTAATTTAATATTTAATTTCATATTTCATTTTTTGTTTTCAATTTGTGATTTAATATTATTTTTTTAGGTTCAGGATCGAAAGCAGTGTCGGACGGTCCGTTAGCGATATCATCAAGTCATTTTTCACCGAGCCTCACGCAAATTTCTCTCAACTCTCGCCGGAAATCTTCGAAACTTGGTTCAAAATGTTTGCGGTAGTAAATGTTTTTTTTAAATTATAAATTATTAAAATTGATATTAAATAAAGTTTTATTTGTTTTTGTTTTTTTTTAATTATTGTAGCAAAAATACACTTGGGATTCTGTTGATACCCCGACTGTGCGGGAAGCGTTCAAGATTAAAGTGATGGGACGTCTCGGAGGCACCGTTTCGGACTGGAAAAGAAAATGGGAGTTCATAGGCGACGACGCAAAATCGATATACATCGAGAGGTCGGTTTGGGACGGATTGGTTCGCTACTGGCGGGATCCCCACTCGGTCGTCATTTCTGCAAAGTGCTCATCTTCCCGTAATACCGTTGTTCCAGATGGTTTACCCGCATCATTGCCTCATACAGCCGGTCAAACGCCTTTTCCAGGCGTTCGTTTACAAATGGTAAATTATTAATTACTTTCATAAATTCATTTTCTATTTTTTTAAATTTTTACTAACAAAATCATTTACAAAAAATGTAGGCATCCGAGAACGGAGGTGTTTTGCCTCCGATGACGGAAGTTTTTGCGAAGACACATCGCAAGAAGGCGTCGGGGCTCTTTGTCTCTGACAAGGCCCAGAGGATCTAGAACGACGTCACGGCGAGGATTGCCGAGCGAGAGTCACAAATGTCTCAGACATCACCTGGCGGTTCTTCAGTGCAATCTGGGGGATTGACCACTCCCGACATCGATCGGATCTAAGAGGAGGTATGTATAATAATATATCTATTATTATTATATATTTTTTATCAAATCATAATTTGTTTATTTTTAAAAATCTAGGTTGCCTCTAAGAGAAAGGGGAAAGTCGTAGGGATGGCATCTATTCATCATGTCCCATCTGCTTCGTCTTATGCCCCTCAGCGGTCCCCCGAAGATGATCCGGTCATCCTACATGCCAAGATAGCGACTCTCCAACAAAATCAAACCGAATATCAAGAACAAGTCAAGGCTGAGCTTTCGGAGTACGACGCTATCTTCGAGATAATGGCAGTGGGAAATCCCCAGATCGCCGCACTCCTGCAAGAGAAGCGGAGACGACGAGGGCAACAACACATGCCGGGCCCAGCCATTCGACAGAGGAAGACTTGACCGAGGAACAACGCGAATCACGCCGCCTTGCGGCTCAAGCTACTGAAGAAGCTCGGATTATCCCGAATTTCGATTATATCGCAGAGTAGTGTTTTTTTTAAAACTAAAAATATTTGTTTTTTATTTTATTTTGAATTTTAATTTTAAAATTTTCTTTTTTTTTAATATTTTTTTATTTAAAATTTAAAAATTTACTAGGTATTTACGACGAAAACAATTTTGCCACGATTTAAGGACGAACTCTGTTGCAACGGTTTTACGACGATTATTAGTTTGCCACGAATTAACGACGATATTTTTGCTACGATTCTACGACGATTTTTAATTTGCTACGAATTTACTACAATTTTTCCCCTCAATTTGCCACGAATTTACGACGATTATTAGTTTGCTACGATTTTACTACGCTTATTTTCCCCTCAATTTGCCACGAATTTACGACGAACACTGTATCTCGCGAATTAACGACGATTCTACAACGACACTATTAACGACGATTTTACGACGAAATCTCGGTCTCCCAAAATTAACGACGAATTTGCGACGAATTTGCTTTCGCGACGATCAATTACCGACGATTAAATTTTCGTGGCAAATTCGTTGCGACTGTCGATTTACGACGAATTTACCACGAATTCGTCCCTCGTAAAAAGCATATTTTCTTGTAGTGAGTTTTCTACTATACTATTTTCGTTGTATCACAATGGTTATTGTAAATATGAAATGTTATACTATTTTTTAGATCCTCTTATTGTACATAAGTGCAATTGATTTGTCCCTATTTTTCTAGTTCTTCCTCGGACAGTTGTTTGCTATCGCCATTTTCAAGTTTATTAATTTTAGTAAATAGTTTAGTTGTAATATGGTAAATAGTATAGTATAAGTTTAGGAACAAAATAGTATAGACAAAAAATAATGTGGCAGAAATTGTTTTCATTCACTCTTTCATTTTTTTTTTCTTCTGAATTAAGGGTATAATAGACAAAACACAATGAACTATGGTTATTGGGTTAAATATTCCAATATAATGGTTATAAACTTTATTATAGAGTGTAATGTGGTTATTTGGCTAACATTCAATGTATCGAACAAGGTAAAATACTCATAGAGTTATAAAAAGAAAAAAAAAATGATAACTATTCTTTAATAGTCATAGTCATCATTCTCGCCCTTCTATATCTATTTATTATTATTATTTTCTTTCTGTTTTGTTATTAACAAAAAAGTATAAACTTTGGGCAATGTTGGGATCTAGCCTATTTTTATGACATATTATGTTCAGATGACTATCTCTATAAACCATTTAGTAACTAACATTTTGCGATCGATTTGCTTTTTAGATGATACAATTTTACATCTGAAAAAATTATTGTAGTTAAAATGATAACACGACACCATTATGTGGAAATGCTAACACCAGTACACATAAGTTATAAGATCATATTTTTTAACACAATCGTTCCTAGTTACTAAGGCTCTGAATGGCACCATGTTTCGATTCTAGTGAGGTGACCTTAATCAGAGGGTCACTGACAAATGGTACCATAATTTGGAAGAGGTACGATTCAGGTGTGTGGAGAGTGCTGTTGACTATGTTTGATAACAGGATTTTTCGGTGTTAAATAAAGCTTTTAGCATGCTCATGTCATTGCAATACTTCAGGATCAATCCAATTTGGGAGGTTTGAAGAGATACCAAAAATACAAGAACTTTTGGTAAAACTAAGCAGATTCGGATTAAAAGGTGAATAATTCGAAATAAACTACTTGTGATGATCTACTAGACTTTAAACCTATTTTACAATCCCGACCAAGGGGTTAAACAACTAAACAGCTACCTTTAAAGATTTAAAAGGCTCGACTATTAATTTAAGAAAATGCAAAACTAAAGACAGACAAAACGGGAAATGACTAACAACTTAGGATGAATTTTAAAAACTAGAAATAAAATTCTACTGACTCCTAACTTCTACTAGGGTGCGAAATAAGATATTAGGGAATTTCTAAAATACTAACAAGACCAAGAACACAACTTTATGAGATTAAAAAGCTTTAATGCAAGAAATAAGCAACTAGAAGGATTTAAGCTACAAGATTGAAACTTTAAACTAAAGGAAGATGATTTTTATGTTTTCAGATGATAAGGAATGGATTCACGGTTTGGGGATCAGCTTAAGGAGGTTCAAGATTTAAACTTTGGATTTTAAAACTATAGATCTACACTTTTTGTGCTTTCTCTAAGCCTTGAGAAACTAAGGCTAGTTTCATCCATGGCGTGTGGTATGAAGCCTTTCCTCATCCCTTCCTCCTAAACCATTGGAGATTTCCTTTCCTCATCCCTTCCTCCTAATCCCCTAAGCAACCATGGCGTTTGGGAAAGGAAAGATTAGTCTTTTGGATTTGGATTTAAGGGATCTCCTAAATCTGCTAAGACAAGGAAATCCCTGAGATCAAAGATTTCTCTCTCGAGATCCTCTAAGCTTTAAACGCCCAAATTCAAGAAGAGAATGGTTTTAAGAACAAGAAAAAGACCAAAGCTTAAACCTTTAAACCCCTTAATCACCCCAAACCGAAAACCCAAAAGGTTACTACTCACTATGCATGATTAAACTGCTTGAAAACGTAAAAGAAAGAAAGCTAAGCATGATTAAACGATTAAGCAAAGAGATTTAAGAAAAGTACTTAGATTAAAATGAAAAGATTAAGGTTTTTAAAGCTTGAAAAGCTTGAAAAGACTAACAATGGAGTTTTTGCTAAAAGGAGACAAGACAAATCGTGTCCAAGGCGTGTTATGACCAAAAATAGGTCATAATCCTTTTATACAAAGAGGGAATGGTCCCCTCACAAAAGTCCAAAACGCATCAGCTGTCGGATAAGGTTGGAGATCGAGTTTTGATATATCATGGTTTTTGGACCATGATATAAGTGTTTTTATAGAGTCTTTTGGCTATTTCGAATCTATATAGAGTCTTTACAGGTTCAGGTACAATTGGAGATAAATTGGAGATTTGGATGCATTTTGGAGCTTAATGGAATAAAGTCACGAAGTGATGAAGTCAGGAGCGGATTTACACGCAAGGTGTCGATCGACACCATCTGTGTCGATCGACACCAGGTTTTCCAATTTCCAGAATCGAGAAGTTTCCATATTTTGAAGAAAAGAAAATCTCCAAGACTTTTCCTAATCCTCCAAGGAATTGAACATGCGAACCTAGGCCTATAAATAGAGTTTTTCAGCCATTGTTTAGGCATAGAACACACATTATTTAGAGAGAGATTTTTAGAGAGATTTTGGAGAGAAGAATTTGTCTCCTTTAGAGCAAATTTGGAACTCCTTTGATTCTATTGATTTCTTTTATGCTTTCTATTCAAATTATGATTTATGTTTCATTAATCATGTCTGAGTAGTTTGCTAGTTAGGTTTAGGGTTTTTCAAAGGTGATTAATGAATTCTTAGGTCAATTAAATTGTTAGGATAAAATCATTAGAGTTCTTCATATGGATTTGTGTTTAATGCTTATTCTAGCTTCGCGACCTAGAATCTGATCTTAAGTTGATTAATAGATGCGAGAGTATTATTAATTGCATGAACTAATGTTAGATGAGCAAAATACCTATTCGCAAAGAGATTTGGTTTAGGATTTTGTGAACAATTGAACCTGAAATTAATGCTTGTCTGAATTATTTGAATTTGCAAAGAGATTTGGAATTCTAGGGTTTAGACATAGATAATCTTCGCAGCGAGAGTTGGTTGATTTTACATTAGTGTTTCGAGTTCTAGAACTGTGCTTAATAATTCCTAACATCCTGTCTAGACCTGCAATTTAGATCACCTGAGAATTTCCCTGAACCTAGCGTTTCGTCTCCTGAATTTACATCGCTTTTAATTGCTTTCTGTCTTTTAATTTCATCTTATTTCTTAGCTTAATTCCAATTTATAAAACTGCTGTATGACTATCCTTTCTCTGTGGATTTGATCCATAAGTACTACAACTGATCTCTTAATTTGAGAGAGTAGCTCTAGGGTAAATTTGAGAGCATATCAAATTTTGGCGCCGTTGCCGGGGAAGGAGATTAGTTGCCTACAGAGTTCTAATATTAGGATTTTGAATAGGTTTTATTTTTAATTTTTGTTTTTGGTTACTAATTCAGTTTCTTAACTTTGTGTTTCTGGTGCATGCACAATCGCAGTACCAGGAGCAACAAGGAAAAGGAATTGATCGCACTCAACCAGGAACTCACTCGTCTTGAACGTACGAACCGTTGATCTGCCCGAGCATCGATCGACACACTTAGCATCGATCGACACTCTTCGCGACCAGAGATGGCTGGACTGATGGTTCTGATCCGAGACGCTGAAGGTAACTTGGTTGATACAGAAGGGCGCAGAAGGAATGCCCAAGGACAAAGACTCGATGACAATGGAGCTGTTGTCGTCGAACAAGAGGTGCTCGATGGTGTCGATCGACACAACCTTGGTGTCGATCGACACCGAGCACATGCAGACGCTGGACGTGAAAGAACACTTGGTGAATACAACCGTCCAGACCAGTTCTATGCCAATAGAGCTGCGATCCGTCCTCCTGCATTCCAAAGGAATGACTTCGAGCTGAAGCCTGCTTACTTCACGCTCGTATCTCAACACCCTTTCCATGGTCTTCCCACTGAACACCCCATGGACCACGTAGAGAGATTCGAAGATTTGGCATCAAGCATCAAGGCCAACGGAGTTATATATGATTATCTCTTCTGCAAGTTTTTCCCCTACTCGCTTGCTGGAGACGCATCATACTGGCTAAAGCAGTTGCCACCAGGATCCTTGACCACATGGGAAGACACAAAGAATGCATTCCTTCGTAATTTCTTTGATGATGTGAGATCGGAGGAGCTGAGGATGAAGATCACTACATTCTCTTAAGGACCTACTGAGGCATTCAAAACTTCTTGGGTGAGGTTCAGATCTTACCAAAGGGACTGCCCACATCATGGATTCAGCGAGCCGCAACTTATCGGAATATTCTACCGCGGGATCGACTGGAGATACCAGATGGCCTTAGACGCTGCAAGCAATGGGAACTTCAACACCAGATTTCCAGATGACGCAATAGAGCTTATAGAGAACTTGGCCTCTAGCAACAGCACCAAGAATGCTGATTTTGAGAGGAGACAAAACGCAGGAGTAGCTGGAGGAAACCAAATTGCTGAAGTCAACAAGAAGCTGGACATCTTGATGGGAAAGAAGCAGGTCCATTTTGCTAATGAAATAGAGACTTTTGAGCCTGAGGAAGAAGATGTTAACTACATTAATGGAGCTGTATTTCAAGAACAGAGATTCAACAATCAACAAGGCTATGGTTCTTCCTACCAGAAGCCTTTTCAGAGCAATAAATTCAACAGAACTTATGGTTCTTCTTCCTACCAGAAGCCTCCTGAACAAGACAATAAAGTTGAGTCTATGCTGGAGCAACTTCTGGAAGGACAGCAGAAGATAACAGTGAATTTCAATGGCAAGATTGATTCACTGTACAACAACCTGAATGGGAAGATAGAGAGCTTGGCCTTTCATGTGAAGAAGCTGGATGTTCAAGTTGCTCAAACCGAAGAAGTTGTTCGTAGGCAAGAAGGAATTCTTCCTGGGAAGACGGACACGAATCCGAGACACCATGTGAATGCCATCACGATCCAGACCGGAGGGAACCTTCAGCATGTGCAGAAAAGTGGGGCCAAGTACTGAAGAATTCAAGGAGCTTGAAGATGTAGAAATTTCTGCGGAGTCAATGTCGATCGACACTACTGTGTGTCCATCGACACTCGAGAAGAAATCAGACAAATCAAGCTCGATCAACACAGCATCCTCGACACAAACGTGTAGTGTCGATCGACACCAGCTGGGTGTCGATCGACACCCTTCCCGAACTTGGACAGACACGCCTAAAGCTTCACAAGTCGCATTGGGAAGAGTCTACAAGGCCAATGTTCCCAATCTTCCTCTACCCAAACACCTAAGGCCGCCCATTAGTCAAGAGAAACTAGCTGCTTTCAACAAGAAGGTGGAAATGATTCCTAAGGAGCTCTCCTTTGATGAGGCTTATGAGAGATATCCTTTGTGTGCTTTCTTCCACAATAACAGAGAAACCTTTGAAGAGATGGAAGAATTCTTTCACAAAGCAAGGGAAACACCACCACCAATGAAGCAGCTGCCTAAAGTTGAAGATCCTGGGATGTTTATGGTTCCATGCTCCATTGGTGGAGTTGAGTTTAAACAATCCAACTGCGATTCAGGAGCAAGCGTGAACGTCATGACAAAAGACATTGCAGAGAGGCTGGGGATTGCTGACATTCACCCTTCAAGCATGACTCTTGAATTTGCCAATTCTTCTACCGCAGTCTCATATGGTACAATTCCAAACCTACTTGTCAAAGTTGGGAGTTGCCTAGTTCCAACTGATTTTCAGGTTGTGGAAGTAAGCAGAACGTCTAGCATACCATTCATCCTTGGAAGACCATTCATGGCCACGGTAGGAGCTATTGTAGACATGCCCAATAAGAGAATGTCTTTCTCTAATGTTGACAAAGAAGTGTTCTACAAAGCTATCCCTACTACTGGAACTTCCAAACACATCTCTTGCATTGCTGTGATCGCTGGAGAGGAGCTTGATACTGCAGAACAAGAGGGCAAGCTGGTTATTCAAGAAGCATTAGCTAAGAATTCTAAGAAAGTTGTGGAGCTTGAAGACTGGGGTGGAAATGATCATCTCTTCCAAACTATGAGCAGAAACGATGTTCAAATCAATGACAAGCCAATGGAGGAAGACGTTTTTGTCATGGAGACAAGGATTGCAGAGATGAACTGCAGAAAAGGTGAAGAGATTCGAGCTACTGACTCAGTGTCGATCGACACACTTCACGGATCACTCGAGAAGCTGCTTCTAATGTGGTCAAACAGATGCTTCCACATCCTACTGCCCAAAAACCTCGAAGTAAGCAAAGGTACGCACACCCTGGACTCAATTCCAAACCTCCTGATATTATCAATAAGAATTTAAAAAGTTTAAAAGCTGTTGCACACTTATACAAGCCACAAGATTCTCGTAGAAGGCTTGGTGTTTCTTTTGATGATTCTGCAGGAAAAAGGAGTATCCCACCCGAACTCAAGTCCCTCCCTGCTGTTGTTCCTCATTTCCTTGGTCGCTCTCATGCACCTAATGCCTATACACCACCATGGATGAGAAGACATTCGTCTGGGAAGCATTCAATGCCACCATCTGATCCACCAGACGTCTGGCCTGACACAGTCAAGCTAATGACTGAAAACGAGCACTGAGTGGGAGGCAACCCACTGTTAGGTACGTTTTTCTTTTTATTTTGTTTTGGTTTTACTAAGTCCTAGTTTCAGTCAGTTGAAAAAAGGCGACATTGGGCTCGACATAGACCAGTGTCGATCGACACCACTATTGGTGTCGATCGACACCACGCACGGACGAAGGTAAGTCTTCTATCTGGTCTTTTATGTTGTTTCTAATATTTCTTTTAGCCAACTTCGGGCTTGATAACACTGGGGACAGTGTTGTTTAAGTCTGGGGGAGGTGATTACTGACTTTGTGTTTTGTTTTGAGAGTCATTTGAGTCAGTCAAAAACTTTGTTTTATTGAGTCAAAATCAGTGAAATTTTCAGTTTTCAGAAGAACTAACCACAGAAGATTGACACTTGAAGGACCATTGCCATAGTAGTTGATTGCAGGTTTTACTAAGTAGAAAGCTGCAAGTGGATCAGTCTAACAAAGAGAGTTCAGATTCCTGCTTAGAGCTTGGTATTCATTGGACTTGATTCCTCTTTCAGCACTGACAAGATAAGAACACTACAGTCTTTCCTTGATCTTCCCTTTAGAAAAGAAAAAAAAAAAAAGGAGTCTAAGTTAAAGGAATAGTGCAAAGATCCTCATGAGCCTGTCTCCTCACAAGGAACAATATTAGTGAGAGCTCATGAACCTGTCTCCTAACAAGGAACACAAGTAATAGCAGCACTATTCCAGACTTCAAAAAGAATAAGAGAAGTCAATGAAAAGATCTTAGAACACCCTGAAAATGGGCAGCAGTTGACTAAGGGAAGAGAAAATAGAAGAGTTGTACAAAGAGAATCTTGTTCAGGCACTAAGGAAGGGAAATAATCAGCAAAGTTCTTTGGCATTACCACTGTTAGAGTTCGAAATTTCACCAAGGAAATGATCTCGATTCAAACTGGGAGATTGCTAAGCTTGTGGTAAGTACGCTGAACATTACCTAAGGTTGCCTCTATAACATGTGGATTCAAGAGTGTTAACAAGTTGTGGCGTTCTGAAGGTTAGCTGGATATTTCTGTTTCAAACCTTGACTCTATATTTGGTTTCTGTATTGCTTGAGGGCAAGCAAAAGCTAAGTCTGGGGGAGTTGATATATCATGGTTTTTACCCGTTTTTGGACCATGATATAAGTGTTTTTATAGAGTCTTTTGGCTATTTTCGAGTCTATATAGAGTCTTTATAGGTTCAGGTACAATTGGAGATAAATTGGAGATTTGGATGCATTTTGGAGCTTAATGGAATAAAGTCACGAAGTGATGAAGTCCGGAGCGGATTTACACGCAAGGTGTCGATCGACACCATCTGTGTCGATCGACACCACGTTTTCCAATTTCCAGAATCGAGAAGTTTCCATATTTTGAAGAAAAGTAAATTTCCAAGACTTTTCCTAATCCTCCAAGGAATTGAAGATGCGAACCTAGGCCTATAAATAGAGTTTTTCAGCCATTGTTTAGGCATAGAACACACATTATTTAGAGAGAGATTTTTAGAGAGATTTTGGAGAGAAGAATTTGTCTCCTTTAGAGCAAATTTGGAACTCCTTTGATTCTATTGATTTCTTTTATGTTTTCTATTCAAATTATGATTTCTGTTTCATTAATCATGTATGAGTAGTTTGCTAGTTAGGTTTAGGGTTTTTCAAAGGTGATTAATGAATTGTTAGGTCAATTAAATTGTTAGGATAAAATCATTAGAGTTCTTCATCTGGATTTGTGTTTAATGCTTATTCTAGCTTCACGACCTAGAATCTGATCTTAGGTTGATTAATAGATGCGAGAGTATTATTAATTGCCTGAACTAATGTTAGATGAGCAAAATACCTATTCGCAAAGAGATTTGGTTTAGGATTTTGTGAACAATTGAACCTGAAATTAATGCTTGTCTGAATTATTTGAATTTGCAAAGAGATTTGGAATTCTAGGGTTTAGACATAGATAATCTTCGCAGCGAGAGTTTGTTGATTTTACATTAGTGTTTCGAGTTCTAGAACTGTGCTTAATAATTCCTAACATCCTGTCTAGACCTGCAATTTAGATCACCTGAGAATTTCCCTGAACCTAGCGTTTCGTCTCCTGAATTTACATCGCTTTTAATTGCTTTCTGTCTTTTAATTCCATCTTATTTCTTAGATTAATTCGAATTTATAAAACTACTGTGTGTCTATCCTTTCTCTGTGGATTCGATCCCTAAGTACTACAACTGATCTCTTAATTTGAGAGAGTAGCTCTAGGGTAAATTTGAGAGCATATCAAGTTTGGTCGTCGATCTCTAACTCGATCGTGCGCGCAAAATGACTTCCTTTGCTCGATCGTCCAGTCGTTCCAATCGGGGAGATCGAGTAACTCTGTTGATTGCCTACTCGATCTTTGTATGATCGAGTCTTGACCTCGATCTAGCTCTCGTTCTTCTTCCGCGGCCGTGCTAGTGCTCGATCATCTTGGTCGATCTTTGACCTCGATCTTCTTTCTTGGAACAGCTCTGTGACTCGATCTTGTGGTCGATCTCTTCCAGATCGACCTGCCTAGCACGATCCTCAACTCGATCTCAGTTCTTTGCTTCATGCCCGAATTCCTCCAAGTATCCATGGGTTCCATTTTGATCCTCAGCACGTCCACGCACCCTCCATAACTCCAGTGTATCCAAAACAACCTGAATATGATGCAAGAATGCAAGAAACATGCAAATACTAATGCAAAATGCCTTAGGACCAAAAATGGAAGAAAAGCTATAATTTCCCTAAGTATGAATGCAATATGTATGCAATTTATGTCCTAAATGCAAGCTAAATGTATGAAATATATGAGTATATCAACTCCTCCAAACTTGCCTTTTACTTGCCCTCAAGCAAACAAAATCCAAGTAAGGGGAGAGGTTTAAAAGTGGGAGCTCAATATTCAAGGTTGCTAACAATAATGCTCAACTCAATATCCTAGTTCTTAATTTTAAGATGCATGTGAATCTATCATACTCCAAAAGAGTTAGCCATGCCCATTTCAACATTCAAGTGTACCTAGGATTCAATCAAAATAAGCCTCCCTATCAAACCAACTCTTTAACATTCATTAAGTGTGGAACCGTGAATCATGACATTGCAAGGCAAGTAAATTCATTTGGCTAAGGGACTGGGTTTTGAGATAAAAATGATCTCAATTCATCTAGTTTTGCATTTAAGTAAGGGTGACACTCAAGAAAGATTGAACCATATGCATAATGCTAAAGGTAAGAAACAAGTGATGCATACAAGCATAGATTTTCATCTACCCGAAATGCTATCAATGATCCTATACCCCTCTCATTCATTTTTTAGCTCACTCAACCCTCTAGAATCTACCCTTTTCCCCAAGGCTTTTTGTGCCTTGGTAAACCCTTTGAATTTCAAACACATTTTCTCCTTTTCAAAAGCTCTAAGGGAAACTTCTTCAACTTATCATTTTCGGTGAATGGAGTAGTCTATTCTTATCAACTCAGCTCTTCTTTGATCTCTAGGCAGCCTTATATATATAATTTTTTTCTTCCTTTGGCCCTTTTTGGCTCTTTTGAGTTCTTAAGACCACCTAGCATTTTTTTTTTATTCATTTACTTAGAGCTATTCCTTTTGTAACCCAAGACTCTCCATTTCAAACCATTCTTCCCCTCATTTTCCACCAAGCCCTTTATTCAACACCACTTCCTTTTCACACTTTTCCACAAAAGATCATATAGTAGCACGGCCAATCAAACTCCCAAATCCTAAGCCTAAAGCTAGCTGATAACTCCATATTTTACATCTTTTTACCATGCATTTATTATAGGTTTTGCTCTCTTTTATGAATTTATTCACTAGTTTTTGTCCCATCTTCATTCATATTAGTTTTAGGATAGGCATTGCATATTTTGCATGTTTGGAGTGCTTGGCAGGTACTTTTGGAGCTTGTGGAGGTTCCATGAAGTTTGGGAGAAGAACTAATGAGCAGCCAAGGCAAGAAGGAACAAAATAGAAGACTTCTACAGCCACCACGGTCAGTCACAATGACATCATCCTGATATGAAGCAAGATGTCTGCCTCCAGATCAATCAACTAAACCGAAATGGACAAGCCGTTGTGGAAATATTAGCTCGGACGAAGGGCTTCTAGCTCGATTCAGCTTCTGATGTCTTCATACGAATTGTAGAGGATCGAGCTAGATTTCTTCTGGTGTAAGTATCAAGTCATTACGATCGGCGGTTCAGAAGTTACTGCGGAAATAGTGAGCATCTGTCTGGACAGCTCGGCAAGCTAGTGTATAACGGGCAAGCATAACGACTTTTGCCCGATGAAGCTTCTGCTGGGAAGATAATAGCTTGGAGCCAAAACGGGGTACTATATCGACGTGAAGCAGTTGCAGCATAAGTCCAAAAGAGCATAAGAGTCCAAAGAAGTTTGCTTTTAGCATTGGATCCCATTTGTGAGGATAAGGCTCACTAGGGTTTTTGTGCCTCTCCTGTAAATGTCTAGCCCCTTCTCACGAAATCCTCCTCTCTTCCCTCTTTTTCCTTTTAGACATATTTTAGTTTTTGCTTAGTTCTCTTTTATTTTCAAGAACCATGTAAATATTTTTATTTTAATTTAGTTTTTGCACTTAAAGGCGTTGAATCATGCGACAGAGCTTCTTAAAACTTCAGCTTAATATTGATGGGATTCACATGTTATGTTGATATCTCCAATCTTCCAGGTCACTACGTTTTTTATTGGGAACTCAAATCCAAGAAAGTTAATGACGTTAAACATGATAACAAGGTAATGGTGGAATGTTGTTGTGTAATGGAGGAGTCATTTAATGCTTCTTATCGAAAGATTAGGAAAAGAGAAGGATCTATTGGAGCTCTAGAGATAAGAATGGTACAACAAGGAACATTCGATTCTCTCATGGAGTTTTTCATCTCTCAAGGTGTTTCGGCATCTCAGTACAAGTTACCTATTTGCATCAACTCTTCTGAAGCTTTAGCAATTCTTGAAGACAAAGTTCTTGCTTGCTTTTTCAGTGACAAGTCCCCACCACTCTGATCATATATGGTCTCTTTGGATCACAAAAACAATCTCGTAACTGAAGAATAATAAAGCCACGAAGCTATCCGGTGAGATGGGTTTATGTTTACTCTGATAAATTTGTGGGTTTGTTTGTATAATTGTGTGATTTGTATATTTCTTTTTGATTGTTAAATAAATAAATGGGATAATTAATTAGGAAAATAGCCTATTTATGATTTTAAATTTGAAAACTGCACTGTTTTTTTTGTTGTAGTGGAATACCACACCTCTTTATTTGAAATAAGACGTTCTTAACGTGACTTAAATTAGAAGCTTTAACATTTAATAATAATAATAATAAATTAATTTCGAAATTAATAATAAATTTAATTTTTTTAAATAAAGATTTATTAATTTAATATTTTAAAACTTATAAAAAAGTGTTTGGTTGTTTATGTTGTGTCGAGGGTCCACAAGTGCATTTTCATTTTCAATTGAGGCCTCTTAAATTGATTTTTGATTATTGACCGATATAAGATAATAGCATTCTAAAATTTAATTGAGTCCTCTCAAGTTGATGTTTAATTATCGAATGATATACGATAATAGCATTCTAAAATTTAATTGAGACCTCTTAATTTGATTTTTGATTATCGAGGGATATACGATAATAACATTCTAAAATTTAGTCCTACGGATTTTGGGACGGGTTTTCCCATCCCGAATTTCCCATTACATTTTGAATTCTGTTCAAAAAATTATTCATTTAGGATCATGTGTTTTATTCAAACGGGTACGAGAAGAGTAAGAAAAGAGAACGGATATGAGATATGGTACTTGATTTATCCGTTTAATAATTTAAATTAAAAAAATTATATATAATTTTCTAAAAAAATTCGAACTTTTCTGAAATTATCCAAAATATTCTTTCCGAAATTGATCCTTACCTAGACTATGGAGAGTTTGAGAAAAAATTTTAGCTAAGAGAATTTCTCTAACATGTTCCGTTACCCAAATTTTTCATCCCGTTTCTTATCGGATTCCTTTTTGAAAATTATTTTTCAATTTTCAAATTATACATTCCCATCCCATATCCGTAAATATTTGTCCCAAATCACAAAATACCTAAGGCTAAATCTAAATTGGTGGTACTCTAGTTTTTATCACTTTATATTAGATATCTTGGTGTATTAATTGTTTACATGGTTTCTCCAAATATCACTGTGATATATATTTTGTTAATGTTTTTAATGGTTTCATTACTCCCTCCGTTTCACAAAGAGTGTCGTTTTGAGATTTAATTCTTGTTTCATAAAGAGTGTCGTTTTATATTTTCAATGCAAAATTTTAAAGAAAAATCCAGTTTTAATCCTATTGTTTTAATGTATTAATTAGAAAGAGAAAGCTGTTTAATGAATTTATAAGGGATAGAAGAGACTTTTTATCAAATTTCTTAATTTGTGTGAAAAGTGTCAAAATAACACTCTTTGTGAAACAGAGGGAGTATTAAATATGTAGATTTCTAATATGAAATACACGTTTTCTAGTTTTTAAAATTATGAAAACGTTTTATTGATTAATATAATCATGGAAATTTATTTCTTTACAAAACAAAAATTAGATTCAATTTTTCCATATACCAAAATGTTTTTAAATTTACAAAAACGTAAAATACTCTCGAGGTTTACGTATCAGTGGCTGTCACTTTAAAGTTTTTTTATGCAATTTTTCCGTAATTTAATAATTTAGAAGAAAAAAATTAGTTTTTAATATACAAAAATATTTATTTTCATATTTGAAAAATCTAATCTAGATTGCAAATTTTTTGTTTAGTCTTTTCTTATACATTTAGAACTCTATACATGATATTATAAAAAAAAAAAATACTTTCAATACACATGACAGCGGACATATAGATTATGCATGGACGCTGTCCAAAAAAAAAATATGATGCATGAACAAAGATTTTTCCAAAAAGGCAAATATTATAGAGACAATTGGGAATCTAACGCCCAATTTCACTCAAATATGTTAAAATAACGCCTCTCATATATTAACTAAGAAACTCACGCTTTGTACATGTGTTAAGACTCTTTAACCCTTCCAAATAATGATAATGGCATTTGGGTGAGATTTTATTTCTGACACATTTCTCTCTCTCTCTCTTCTTTCTTCCTCGTTTCTCTCTCCCTCTCGTTTTATTATCTTTATTCTGTTTTCCTCTGAGATTCTTATCAAAGCTAATTTTGACTATTATGAACACATCTAACACAGATTTTTCTAGGTTTTATGGTACTTTATTAAATCTATTCAACCAAATTAGTATTATGCTTTGTGTAAATGATTGATTTGGTAAACACTAAGATCTAACACCGGCTTTGTGCGATTGATTGCTTTGCTAAACACTAAGATCTAATGCCAAACCTCTCGAAATTCTATAATATTAAAAAAATCAGTAATTCAAACAAAGAAATTGAACATTATTTTCACAGGGCTAACACTTAACTATTTATATTAACATATAAAAATTTCCAAAACTTTGGGAAGGTTTCTAAAAGTTTTTTAAAAAATTAGGTTACAAAGTTTTAAAATCAGTTTGGATTCATAAATTCTTAGGGAGGGGTTTAGAGCAGTGGCCGTCCCAGAAATTATTTTAAGCAGGGTCAGAATATCAAAAAAAAAAATTATCATATAAGTGTATGGGGAGATTCGAACATAGGTGAAGAGGTTTAATATAGCAAAGTTAACAAAACAACTATTATCAAGATTTATGGTGGGTCATGAAGACGGTGAGCCTCGATGGATGGTGATGAAGACGGCGAGGCTCACAAATTGAGACGGACGGCGAGACTCGACGGATTGAGACGGACGGCGGTGATGGATGGTTCGATGGTGTGTGGTGAGGCTCGTCAGAGATGGCAACAAAATTAGATGATATTTGGCTAGGCTCGTTTTTTTGGAGTTAGTTTGGTCATTTTATATTTCGTTAGATGGTAAAAATGAAAATGTCAAGCCCTCTATTATATTTATGAAAATTGACATCAAATTCCCCCGATTAATATAGACATTTGATTTATATACTTATTGTCAAACATATTTAAATATTTCTTAACTTACCAAAAATATTTCGAAAATTCTAATATTTTACAATTAAAAACTTAACAAATAAATAATTTCAAAATTAAGGTTATATAACAAATTCATACACGAAAATTAAAAATAATTTAAAAAATAATTATCATATTTCTTTTTTTTGTTTTATTATATGTTTTCATAATATAAATTAATTTTGGAATTTCATGAAAACGAAAATTATTCTATAAACTCGATTTTTTATGTTAAACCATAAAATATATTTAGTTTATCATTATTAAATAAATTTTAATTGTGTCTTATATATGTGGTTAAAGATCTGTATTAAAAGATTAAAAAACATTGTGAACAATTATAAAATTGAAATAGATATTTAAATAAATCTAACAACAAATAAAATATATAATTTTATTTTTTACCAAATATATTTATTTCGAAAATTTTAATATTAAATATTACAATTAAAATCTTGTCAAATAATAATTTAAAATTAAGATTCTGTGATAAATTAATACAGGAAAAAAACAAATACCTTTCATTTTATTATTATTTGTTTTTATAATATAAAATTAATTTTCAAATTTCATGAAAATCTTATTATTCATGACAATTCTACTATAAAATTGATTTTGTTTATATTAAACCACATATATATATGTATATATTTATTTATTATAATTATTTATTTTCTTTGAAGTTTTAAAACTATATCAATCATCTGTTCTAATGCAAGATTTTCGGATTAGAAAAAAGTATATAACCTTTAATTTGTTACCATTAATTTCGCTGTCATTGTGTTATTAATTTTAATTATAGATAAGTATTTTGAAAAAAATTTAAATTTTAAAATAGATCTTATCTACAAATCTAACAATAAATATAATATATAACACTTTTTAAAAAATTACAACCGAATATTAGATTAGATTTAAAGCAAATAATGAAAGAACTCAGTTTGTTTGCATTATTATACAAGGAAATTTTATAAAATTGAATAATTGATTTTCTAATTCTAACTGTATATATACACTATATCCAATCACATATTCAATGATCAATATATTTATTTTGTTGAAATAGATAATTTTTATTCTTAGCGATCCTAAGATTGTGGAAGAATATTATATCTTTACATACTTTTGTAATTGTGTAATTGTACTATTAATTTTCGAATTACATTTTTAACTCTAATGATAAATTATTGTTAGATTATAAAAATTATTTAAATGCATACTCTATATTTTTAGAACATTTTTAAATTTTACATAACTTTTTAATTTTATTACAGAAACTAACCACAAGAACAAGAACTGAGGAGTAGAACGAAGGAGAACGGAGAATAACGGAGAGGAAGAACTTAGAATAAAGGAGAAGAATGGAGAACGGACAGGAGAAGAACAAAGGAGAATTAAGAAGAACAAAGAATAACGGAGGATAGCAGAGAAGAACATAGAATAGAGGAGAAGAACGGAGAATAACAGATTAACTAATGAAATGAGAAATAAAAATTAATTTAACTCTTAATGATTCAAATGTATTGAAATTGTATTGTTTGCGCGTAGAAATTAATATATTTTAAGATTATGGTTAGTAAAGGTAAGCAGAATATTATGATTATTTTTAGAATGTTATATATTTGTAAATTTTTAAAATGTAATTTTTATGAACTATTGATTTTGAATTAGATCTTTCCGAATCTTGCCAATTTTTTACGTAATATCTAAATAATTATTTCAAATAATAAAATATATTTAGTTTATTTTTTTAAGATTATAAAATTGAGAATATCAAATATATCATAACTATGTACCTTAAAGAGGAGATTTATTATTTAGTATGATCTGATTAATTAGAATTAAAAAATTCAAAATATTTCCATTTATTATAATAAGTGATTAAGGAGAAGAACGGAGAAACCCGGAGAACGGAGAACGAAGGAGAAGAACAGAGAGAACAAAATGGAGGAGAAGAAAAGAGAAGAACGGAGAACAGAGGAGAAGAACAAAATGGACAATAAGAAAAGAGAAGAACGGAGAACGGAGGAGAACAAAATGGAGGAGAAGAAAATAGAAGAACGGAGAACAGAGGAGACGAACGGAGAACGGAGGAGAACAAAATGGAGGAGAAGAAAATAGAAGAACGGAGAACAGAGGAGACGAACGGAGAATGGAGTATAACAGGGAAGAACAAATAACGAAGGAGAAGAAAAGAGGAGAATAATGGAGGAGAAGAACGGAAAACAAGAAGAACAGAGAAGAACTAAGAAGAAGAAGAAAAATGGAGAACGAAGGAGAACGAAGGAAAATAACGGAGGAGAATAACAGGGAAGAAGAACAAAGGAAGAAAAAACAGAAGAAGAACGAAGAAAAACTGAGAAGATGAAGAAGAAGATGAACGGAGAGGAATGGAGGAAACGAAGAAGAAGAAGAAGAAGAAAGAGAATAAGTGTGTATGTGAGGACGACAATGACAACGGTGACAGCAAAGAAGAATATTGGAGAATAGTGAATGTGGAGTTAGAAAAAGTAATGATGGTGTTCGTGCTTAGTACAACAAAGATTTGTTGTGACATAAAAAATTTAAATGTGTTTGGTAATTAAAAATAAAATAATCATAATAAAGAATATTTGAAATGAAATGTGTTTGATGATGAGTATATGAGAATTAAATAAAGAGAAAATAAAAAGGTAAAATCAATGGCATGTTTGAGCAAATTACTAATACAACCCTAATTAATTTCTAAAGCATTAATGAATGTCCAATGGCAGTTTGTGTAATATAACACATCACTTAAGGTTGTTTAGCGAAGGGATCCTCTTTTAATAGAACGAACATAGAAGTACAGAAAACAAGAACGAAGAACATAGAATAACAGAGAAGAACATGATGGGGGAGAAGAACAGAGAACAGTGGAGAATAACAGTGGAGAAAAACAGTGGAGAGCGGAGAAGAACTGAGGAGAAGAACGAAGAACATAGAATGGAGGAGAAGAACGTGGAGAAGAACGAAGGAAAACCGAGGAGAACATAGAAGAACGGAGGAGAAGAACGAAGAGCATGCAGAAGAAAAATAGAGAACGAAGGAGAAGAAAAAAGAAGAACATAGGAGAAGAAAGGAGAGCTGAGAATGGAGAATAACATAGAACGAAGGAGAAGAAAAAAGAAGAACATAGGAGAAGAAAGGAGAACTGAGAACGGAGAATAACATAGAACGAAGGAGAAGAAAAAAGAAGAACATAGGAGAAGAAAGGAGAACTGAGAACGGAGAATAACATAGAACGAAGGAGAAGAAAGGAGGAGAAAATCGGAGAAGAAGAACAGAGAAGAACTAAGAAGAAGAAGAAGAAGAAGAACGGAGAAGAACAGAGAAGAAGAAGAAGAAAAAAAGGAAAGAAGATGAAAAAAGGAGAAAAACGGAGACCGAATGAGAAAAACGGAGAAGAAGAACTGAGAAGAACTTAGAAGAAGAAGAAGAACGGTGAAGAACAGAGAAGAAAAATAAGAAGAAGAAGAAGAAGAAGAAAAAAAGGAAAGAAGATGAAAAACGAAGACCGAATGAGAATAATGGAGAAGGAGAAGAACAGAAGAAGAAGAATATGGAAGAGGAAGAAGAACGAAGAAGAAGATTAAAGAAGAACGAAGAAGAACAAGGAGAAGAAGAACGGAAAAGAAGGAGAAGAAGAATGGAGAATAAGGGTGTATGTGACGACAACAATGACAGCGATGACAGCGAAGAAAAATATTGGAGGATGGTGAATGTAGAGCTAGAAGGTAATGTTGGTGTTAATGCTTAGTTGTTTGGTCTTTCTAATTTACTTTTTTTTATAGTTTTATTTGTTGTTATTTTACTTTTAGTTTTTTTTTTTATGAATATTGACTAATTAATCAAGAATCTTCTACATTTATGTTATCAACCTATATTCACTATAGCATTGTAAAGAGTTTTCAAATTCATGCCTAATATTATAACCATTAGAAAATTAAGTTAAAAAATTATTTTAAAGCAGCGATAACAAAATATTACGTCCTCATTTCAAATATATCAGTACTATAAGCAACTATTGTATATTGTTATTCACATAATCGAATTACAAAAACTTTTAAAATGTAAAAAAATAAGACACACTTTTATGTTACTATAATCTTTTTATTAAAAATATAAGTGCCATAAAAAACCAAAATATCTAATAACTATTCTAATTTTTAAAATCTAATAGCAAAAAAATGCAATACAACATTAAAAACATGTTTTGGGTATAAAACCAATAACACATTCTCCAATTTTGTAGCAAAATTCTCTCATTTACAACTATAATATTATATGTAATAAATAAATGTAACTTATATTATTTTCTTCTCAATTTTATATTTTCGAAATTACGACTTCAATTTCAATCCTCATAACACATAAAACAATCCATGACTCATATACCCATAAAAGAACTAAATCTCATTTCTCATATCACAATTTAAAATTTACAAAATAGATCTTAACTACAAATCTAACAATAAATATAATATATATAATATTTTTAAGAATTACAACCGAATATTAGATTATATTTAAAGCAAATAATGGTATAACTCTGTTTGTTTGCATTATTATACAAGGAAATTTTATAAAATTGAATAATTGATTTTCTAATTCTAATTGATGTGTTTGCAGTATATCCAATCACATATTCAATGATCAAGATATTTATTTTGTTGAAATATATAATTTTTATTCTTAGCGATCCTAAGATTGTGGAAGAATATACATTTACATACTTTTGTAATTGTCTAATTGTACTATTAGTTTTCGAATTACATTTTTAACTCTAATGATAAATTATTGTTAGGTTATAAAAATTATTTAAATGCATACTCTATATTTTTAGAACATTTTTTAATTTTTACATAACTTTTTAATTTTATTACTGAAACTAACAACAAGAACAGAGGAGAAAAACGAAGGAGAACGGAGAATAACGGAGAGGAAGAACTTAGAATAAAGGAGAAGAACGGAGAAGGGACAGGAGAAGAACGGAGGAGAACGGACAGGAGAAGAACGGAGGAGAACGAAGAAGAACAAAGAATAACGGAGGATAGCAGAAGAACATAGAACAGGGGAAAAGAACGGAGAATAATGGAGTAACTTATAAAATGAGAAATAAAAATTAATTTAATTGTTAATGATTCAAATTTATTAAAATTGAATTGTTTAAAACGTAATTTTTATGAACCATTGATTTTGAATTAGAACTTTCTCAATCTTGCCAATTTTTTAAGTAATATCTAAACGATTATTTCAAATAATAAAATATATTTAGTTTATTTTTTAAAAGATTATAAAATTGAGAATATCAAATATATCATAATTATGTACCTTAAAGAGGATATTTATTATTTAGTATGGTCCGATTAATTAGAATTAAAAAAATTCAAAATATTTTCATTAATTATAATAAGTGACTAAGGAGAAGAACGGAGAAAACCGGAGAACGGAGGAGAAAAACGGAGAACGAAGGAGAAGAACAAAGAGAATAAAGGAGAAGAACATAAAACATAGGAGAACAAAATGGACGAGAAGAAAAGAGAAGAACAGAGAACGGAGGAGAAGAACAAAATGGAGGAGAAGAAAAGAGACGAACGGAGAACAGAGGAGAAGAAAATGGGAAACCGAGCGCTTGTCGCCCGGTGGTAAAGGGGTCACGGCTGTGACTTCCACCACCCGGGTTCGAGTTTCGGCCACCGAGGTTTTCACATGGCGTACTTCGGGCCTCCAGGATAACGTGGGATCTGCCTTACGGTTGGGTCCCTGCTACCGGGCCCGCCTGGGAACCCGTCCAGTGACCACAGTGTCATGGCTCTTGGGTCCGAGCGGTGCGCTCACTAGTTGGTGCCTCACCTACGGGTTGGGGCCAGACACCTGGATTATCAAAAAAAAAAAGAAAAAAAAAATGGAGGAGAAGAAAAGAGAAGAACGGAGAATGGAGTATAACAGGGAAGAACAGATAACGAAGGAGAAGAAAAGAGGAGAATAATGGAGGAGAAGAACGAAAAACAAAAGGAAAAGAGAAGAACTAAGAAGAAGAAGAAGAAAAAGAAAAACGGAGAACAGAGGAGAATAATTAACAGAGAAGAAGAACGGAGGAGGAAAAATCAGAAGAAGAAAAGAGAAGAAGGGTGTATGTGAGGACGACAATGAGAGCGGTGACGACTAAGAAGAATATTGGAGAATGGTGAATGTGGAGCTAGAAAAGGTAATGATGGTGTTCGTGCTTAGTACAACAAAGATTTGTTTTGACATAAAAATTTTAAATGTGTTTGGTAATTAAAAATAAAATAATCATTATAGGGAATATTTGAAATGAAATGTGTTTGATAATGATTATATGAGAATTAAATAAAGAAAAAATATAAAAATAAAATCAATTGCATGTTTTAACAAATTACTAATCTTAATGAATCTCTAAAGGAGTAATGAATGTCGAATGGCAGTTTGTCTAATATAAGACATCACTTAAGGTTGTTAAGTGAAGGGATCCTCTTTTAATATAACGAACATAAAATTACAGAGAAAAAGAACGGAGAACATAGAATAAAAGAGAAGAACATGATGAGGGGGGAGAAGAACGGATAACAAAGGAGAATAACAGTGGAAAAGAACAAAGGAGAGTGGAGAAGAACTGAGTAGAAGAACGAAGAACATAGAATGGAGGAGAAGCAGGCCCGGCCCACAGGGTAAGCAAGGGAAGCAGAGGATTAGGGCAGCAAAATTTAAGGGGCATTTTTTTAAAAAAAAGTTCTTATTAGGGTTCTTTATTAATAGTAATATTTATAGAGCTTTTTAAAAATAATAATGTTTATAGAGCTTTTGTTTGCAATGTAATGGGCTTTTTATGGACAAACATACTATTTAAGTTTTTAGTGTCATATAACTATTAATTTTCTTAATTTTATTAGTAAATTATGTTTTAAGAAAAAATTAAAACCCTGCGTTAGTTAACAAACGCCGCCATAGTTTCTCAAAAGCTTGCCCCCTTTCTCTACTTCTTCTTTGGTTCTTCCTTCAAGTTACAATCATTCATCATTCATCAAGCATCATTGTTGCTGTCCCACTCCCATATGTGAGTTATTGATGTTTCAGTTTTTTTTTTTTTCTGAGAAACTACTAAGCAAGAAAGTAAGACTCTGAGATTGGAGTTTGTGACAGTTATAGTATTATTAGTAAATTGGTAATTGGAATTTGGAAATACTTGATATTGATCACGCTTTTGAAGTTTTGTATTATTATATATGATTTGTTTGATCTCTTTTCTGTGCAACAATAGAAAAATGCCACCATTGGGAGTTAAAAAAAGCAAACCATGTGGAATAAAAAGAAGTCAACCATCGGGATATGAGAACAGACAAAAGAAGAAGAAACAAGAAGCATTCATCAAGCCTTTAGCAGGTTCTATGTTCAAGTTTTTAAATAAAGTTAAGAATAGCGAGTGTGAGAATTCAGGTACTCAAAAAGAGAAAGATGAAAAAGATAGAGATCAAGATGTCACTGATATTGATCAGAATAGTGAGTTTGAGAATCCAGATGAATGTAAAGAGACTCATCAAGATGAGATTGGAAATCAAGGTGAAGAGGAAAGTGAGCAACAAAATAAAGATATTTCTGATCCTGGGCATTGGGAAAACATTGATATGAAATTGAGAGATTTACTGGTTAAAAATGGCCCTATGATAAGGCTATCAAGTGATTATCGGTTTCCTAATGATAGTATTGGTAGGCATTTCTCGCATGCATTTTACACAAGAGATATGGTAAACGGAGAGAAAAAAGATAGGCGATGGTTGATATACTCAAAAGCTTTGGATAAAGCTTTTTGTTTTTGCTGCAAGTTGTTCAAGCATGACAATGGTGGTGGTTACTTGGCAACCACGGGATATTGTGACTGGAGAAACATTTCGAAAAGGCTGAAAGAACATGAAGTTTCTCATGATCATGTTATTTGCATGACACATTGGAAAGAGTTAGAGATGAGACTACAAAAAAATCAGACAATTGATAAGCATGCTCAAGAAGAACTAAATAGAGAGAAAAGTCACTGGAGAGAAGTATTATTGAGAATTTTTGCAGTGGTGAAAACTCTAGCTCAAAGAAATTTGGCATTCCGTGGGGATAATGAGAAGCTTGGTGAGGTGAATAATGGGAATTTTCTGGGTCTTATTGAGATGATTGCAGAGTTTGATGCAGTGATGAGGGAGCATGTTAGAAGAATTGAGAAAAAGGAAATCTATGCGCATTATCTTAGTCATAAGATTCAGAATGAATTGATTGAAATGCTTGCTAGGGAGATCAAAGTTATGATCATAAAGAAGATCCATGATTCGAAGTATTTCTCCATAATTCTTGATTGTACCCCGGATATTAGTCACAAAGAGCAAATGACTTTGGTTATCCGATGTGTGGATGTCTCTACGATGTCTACCAAGATTGAAGAATTTTTTCTGACATTTTTGATTGTCAAAGATAAATCAGGAGAAGGACTTTTTGCTTCGCTCAAAGATGCGTTGGTTGCACTGGAGTTAGACATTGATGATGTGAGGGGACAAGGATATGACAATGGATCTAATATGAAAGGAAAGAACAAGGGAGTTCAAAAGAGGTTGCTAGAAATTAATCCAAGGGCATTCTTCACGCCATGTGGTTGTCACAGCCTTAATCTTGTGCTATGTGATATAGCATCTTCTTCCACAAAAGCTGTGTCCTTTTTCGGAATTGTTCAACGAATATACTGCTTATTTGCTTCTTCAACAAATAGATGGGACATATTGACAGAGATGGTTAAAGGATTAACCCTTAAATCTTTGTCTCAGACACGCTGGGAAAGTCATGTTGAAAGTGTCAAAGCAATACGGTTTCAAGCCTTAGAAATCAGAGAAGCTTTACTTTACTTGGCTGAAAATACTGATGATCCAAAGACACGAAGTGATGCTGAATCCCTTGCTCTAAGTGAGACACATGGAATTGGAGGTTTCGAGTTCTTGTTTGGTATGGTTATTTGGTATGACCTTCTTTTTGTTGTCAACACAGTAAGCAAGAGTCTGCAATCAGAAAACATTGATATTGATGCTGCGATTCACCAACTAAAAGGGCTTGTGTCATATTTTCAAAAATATCGGGAGACAGGTTTTGGAGAAGCAAAGGCTAAGGCTAGTCAGATTGCAGCTGATATGGATATTGAAGCTGAATTTCCTGTGAAAAAAAAGCGTATCATTAGAAGAAAGAAGCACTTTGATGAAGACACTGAGAAAAGTGACGAAAATGTGCTACTATCGCCAGAGGAGAGCTTCAGAATTGATTACTTCAACACAATTATGGATCAAGCTCTAGTTTCTCTTGAGTCCAGGTTTGAACAATTCCAAAGGTATGAACAAACTTTTGGATTTTTGTTTGATTTAAAAAAATTAACATCGGCAAGTGAGGATTCATTGAGGACATCATGTTTGAACCTGGAGGCTTCTTTAAAGAATGGTATGCATTCAGACATAGTTGGTGATGATTTGTTTATGGAATTAAAAATTCTCCGAGAATCAATACCAGAGGAAGTTCATAAGCCTATTGAAGTGCTTGATTTTTTGAAGAAAATGGAGGATTGTTATCAAAACACAGAAATTGCTTATCGCATATTGTTGACCATTCCAGTATCGGTTGCCACTGCTGAAAGAAGTTTTTCAAAGTTGAAGTTGATTAAGAATTATTTGCGGTCTACCATGTCACAAGAAAGACTTAATGGGCTGGCTTTGTTATCAATTGAGACAGCTATAGTTGAAAAACTCGATTACATGAGTTTAATGAATGATTTTGCAGGTAAAAATGCAAAGAGGGCTATCTTTCGAAGATAGAATTTTATTTTTATTGTTTTTATTTTATTTTCTTACAACCAGTTTATGAATTGAGATTGTTGGTTTGGAATTAAATTGTTTTACGAGGCTTTAACTATAGTTTTTTCATATTACTATTTTTTGCTATATTAAATATAATATATGAAAAGGCATATTTTTTAGATTTGTATAGGGCATTGAAAATTGTTGTACCGGCACTGAGGAGAAGAACGGTGGAGAAGAACGAAGGAGAACATAGAAGAACGGAGGAGAAGAACGAAGAGCATGAAGAAGAAGAATAGAGAACGAAGGAGAACAAAACGGAGGAGAAGAAAAGAGAAGAACATAGGAGAAGAAAGGAGAACGGAGAACGGAGAATAAGAGAGAAGAACGAGAACGGAGGAGAAGAAATGAGGAGTAAAACGGAGAAGAACTAAGAAGAAGAAGAAGAAGAAGAAGAAGAAGAAGGAAGAAGAATAGAGAAGAAGAAGAATAAAAAAAAGGAAAGAAGATGAAAAACGGAGAAAAACGGAGAAGAACAACAGAGAAGAACTAAGAAGAAGAAGAAGAAGAAAGGAGAAGAACAGAGAAGAAGAAGAAGAAAAAAAGGAAAAAAATGAAAAACGGACAAAAACAGAGACCTAATGAGAAGAATGGAGTAGCAGAAAAACGGAAGAAGAACTAAGTCATGGTGTTATAACCAGAAAAATCTAGGAAGAAAAACGGAGAAAAAGAATGGAGAAGAACGAAGAAGAACAAAGAGAAGAAGAACGGAGAATAAGGGTGTATGTGACGACAACAATGACTGCGATGACAGCGAAGAAAAATATTGGAGGATGGTGAATATAGAGCCAGAGAGTAATGATGGTGTTAATGCTTAGTACAACAAATATTTCTTTGGTCTTTCGTAAAACTCATAATTTAGTTTTTATAGTTTTATTTGTTGTTATTTTACTTTTAGTTTTTTTTTTATCAATATTGACTAATTAATCAAGAATCTTCTACCTTTATGTTATCAAACCTATATTCACTATAGCATTGTAAAGAGTTGTTCAAATTCATGCCTAATATTATAACCATTAGAAAATTAAGTTAAAAAGTTATTTTAAAGCAGCGATAACAAAATATTACGTCTTCATTTCAAATATATCACTACTATAACCAACTATTGTATATTGTTATTCATATAATCGAATTACTAAAACTTTTAAAATGTAAAAAAAATCAGACACACTTTTATGTTATTATAATCTTTTTATTAAAAATATAAGTGCCATAAAAAAACAAAAATATCTAAGAACTATTCAAAATTTTAAAATCTAATAGCAAAAAAAATGCAATACAACATTAAAAACATGTTTTGGGTATAAAACCAATAATATATTCTCCAATTTATAGCAAAATTCCTCGTTTACAATTATAACATTATATGTAATAAATAAATGTAACTTAAATTGTTTTCTTCTCAATTTTATATTTTCGAAATTACGACTTCAATTTCAATCCTCATAACACATAAAACAATCCATGACTCATATACCCATAAAAGAACTAAATCTCATTTCTCATATCACAATTTAAAATTTACAAAATTTGATTTTCAAAAAATATTGTCCGCGGACGCGTAGGTTGGAATCTAGTAATAGCTTAAAGTAGAGTAAGCGACCTCCTAAACCGATTAATCATCTGGATAAAAAAAAAAAAAAAAAAACTTTGATTGATTTGGCCAAAATGGACGTTCTGGTGACTTTAGCCGTTTAAGCGGCCGGTTTTTAGACCTGTAGCTTTTTTTTCTATTGAACATGTGCTGACTTACAAGAAACACACGGATTTAATACAATATTTTAAACAAGATAAAAAATCTCAGAATAGTCATAAAATTAACCAAGCATCAAGAACTCAAAGCATATCAAGTAGTCCATCCCTCACCAAGACCGTAAGCATCTGTGTAACCAGCATACGCATGCCCGTGGTCATGATGATTGTCATGGTCGCCACCGTCCTTTGCTTCATCTAACATTTTCTGAACATGCTCCGGAATAGGTTCTTCAGAGGCCCGTCTGATCGATCTCGGGAGCAGAGAGACAAAATCTGCAATATAATCTGCAAGCTCGCCGGAATTGCTTTCCTGCATCATCAAAGTCTAGGATTCAAACCCCACGGCGAATCTTGAATTGGTGTAAATACTCTCAGATACATACCCTTCAATGATGCTAATGCCAGAAAGAAAACTTAATCTAATCGAAAACGTCAAAATTTCAGATTAATCTGCCATTTATATTTTACAACTAGGCAACTCAACAAGTTTGTGCTCTATGAACGAGTCAAGCAACACAAACACCGAGGCTATAGAGCTAAAGATGCTCTGCTCATATCCATGGAGAGAGACCGATGATAAAGAAGCAAAACTATAGGAAAACAGAGTGTGTGCAAGAGAACAATCAGATTCTATCAATGGTAAACCTCAATGATAATTGATTATGATGCTCTAAATTCTGAAAATGGGTGTGGTTATAACCTTTCCTCATTACATGCTAGAGTTCACTTTAGTATAAACACAAGAAGTTCTGCTTTGTGCAATTCAATAAAGCTAAAATGACTTTAAATTCCAATGAATCTCTAACCTGAGGCCACCGGCTGCCTGAGTGAGTGACAAACTTTGCCTTTGGAAGAGCCTTGGCTACACACTGGCCCTCATCGCTCCATTCTTTAGACCCTTCTCTAGACCAAATCACTTGCATCGGGATACCGTTGATCGCATCCGAGTTACCCCACTGTGCAATGTCAAAGCTATGGTTAAGCTTCTTCAATGAACCAACTACAGATTCCCTCCCATTTCTTCCCTTCAAAAGTATCCTATGAGCTTCGATCTGCGATAAAGTCATCTCCTTTGAGCAACGGAAGCTCACTAGCTGCTTAAAACCAAACGAAAACCCCAACAAGACCTCTCTGATTACAGGTACATTCAAAACCCACAAGGGCAATGCCGGGCTAATGCTGGAGTCGATAAGCGTTATACTTCGAACAATCGGCGAATTCTCGGAAACCCAGTTTGAAGCTAACCCAAGAGCTGAATCATGAAGAACCAAATGCACAGGAGATAAACCCAATGTATCAATTACTTGACCTAAAACCCTAGCCGTTTCTTCACTCCCTAATTCAATAGCCTTCAAGCTTCTCCTTTTCGAGTTCTGGAGTTTTATGATTTCCTCGTAAGGCAAATCTCCAGTTTCAATCATCTGATCAAACGCCCAGAAAACACCTTTCTCTTGAATCAACCCATAAACTTCCTTAACTCTAGCCACAAACCCTATCTCTCTATCTCCACCTACAACCACCATCGATTTATCAGAGAATCCATTTCCGGGCAAATCAATAGCTACACCATGAATCCCTTTTGATCCGAGAGATTGGATCATTTCCCGAAACGCGTACGAGCTAAGACCTAACCCATGAACGATTATCACATTCTCCGAATGAATCGAACCAGATTCAGCTACGAAAACCTCGATCGGTGACTCGTCAGGGTTTACCTGGACTTTGATTGTTCTCCCATCTGAGTAATGTTGACGGAGAGCTGGTGGGAGTGAGAGAAACCAGGATCTGGGATAGTTGTGAGAAGAGAAAAGAGAGAGAGATACGAAGAGGAGAGTGGCGAGTGAGACGACAAGTGTGAAGTAGAACCAAAAAGGGAAAGGGTTTTGAGATTGAGATTGAGAATGGGGTTTATGATGATTCTTCATGGCTGAATCCGATTTGTTCACAGGAGGAACTAAGGTTTTGGTTTCCTCTTCTTCTTCTGTGATAATCGCCATTAAAGAAAGCTTTGGAAAGCTGAGAGAGTGTGGGAGAAACCGAGAAAGTGAGAAGTGTAGCTGTCTTTCACAGGATTTTTCTTAGTAAAGGTGAAAAGTGGAAAGTTTCCTTTAAAAACATCATTCAGGCGTGTTTATTGTATGAATTGTGTAATTTAATATCAATTCTCATACTGTAATTGTACAATAATATATTCAGACAAAAATATTATTAAACTTTCTATATTATTTGAAAAAAATATGTAGTTTAATAATATATTTTAAACTTTGTATATTATTTGTGAATTGCACAAAAGACAAAAGTTCCTTTGAATCTTGAAAAGTTGAAGTTATGAATTGCACAAAATCATCGATTCCTCGTTTATACAGTACAGAGATTAGAAAGTTTAATGTACATGCATAATAGCAATGGAACCACAGAAATATATACTACACACGCATGTCTCTTTATGCCTCATTACGTCTCTCTTCATTCACTTTAGATGACATTTGAAACAACTCGGAGCTTATACTTGATTTTGAATGTTCTATTTAAGACTTTTGTTTTTTAATTAGATCTTATATTTTAGGTCTGGGCATTCGTTTTTTGGGTTCGGTTAATTCGATTTTCAGTTTATTTGGATTGGATTAAATTTTACCGAAGTACCAAACAAAATTCCGTTCGATTCTGTAAGAATTCTTTTTTTTTTGTTTGATTACATGCAATATAATTTCATCCGAATTTAACCAAATTTTATTTTAATCGGTTTATTATACACAGAGTTTTAATCCTATAAAAGCTACCGTAAATGCACAACAAATGTTGTAATATTTAGAGATCGAATCCACGGATTCCAACAGTTACACTACGATTCTTAAAATTTAAATTAAGCCAAGACAAATATATGAATTGTTGTTTGGAATAAAAACCAAAATAGCAAATAAAACAGTAATAAGATCAATTAAATGAAGCACTAGGTCGAGTAGACAATTATTCAGAGAATGGATAAACACAGTGTAGAACTCAAACATAAACGTTTAATCGAATCACTTCATTTAGCAACCTAAGATTCTAAACTTTCGTTTGAACTTAAAATTCTAAATAAGCATTAATGAGCGGGTTTGATTTGTTCACAAAACGCCTTAACATCATCATTCGTTGGCTAATGACGTTTTGCTCACCTATGTTCTATCAAGCAATCTATAACACTTTTGATGAATAGATTGAACCTAAAATCATAGACTAAGTGATCAATTCCGTCTCAGCAATGAACACAACAATAGGTGAAAACAACAATTGATAAGTCTCTATCTATGTCTAATTCAACGATTCCTAAATTCCCTTGAAACCCTCAACCTAACTAAGAAGATTACTCAGCCATAGAAACAGAGAAACAATAAGAAGAAGAGAAGTTTATAATCAACAAAATAAAAATACAAAAGGTTTAGAAATCTTTTCTAAAACGCAAAATCCGAGATCCGTCTTTAACCGAAGATTAAAAACTTTACAAAACAGAAAATGATGAATCTAGAAAATGTGTGAGAGAGCTTAGCCTCAACAATGGCAAAAAATACATATATATAGGCCAGAAACACGTACTTTGGTGGAGATGTTAGGTGAAACCGAGTTTAAACCGAAATTTCCTTTGCTTTTGCACTTGAACCAATTGGTTTAGGACAGGGATCGATCGATCTGCGTCAGAACGATCATTATGAGTGGTCCTGATCGATCTGAAATGCTACGTTGTTGGGGATGAATTGATCCCTTATCAGATCGATCGATCTGTGCTAAAATCGCTTTATCTCTTGAACGGCTGCACCTAATGACTTGAAACCACACCAAACGAAAGCTAAATCAATTGTCTATGGATTTCATGAAGACCTCCGAGACTAAATCGGAATGGAAACCCTTCGTCTGGCTCAATCTAAACTCCCATGGTGTGCTTTTGTGCTTCAAGTTCATTTTGCTCAACTTCAGTTGGTACACTTCAGTTTCATAAGATCAAGTGACATCCTCCAAGTTCTTCTAAATCTCCATATCTTCCAAAGTCTTCCAATGTACCTAAAAAACACTTCAAAATGCAACAAATATGCAATAACCTAAGTTAAGACTCGGAACCTCTAATATGGATGCAAATGAGAATTAAACTACCAAATGAATGCATAAATGGATACAAAACTATCTTAAATGAATGTTATAAAATGGTAAAATATGTGACTATCATTTATTCAGTTTTTTCTTGTAGTAGTTTAATTGGGGTCTTATTGTAGGCCAAATATATTTTTAAATAAACTAAAGATGGAAAGAATGAATCATATCTTAAAATGCGCCAATTTAAAATAAAAATAAAGCCCAAACTTAACAAACCTAATTAAACAATTACGTTCTTTCAATTTTGAAAAAGTAAACATGGCGGCTTGTTGGGGTCGTCGACATTTTACGAAGTCGCATGAATGAGCGAAGATTAATAAATGCACTGAAGAAGAAGAATACCGAGTGAAGAAGGAGGAAAAAACGATAGAGAAACTAGTGACAAACATCAGATGCGTTGAAAATGAAGAATAACGAATAAAGAAAGAGGGTGAACCGTAAACTAGCGGTGGGCGTTCGGATTACCGGATCGGATCGAATCGAATATTTGAAGTTTCAGATATTTTGGAACTATTACTTTTGATACCAATATGGTATATTATTAAATTTTGGATAGGATTGGTTCCGTTATCTCTAGGTTTGGATCGGTTCAAATAGAATCAATGGCTCAAATGCCCTCCTAACTACAAACAAGATCGGAAATACCCTCGTTCTAATTTAATTTTTTTTCCTATTTTTTTTAATACGAAAACTGGTTGTTTACATGACTATCGCTCTAAAACTTAGATAATTACACACCCAACCATCTAATTATCCACCCATATCCAATTTAAATTGGATTCAATCCAATTTGTTGACCCATTCGATTCAATTAACCGACCTGATCGAATTAAAACATAAATCGAAAAGATCCGAAGATCAAACGGATTCAAAAATCTATTTTAAGCTAAGTTTTGATATCTTATAAGAAAAAGTAATAACTGGTACAACTAAATTTGGATTGCAAGATTTCAAGGAGAAAACGCAATCATTGCAACCTCTAAATTTGGATTCGTCATCTTCCCCGATTGTAATGTATCGAATTCGATTCTATATCTCCATTTTGTCATTAATGTCACAAAACTCCTCCATTCAATGATTTAAACCGGTCATGGTAGTCTGAATCACTGCTTCACCACCGCCGAAACAACGGCTTGTAATTTCATATTCCCCATTTTGCCGATCTTTGTAACTCACACTAGATGTCGATGAGGAGGTGTCACTGTTATTCAGTCGGAATCCTATATTGTCTATGTTCCAATTGTACCAAGTATTTTTAAGTATTATTAAAACGCAAAAATCCAGAAAATCAGAAATGCAGAAACTCATAAATTCGAAACCAAGAACGAACAACAAACCTGAAATCCACATACAACCCCAAAATCAAGTATTAAATCTGAAATAAACATGAAATTGAGTTACTTGAAGATTGAAAACTCTCTAGAAATCACTACAATGGGGGGTGGAACAGTAGAAGAGAAAAGATGTATAAACCCTATATTGTTTGTCTCAGTTATACTAATTATTACCAAGTGTTATCCAGTATTACTAAAGCGCAAAAATCCAGAAAATCAGAAATGGAAATACCCAAAATTTTGAAATCCGAAACGAACAACAAACCCGAAATCCATAGACAAACCCGAAATCAAGTATTAAATCTGAAATAAACATGAAATTCGAGTTACATTGTAGTTTGAAAACTCTCTAGAAATTGTTACAATGCAGGTGTTAGTGAAGAGGAGAAAAGATAAAAAATACCTAAAATGGAATTTGAAAAAAAGAATGAAAAAACTAAATAAACTAAAAATACATATAAATATAATATTATAACAAAATAACATTAAAACACATGTGCGCCATCATTTTTCACATGTGCGCCATTTTTTTCACACATGTCGTTGTCTGAACTGACACATGACAGTAAAAAATAGTTACTTGTCACATAATTATACCTAGTAATCCAGTATTACTTGCTTCCAAACAATGTTATTTTGGTGTTTTTTTACTTTTAATTAGTACTACCTTGGCATAAAATTTTTTTTTTTAGTTGTACCGATATTTTAGTCAATTAAAGTACATTTTAAATTTTTTATGCATTAAAATATCTTAAATCACGTTTTTGTATGTTTTGCATCCTAATGTGATTTATATTAACAAAGTGATAATAAAAATATAAGGCGTTTGTTATGTATATGTTCTAATAACAATCATAATGCTATAATTTTTTAATCTAATTAATATATGTTTCTTATATTTAATAGTTACTTATATAATGTATAATTCTTTGTTTCGTGTGATTTATTTGTTTCTCTCATAAAATTCGAAATCTTTTGAAGTGGAATTGAACTTAATAGTACCATTACAAAAAAATAAGTTTTAAGAAGTTGTACAAAACAGAGAGTGTCAAAGAAATATAAATTAAAACACAAACTAAGGTTCACTACTAGTATTGATCTCAACCGGTTCAAACAATCTACCCAAGTTTCGTCTTGTTACCCTCTTAGAACTCATCCTTCGATATCGTTTTCAAACCAATTGTAACCTTCTTTCTTGATTTCTTCCCTTTTTTGGTGTAATCTAGAGGTAAGACCTGCAATTCTTATATTTCATCGGGATTAATCCATTAGTAACCCAATATTTCATCTGTAACAATCAATCAGTAATACCAGGTCTACCCAGTTATACCTTCGTACTTAGTAATACCAGTTTTACCCAGTTGTTCTATCGTCTACAACTTAAATCAGATGATTTCAGGCTGATCTGGGTTTTTAATATATTTATAATTTGCAACGATTCAGCAACTACAATCCATTCATTATACATGGTCCTAATCGACTCATACAACATTGTTAGAAACCCATTTCTCTATTTCAAACGCAATTCAATTTCTCAATTTCAAACCCAATTCAATTTCTCAATTTCTACAGATGAAATCGAGTTCTATACTCAATTTCTACTTCGGAGACGAAAGGTTACGACGGAAATGCACATGTATTCGCTGGAAGTTGAAGATGCAATACCCATGTGGCTTCAATGGAGGTGGAAGAGACCTCGAAAGAGAAGAAAGAGATTTGGGATCTATATTTTGATTGGTAAAAATTACTTGATTCTGATTGGTTGAATTTTTTATTTCTTAAAGATTTATTTAAATGGGTGAAATGCTGAGTTGGCTTTTCTTTAAGGGTAAAAATGGGTTTTCAAGTTTCATTAAAAGGGGAAATGGTATGTAGATTTTAATAAGGGTATATTGTTTCTTTTCTTTCATTAAGGACATTCGAGCTCTTCACCCGTTTGGATATAATATTTCGGATCCGTTTTTTCTCGGATACAATTCGGGTTCGAGTACTTTATTTGAAAAGTAACCAAAAATACTTGAAAGTAACCGAAAATCTAAACATGAAAACTAAAAAGTAACCAAAGTAAGATCGATATAAAGTAAACTAAACATTCAAAATTCAAAATCAAAATAAACATTAAAGTTCCAATTTTAAATTGTCACAAATGACAGAGTACAAAGAACACAAAACCAAAAAAACTCCAGTTTCTCCATGTTTCTAACTCTCTGTTACATCAATATCAAATCGACTTACTATCATTGGCACTAAACCGAGAAACAAAGCACCGACAAGTCAACATAAGGAGTTCAAACCGTGTACTAAGAGTTGAAAGTTCAAGATTAAGGGATTCCACATTTTCTATGTTTTTGGCTTGAAAATTGAGATAGAGGAAAGTGCAATCGACGGGAATAAGGTAAGAGGGGCTAGGAATGGATCTTACAAAGTGGATACTTTGGATATTGTTTCGGATATCGGATTGGATCAGATATTACCCGGTACCCGAACTGATAGACTCCGTGGCAAAGCACCGAGCCAAACATCTTCGGATGGTTCGGAGGATGACGAGCAGCATGTACCGGAGCAGGTCATGGACGGTACAAGTGAGGTTCATCGAGGAGAAACCATCATTGGCCGCGAACGTGTTCAGACCGACACAGCCGTGTTCCGCTTTGATCCAACACCGTCCGAAAATAATCTACGAAGGGAACTCCGTCTTGATGACCGAGTCTCTAGACCAACTCGTGTCCACTCTAGAAATCAGATTGTCCAAGCCAAACAATTTGGAGATGCATTTATCGGGTTTAATTCAAGCAACTCTGGACAGGAAAAGATGCATAATTCGTTTGAGGATGTTAGCTACAAAGACCAGCCTCTTTTGAACTTAATTCAAGCCCAAGACAGCCCAAAATAATCACTTTATTTTGTGGTCAAAGGTGGGTGACGAAAATGACTTCAAGAGTCACATATGAGGAGTCACTTTGGAGTTCAAGAGTTATTCTACTTAGTTTTAATTCTAATCTTTTATTTTCATTTTCTATGTTTAGGAAATCCAAAAAATTTTATTTCTCTTTTCTTATTCTGTGTTGCGAATTCTATAAGTTTTGTAAGACTTCATTTTAATAAATCATCCAAGTTTTTATCATCTTTTCTTGAGAGAAATCTCTTTGTTCATCTTGAACATTTCGTTGAGTTTGGCAAGGGTTACTTCCAAACGCAGCAAACCTCCTAAGATCCGTGGTTAAGGGTTACTTCCTCGGTTCCGTGGAGTGGAGAATACCAAGAGACTTCCGCATCTCTTGACGGTCTCATTCGATCCACCATATATTCAATATATCCGATCTATCCAACGCGCAAACAAAGAGCATAATCCATCCAAGGGTTCCATTACGTGGTATCAGAGCCACTCTTTGTTGGTAAAGCTGTTCATCTTCTTTTCTTCTCAATCAAAAAAAAAAAATAAATATTCTATATAATCTGTTCACTTCTCCCTCTTTCCATTGTAAATCCGGGCCATCCTCTACCCTCATTCAAAAAAAAAAAAAAAAAAAAGAGAAAACCGAAAAGGTTTAAAACAAACTGAGGAGAAATCCAGTTTGTGAGGGTGGTGGAAGAGAAATCCTGCTGGCTGAGGAGAAATCCAGTCAAGAGGTGGCTAAACGGATTTCCCTTCGAAATTTCTGTATTTTCTTTCTCCTTTGTTGCGTGGGAGTATTTGCTGGATTTGGCTTGAATTGTTTGATAAGAACATCGAGAAAATACCTCAGTGTGATCACCATAAAATCAGTGAGCAAAACACGTGTGTGGGTGAGGCAATAAACACTTGAGAGAAAGAGAGTTTTTGCTAACCGTTTGTTGAGTAATTTTCAGGAAAACAATGAGTGATAGTGGAGAAGAAGGAAATAACAATCCTGGATCCGGATTGTCTGGTTTACAAATGAAGGCACTAACCGAACATTTGATGAGATTTCTGAACACAGGTCTTGAAGAGATTAATGTTCGGCTTGACAAAATCCAGGAGGATCAACAAGGCCAAGCGCGGCCAGCCCAAAGAAGGAACCGGGAAAGGAGACATAGTCGTTCCTTTGACGGTCATGAAGAAGAAGAACAATTCGATGACAACCGTTCTAACCTCAGGGCAAGGAGAGGTCATAGAAACCGAGATGAAGAGAACCCATTCTCTAGAAGGTCAGATGATGGACTTGGTGGTCTCAAACTCAAAATCCCTTCTTTTGCTGGTAAGAATGAACCTGATACATATTTGGAATGGGAAAGAAAAACTGAGTTGGTTTTTGATTGTCAAAATCTTTCGGAACTTAAGAAAGTTAGACTTGCTGCCTCTGAATTTAATGGATATGCCATTAGTTGGTATGATCAGGTCGTTTCTCTTAGGAGAAGAAAAGGTGAAAGACCAATAACTACTTGGCAAGAACTAACAGAACTAATGAGAAAGCGCTTTGTTCCAAGTCATTATAATAGGGATCTTCACCAAAGGTTGAGGCGATTGACTCAAGGCACAAAGAATGTGGAGGACTATTTCCAAGAGATGGAGATGCTTATGCTTAAGGCGGATGTAGAGGAAGACATGGATGCAACCTTGGCTCGTTTTCTTGCAGGTTTGAACCGGGAGATTCAGGACCGGCTGGAGCTTCAAGAGTTTGAAAGTGTTGAGGACATGCTCCACAAAGCCATCTTGATAGAACAACAAGTCAAGAGGAGGGGTTTTACAAAACCAGCTTATGCTCCAAAACCCTCTTATCCACCAAAGCCTAGTTCTCAAGATAAAGGTAAATCTTTTACTTCTGAGTTTAAGACTAACCAACCTTCTCGTTTTGACAAAGGCAAAACCGTGGAATTCACGAGTAGAGCCAGAGATATCAGGTGCTTCAAGTGTCATGGATTAGGACATTATGCAAACAAATGCCCTAACCAAAAGGTGATGATTCTACTTGAGAATGGAGAGATAGAGTCCGAAGCTGAAAACGATGAAGCAGAGGATACCGGACCCATCTATGATGAGGAAGAGCCTTATGATTATCCGGCTCAAGGAAATCTTCTAGTGACCATGAGATCACTAAGCGTGCAGCCCAAAACCAATGATACCGAACAAAGGGAGAACCTCTTTCATTCTCGTTGTTTCATAAATGATAAAGTTTGTTCTTTGATCATTGATGGTGGGAGTTGCACTAATGTTGCTAGTGATGTGCTTGTCAGGAAACTCGGACTTGAAACCAGACCGCATCCGAGACCCTTCAAGCTTGAATGGCTGAATGAAGACGGTGTTCAGCACGTCAAAGAGCAAGTCACCGTCCCAATCACCATTGGCCGATACCAAGATGAGATCATTTGCAATGTTTTGCCTATGGATGCCAGTCATATACTTTTAGGACGGCCTTGGCAGTTCGACAAAAAGGCTGTACATGATGGCTACACCAATCGGCATATGTTCGATCATCAAGGCAAGAAGATCACTCTCATTCCTTTAACTCCATCCGAAGTTCACCAGGATCAGCTACAACTTAGAAAGAGCCGTGAGCTTGAGAAGCAACAAGAAGCAGCTAAGGCACCGGTCAAAAGGTCCAACTTCTACATTAAACCAAGTCAGGTAAAGAAAACTTTGTTTTCCAAACCTTCTCTCATTTTACTTGTGTTTAAAGAATCACTAATGGCCATTAACCCTACACCGGAGCTGCCGAGTGAACTTAAGCCATTGATGAGCAGATTTCAGGATGTGTTCCCGGAAGAAACTCCGAATGGTTTGCCACCTATCCGTGGGATAGAACACCAAATCAATCTAGTACCCGGAGCGCCCCTTCCAAACCGTCCCGCTTATCGTACCAATCCTGTCGAAACCAAGGAATTGCAAAGACAAGTGGATGAGTTGATGGGAAAAGGCTACATCAGAGAAAGCCTCAGTCCTTGTGCCATTCCCGTACTGCTCGTGCCTAAGAAGGACGGAACTTGGCGGATGTGCGTGGACTGCCGAGCCATCAACAAGATCACAGTTAAGTATCGCCATCCCATTCCTCGTTTAGATGATATGTTGGATGAATTGCATGGTTCTAGGGTCTTTTATAAGATAGATCTTAGGAGTGGATATCATCAGATAAGGATGAAGGAAGGGGATGAATGGAAAACGGCTTTCAAAACTAAGCATGAACTTTATGAATGGCTTGGAGAATACCAAGAGACTTTCGCATCTCGGTTCCGTGGAGTGGAGAATACCAAGAGACTTTCGCATCTCTTGACGGTCTCATTCGATCCACCATCTATCCAATCTATCCGATCTATCCAACGCGCCAACAAAGAGCATAATCCATCCAAGGGTTCCATTACGAACTACATTGAAGATTACTTCTGATCGGATATTTGATGGTAGCGTATCAGATTCAGATCTAGTATTTTCGAGTCGGTACCAGATCAGATTATTGGATCCAGATAAAATGTCCATCCGTACCGTAAACGATGAAAGAACCAGTGAAAAAGATCAACAACAGAAGAACCATTCGGTTTGGAGGTGTCTAACCGAACCAAACCGATAACCAAAAGCATTTTAACATGTTGCTAATGAGAATTTTCCTTGAATATTATATCTACCTGAAAAATAGTTAATTTTTTTGTCTAATAATTTCTATTAACTTCCAAGAGTGTGATGAGAGAGACAATATACAGAATAAACACAAATTATTACATACACAGACGTATTAATGAGATCCTCACTAAATCAACACTCTTAAATTGAGAAATCCTCCCTAGATCGGTACTCTTTAGTTGAGAAAAGATCGATTTGGCTGTGAAGCCGTGATGATGGAATAGATTGAAATGACTGAATGATAGCACAAAATCTTGCGGAAGAGCTTCAAGATATCAAAACTCAATGCCTTTGGATATACACATCAAAAAGATTAAGGGTTTTGCTGGATATACACACCAACAAAATGATTTCTTTTTAGAAAAAGTTTTTTTATAAAAAGAAAAATGACTTTTACAAAGAGATTTCAAGAGTTTAAAAGGAGAAGACAAGTCTCGGTACAAGCACCAAGACTGATCTTGAAAATTAACAACAGAAATAAAACTAGTTTGAAATCAAAAACACAACTCTTGAACTTCATCTTCTCTTGGCCGAAAATTATTTTTAATGGGCTTGGGCCTTGATAAACAAAATAGGTTATCTGAATGTGAAACATAAGCTTCATTAAAAAACTTCCTTCGGAAAACTCATTGAGACAAAACCAGAAGTAAAGGAAAAAGAGGGTAAATGAGTCACATGCTTATTTTTTTATCTTCGAGATTGGATCAAAACCAAAGAAATTTGGATCACGTCTTCTTCTTTGCTCAAATGACTCCGTTGACTCCACATATGTTTAAGTAGCCCTCCAATGGTTTTGTTTAATAACTTAACTTTAGAACGAGTCATTGGTCTAGCTTGTGTAACTAAAGATTCGTCAGCTACATGTTCATCCTCAACTATAAGCTCTGGTTCAAGCTCCAAGTTCTTAGTGCTGTCCATGATCATATCATTCCCTCCCTCTTGAAAAAGATTTGACCTCAAATCCATTTCATATGCAATAAATGGTCCTAAGTCAGAAACACTAAACTAGAGTTCACATTGTTCTTACCTTGCAAATCGAGTTGGTAAGCATTGTCACTGGTTCTTCTGGTTATCTTGAATGGAACATCAATTCTTGGCATAAGCTTGGATTTCCTTTCATTTGGAAACCACTCATTTTTCAAGTGAATCCAAACTTGATCTCCAACTTCAAAGATAAATTTATCCCTTCCTTTGTCAGCCTTCTTAGCGTAGAGCTTAGTTTTATCTTCCATGTTTCTCCTAGCATTCTCATGGATCTGTTGGACCAGTTCAACCTTCTTTTTTCCCATCAATGCTAGTTCTTTCACTCACGGGTAAATATATTAGATCCAAAGGGGATATGGGATTGAATCCATATATATTTTGAAAAAGAGAATACTTAGAAGTAGAATGAACGGCATGATTATATGAAAATTTAATGTGAAGCAAGCATTCTTCCCAAGTTCTCATGTTCTTTTTGATTAATGCACACAAAAGAGTACCTAAGGTTCTATTAACCACTTCTGTTTGACCATCGGTTTGTGGGTGACATGTAGTAAAGAACAACAGATTAGTCCCTAGTTTAGACCAAAGAGTCTTCCAGAAATAACTAAGGAACTTAGTGTTTCTATCCAAAACTATAAACTTACCGTATACCATGCAAACAAACTATCTCTTTAAAGAACAAATTAGCTACATGTAATGCATCATCAATCATATGACATACAATAAAATGAGCCATTTTGGAAAACTTACCAACCACAACAAAGATAGAGTTCTTTCCAGTTATAGTCCTAGGCAATCCCATTACGAAATCCATAGAAATATCAGTTCAAGGATGAGTATAAATGGGAAAAGGAGTGTACAAACCGTTAGGTTAAACTTTTGATCTGGCTTGCTTACAAGTAGTACACCTTCCACAGATCCTTTCAACATCACGTTTCATGTGTGGCCAATGAAAGTGATCTCTCATGACTTCCAGTGTCTTAGCAATGCCAAAGTGTCCCATTAATCCGCCACCATGTGCTTTTCTAAAAAACAAATCTCGTAGAGAGCAATTAGGAACACACAAACGGTTCTCATAAAACAGAAACCCGTCTTGTTTATAATAATATTCTGAGGCAAAATTTTCACATGCTTTATCAGGGCCAATTGCATAAAGCTCCTTTATTTGTTTAAATCTTAGAAGCTTAACATTAAGAGTAGAGAGTAGGGTGTACCTTGGGGATAATGCATCAGCAACTACATTATCCTTACCTTTTTTGTAGTTGATGACATATGTAAATGTCTCAATAAACTCGACCCACCTAACATGTCTTTTGTTAAGTTTTTGTTGCCTCTTCAAGTGCCTAAACGATCCGTGGTATGTATGTATAACAAACTCCTTAGGCCATAAGTTGTGTTTCCACGTTTGGAGAGCTCAAACCAAGGCATATAACTCTTTGTCATAGGTCATATAGTTCAAGGTAGCTCCTCCAAACTTCTCACTGAAAAAGACTATAGGCTTTTTATCTTGCATTAGGACAGATCTTATTCTTATACATGAGGCATCACACTCAATTTCAAATGTTTTAAGAAAGTCAGCCAATATAAAAAGAGGTGCCTTAGTAAGTTTCTCTTTAAGTGACTAGAAAGCCTCCTGGTGTGCTTGTTCCCACTTGAATCCCACTTCCTTTTTTATAACCTCTGTGAGTGGTGCATCTATAGTTTTGGAGTCTTTAACAAAACGACTATGAAACCCGGTAAGACCATGGAAGCTTCTTACTTCTCCCACTTTTTTGGACTTGGCCAGTCTCTAATGGTCTTAACCTTCTCTTCATCAACCTTAAATCCATCTGCACTCACAACAAACCCTTAAAACACAAGATTATCTGTGCAAAAGGTGCAATTCTTAAGGTTGGCATAAAGATTTTCTCTTCTAAGAACATTTAGAACATATTCTAAATGCTCCACATGTTCATATAATATTTTGCTATAAACTAGGATGTCGTCAAAGCACACTACTGATAGAAAGGATTTTTGCAAGTTCTAAATATCAATCCTAAAGCCTCTCAGTGTTGTTGTAGCACTTTAGGTGTCAATCCAGCCTAGGTGTGAAAGATACTAGGAATACAAGAGTAAAGTAAAGCTAAGTCAAATTTCGGGTAAAATGGAGGAGAAAATCAAAATAAACTACTTGCAGCTACTGAAAATTACGAAAACTATTTTAAAATCCCATTTGGGATGTTAACTAACTAGCAGACGACTTCTAACAATTTAAATGAGCAAGCTACTGATTAATAAAAATCGAAATCTAAAAACAGGGAAATAAGGCTATTTTAGGAAATGAAAGGAGCAAACTTTAAATCTAAAAATGAAAGCTTTTGAAACTTCTTAATTGCTAAAGACAGATCTAACGATTGAGATTCATGCTCAGGGAAGTTAAAGATTCGATCTTGGTTTACTAAAAGTAAATCTACACATTTATAAATGAGTTATCTCTAGGCCTAAGAAGCAATCTTTCCATGGTTTGTGGATAAGATAAAATCCTCTCATCATTCATTCTCTCCAAACCCATGGTTTGTGGTGGAAAAGAAAGGTAGATGGAGCTGAAGCACGGATCTTAACATGGCCTAACTAGCCCTTAATAGCCACTCTCATGGTCTTTAAGGCATACTAGTCTCTTGGTTTGGGCTTGAGAGATTTCCCAAGTTCTTATGAGAAAAAGGAAATCTCTAGATTCATAAAGCTGCCCCTTTCAAGGTCCTTAAGCCATGAATACACCAAACCAAGAAGAGAAAAGGTTTAAGAAAAAGAAAATTTCAAGATTCAACCTTTAAAATTCCTTAATCCCCTCAATCCTTAAATCATAAAAATCTACTCTTTAACCAAGTTCGATCCACTCATAATCATAGGATAAGAGGAGCTAAACATGATTAAGATAAGAAGAAAGAAAGATCAAAGCTTGAAAAAAGAAGTTCTTAAATTAAAATCAAAAGTATTTACAAAAATAAAAAGCTTAAGGTTTTCTCTGCAAAAATGGAGGCTAGATCTAAAAATGGGAGAGACAATCCCTAAAATTTCGTGTCTACCTCTAAAAATTAGGGTAGAAGAGTTTATATAGGTCCAAAAATATTGGTCCCCTCGCTAAAAGCCAAAAACATGAGTTGGCAAAAGTTTGAAAACCAAAGGAGAAGGAAGGAGGATTTGAACTAGAGATCTAGTGGCCCGGTCGATCTTCAGGTCGATCTGTTTGTTAGATCTAGTAGTCTGGTCGATCTTCAGGTCGATCTGTTTGTTGGATCTAGTGGCCTGGTCAATCTTCAGGTCGATCTCTGCTTGTTGGATCTAGTGGCTGGGTCGATCTCAGGGTCGATCTCTGCTTGTTGGATCTAGTGGCTTGGTCGATCTTGTGGTCGATCTAAATCTTCGAATGGGCAAACCAGCTCGATCTAAGGGTCGATCCCAGGCTCTTTTCACTTTTCCAAGCTTTCCTTTGACTCCTATCAACTCCCAAGCTCCCCTTTTGACTCCTTGTCCATGCTCAGCATCCAAGATAGCTCCAAGTACACGAAATAACCTGAAAATGATGCATATATGCAAGAAATATGCAAATGCTAATGCAACATGTCCTAAAACCTAAAATGGAGCAAAAGTTACAAATAATCTAAATATGAATGCAAAATCGATCCTAAATGAGTGCTAAAACATGCTAAATTATGAGTCTATCAACTACAACAAAAACTCCAATGAAAGCTCTTAGAACATGATTCATTAACCTCATGAATGTACTAGGTGCATTTGTCAAGCCAAATGACATAATTATCCATTCATATAGACCATATTTCGTTTTAAAGGCAGTCTTCCATTTATCACCCTCTTTATTCTAATTTGGTGATAGGCACTTTAAGATCAATTTTATAATATATGCTAGAATCATGTACTTCATCAAGCATATCATATAATCTAGGAATATGGTGTCAATACTTCACTATGATGTTGTTGATTGCACATGCGCCAACTGCCATCTTTCTTAGGCACAAGCAAGACTGGAACAACACGTTAACTCATGCTTTATCTGATATGCCCTTTCTCCATGAGTTCATCCACTTGTCTTTGTAGCTCTTTTGTTTCAACAGGATTGGTTCGGTAAACTGGGCAGTTTGGCAATGATGATCCTGGTACGAAGTCGATTTGATGTTCTATGCCACGAATGGGAGGTAAACCAATGGGGTTATCCTCAGGGAACACATCATTATAGTCCTTCAAAAGAGATGTCATTTCACTTGGCAGCACCTGTGCAGGTAATTTAAACTCATAAGATTTTCTTTAAACACAAACAAGAGTATATGCTGTTTGAAAACATAGCTTGCTTAATTTTACCAGCTTTAATAAATAAATTAGGTTGTTTGACTAACCTTTCCTCCTTGCGTTTGAGATAATTTTGATCTTCATAAACATCTTGAGGCGTCATAGGGATAAGAATTGTCTTTCTGCCTTTGAATTAAAAGAATGGTGATATACTCATAAATTAGCATGTTTTAGCATCCATTTTAGATAGCTTTGCATCCATTTATGCATTCATTTAGTTACTTTTAGTCCAAATTGCATCCATATTAGAGTTTAGCAAGTTTTAGCTTAGGTTGTTGCATATTGTGCATATTGAGTCTTAATTAGGTACTTTGGAGGCTTGGAGAACCTCTATGGAGAGTTGGGTGACAAGGAGGAAGACGAGAAGGGAGCCAAACAAGAAGCAGACAACTTTTAGAAGTGTATCGACCTTGGTGTCGACCTACCAAGGTCGATATTGCTCGGCAGAGAAGACAGAGTGCGTGCATCGGACCTTTGTATCGAGCTACTAAGCTCGATACAAAGGCCACCCGGAGTTTTGGAAGGAGCGTATCATGCATTTGTGTCGGACTGCTAAGGTCGATACAAGCCTCAGCCGAAGATCGAGCCGGGCGTATCGGGCATTTGTTTCGAGCTATCAAGCTCGACACAGTCTTTGAAGAACACTTTTAGCAGCGTATCGAGCTGCATGTCGACCTAGCAAGCTCGATACGCTGTGCGATTTCAGCCTAAAGCCGGGTCAATACCCGGTTTGTTCCGGGTTGACCCGGGTCGTCCACTGTTCACTATAAATAGGAAATAACCTAATTTTTCCTAAGTATCTTTTAATCTTTTGTTCTTGCTTAGAAAATCTTCCCTTTAGGTTTCTAAGTGATTTTGTAAAACATGAGGCAGTCTGGCAGATCGATGGCTGGATCGACCCACATGGTCTATTCAAGCAAGATCGAGGGCGGGATCGAGAGCTTCCAATCGAGCTTCTGGACATAATGATGGCTGGATCGACTATGAGCCTCGATCTACTGCCAAGAACGAACCAAGGATCGACCCTACTGCTCGACCACAGTCCTAACCACATCAAGCTCCAAGGTACACCATTCCAAAACCTTGTATATATCATGCATTTTTGGATTTTGAATTTTATTTCTTGTTGATGGTCTCTCTTGAACTTTTATTACACAAGGGACTGTGTAATTTAAGTTTGGGGGGAGAGGTTGAGAGATTTAATTTTGGGTTTTGTGTTCTTATTTTCCCTTTAAGCATACTTTGAGTCTTCATGCATATACATTTGCATAGAAAATCAGAAAAGTTTTCAAAATTTTCAAAAAAAATTCATGTAATTTGCATTTGCATTGGTAAATATTTTAGGATTGAGTCTAGATGTTATCATATAGGTTGCTTGCATTCACGTGCATAGGGGGCAAATTTTCCTTGTAAAGTGTTTTAAGCTCATAAATTGGTTCAAGGCCCTAGTTAGTAGTTCTGTGATGCTTGTGCAGACTTGAAGTTAAGTTCTAACCATACTTGGATCATTTGTTTTGATTTTTTTGGATTAAAGTTGAAACAAGCATGAATTGAATCCTTTCCTATAAATTTGAACCTTAACATGGATTTTTAATTATCATACTTGTGCATTTGGGAAAGAATACATGGATTACAAAAAAAATATTTAGGCTTTCTTATTCCCTTCACCACTCTCTTGTAAGCCTAACTAGAACACCACACCTTAACCCTTGCCTTATTTCAAGCCAAAGTTTTGTGTGATTGCAATTTGTGAGGCCTTATTTTTGATTGAACTTGGCATAAAGTGTTAGGTTTATGGCGACATGTTTAGGCTCTCATATGATTCTAGCTTTGCATCTTGAAGCTAGTTCTAGGCTTGATTTGGGTTGGGTTCGTGGGTGTTGTCACTGAAAACCGAAACCTTAATTCGGATTTGAGAAAAAGTTGGTGTAAGAGGGGTTTGAATGAAAGGGATACATTGTTTTAAGTGGTTGGTCTTGAATTGTTTTGTGTAATAGCTCAAGTTGAAAAGAAAAGGTGATAGCTCTCTCATAAAAGAAAAGAAAAGAGCCAAGAGGCCAAGTGCATAAAAGAAAAAAAAATGTATGTAAGAAGAGAGCTATCAAAAGAAAAGAAAAGAGCTAATATTTGTATGACCATACCACTAACTATAAGAAAGGTTGAAGGAGTTTCCCTAAAGTGAATGTGATTGATAAAGTTCTTGTGAGCTTGTACTTAACATTTTTCTTGCTTGATTATGGGTATCTCTAGAGGGTGAGTGAGCTAAAAAATGAATGAGAGGGGAATTAGGATCATTGTTAGTCTATATGGGTAGATGAGAGTCTAGTCATGTATGCATACATTGCCTTTTACCTTTAGCATTATGCATATGTTCAATCCTTTTTGAGATAAACCATAGCTTGGAGTACCCACTTGAATGAGATCATTTTTATCTCATAACCTTGGTGGGTGCTGAGCATGGAGAAGAAGGTGCAAGAAAGGCTTAGGAGTTTATGGGAGTCAAGGGGAAGCTCGGCCAAAAGAAGTGGAGCTCAGATCGAGCTGAAGATCGACCTGCCATGGTCGATTCAACCTGGAATCGAGCTGAAGATTGACCAGCCATGGTCGATTCAACCTGGATCGAGTTGAAGATCGACCAGCCATGGTCGATTCACCTGGAATCGAGCTGAAGATCGACAGCCATGGTCGATTCAACCTGGATCGAGCTGAAGATCGACCAGCCATTGTGCGTGCTGGATTTCACACAACAAATTATCTGGTAAGAAAATAAAAAGAGGACGCGAAGATTCTAAGTTAAAACACGGAACAGAGATCCAAAGATGGTTTTTTATTATTGCTGCTTCAATGAGCTTTAGGGTACAAGTGTTTGTGCTAGGTAAAAATGCATACCCCTTTTACAAATGAGCCTAGGGTTCTATTTATACATTTTGACTAAAAACTTAGGTCAGAATCTCGGAGAATCTTCTCGTAGATCCTTCCATATCTCCCTTTGGCGGCGCCTTCTTCCACGAGACTTCGTCTTCTAGGGTTTCTTTGGTCTCGGACCTCCTTGTGGAATTGGGTTCGACCCACTTTCATAACAATCCGTCTTGGGCTCGGCCCTATGCCTCGTCTTGGGCTCGAACTCGCACCTTGTTCTTGGGTTCAAATGACTTCGTGGGCCTTCAGCTCGGGCCGCCAAGGGAAAACGTCGGTTTGTGCATGAGTCGTACACGGTTTGTTTCGACTCGTGCACGATTCATACATTTCTTGGTTCAGGCACGGTTTGTGCAGCTCGGTTAAGCTCGTGCATAATTCGTGCACTTTGGTTCGGCTCGGTTTTCTGCACAGTTTGTGCACCGAGCTGTGCCCGGATTATGCTCGGTTTTTGCACGGTTCGGTTCGTCTCGGTTTCTGCACAGTTTATGCGTCGAGCCGAGCCCGGATGCTAGCTTCAGGCAGTTTATGCTAGCTTCAAGCATCAAGGCTAATGGAGTGACCTATGATTATATTTTCTGCAAGTTTTCCCCTATTAGCTTGCTGGAGATGCATCATACTGGCTGAAGCAGTTGCCACCAGGATCCTTGACCACATGGGAAGACACAAAGAATGCATTCTTTTGCAATTTCTTTGATGATGCGAGATCGGAGGAGCTGAGGATGAAGATCACTACATTCTCTCAAGGACCTACTGAGGCATTGAAAGCTTCTTGGGTGAGGTTCAAATCTTACCAAAGGGACTGCCCACATCATGGATTCAGCGAGCCGCAACTTATCGGAATATTCTACCGCGGGATCGACTGGAGATACCAGATGGCCTTAGACGCTGCAAGTAATGGGAACTTCAACACCAGATTTCCAGATGACGCAATAGAGCTTATAGAGAACTTGGCCTCTAGCAATAGCATCAAAAATGCTGATTTTGAGAGGAGACAAAACGCAGGAGTAGCTGGAGGAAACCAAATTGCTGAAGTCAACAAGAAGCTGGACATCTTGATGGGAAAGAAGCAGGTCCATTTTGCTAATGAAGTAGAGACTTTTGAGCCTGAAGAAGAAGAAGTTAACTACATTAATGGAGCTGGTTTTCAAGGACAGAGATTCAACAATCATCAAAGCTATGGTTCTTCCTACCAGAAGCCTTTTCAGAGCAATAACTTCAACAGAACTTATGGTTCTTCTTCCCTCCAGAAGCGTCCTGCACAAGACAATAAAGTGGAGTCTATGCTGGAGCAACTTCTGGAAGGACAGCAGAAGATAACAGTGGATTTCAATGGCAAGATTGATTCACTGTACAACGACCTGAATGGGAAGATAGAGAGCTTGGCCTCTCATGTGAAGAAG
>JAHZTW010000001.1:380578781-380611437 GCA_020283515.1 Alliaria petiolata
ATTAATAGATGCGAGAGTATTATTAATTGCCTGAACTAATGTTAGATGAGCAAAATACCTATTCGCAAAGAGATTTGGTTTAAGGTTTTGTGAACAATCGAACCTGATATTAATGCTTGTCTGAATTGTTTGAATTTGCAAAGAGATTTGGAATTCTAGGGTTTAGACATAGATAATCTTTGCAGCGAGAGTTGGTTGATTTTACATTAGTGTTTCAAGTTCTAGAACAGTTCTTAATATTTCCTAACATCCTGTCTAGACCTGCAATTTAGATCACCTGAGAATTTTCCTGAACCTAGCGTCTTGTTTCCTGAACTTACACCGTTTTAATTACCTGCTGTCTTTACTTTTAATTATTTCTACTTAGCTTAATTTGAATTTAGAAAACTGCTGTGTGACTATCCCTTCTCTGTGGATTCGATCCCTAAGTACTACAACTGATCTCTTAATTTGAGAGAGTAGCTCTAGGGTAAATTTGACCCATATCATGTCCAAAACACGATTTGATTCGTTGCCGAGATATTTCGCCTCGTCGTCTCGGAACTTAACAGTTTTTCGAGAGATTCTGTTTTAACGCCGAAGCGTTTGATCTTGTCGCCGAAGTGTTTGGCTCGGTTTTAAACTTGCTGTCGCAACGTTAAGTTTAAAGCCGAGACGCTATGCCCCATACCGAGGTCCAAGTTTGTATCGATGGATCGAGCTCGTGAGCTCGGTTCCTTAGTTCGTCGATGATATTTTTAGCTCTTCGCCGAGGTACTTGAGTCATGACCGAGGTGATTTAATACCAAGATGTTGTCACTGTCGACTCGACATCTCGTTGTTCCGAGACATGCTGGTTTGTAGCCGAGGCATTTTACTTAGTCTCCTAGGCATTCTCCATTTCGAGTTGCCGAAATGATTTTCACTTGACGGCTGGGTTTTTTGCCTCAGACTTCTTTAGTGGATCTTTTCTCAGCTCGGCATCGCCATGTATCCAGGAACACTTAGAAAGATTTAGCAAAGTTCTTCCGTGTACGAGATTTCGACTTGGGCCGATGTCGTTTGATATGGGCTTGTGATCATTCTTCAAAGGCCCATTATCCTTTTGAAAGAATTGGGTCTGCCTTGGGAAGTGGAACCGTCTCGTTATTCCCGAGGCAACGCGCTGGCTCGTCTATAAATATCGAAGCCTTCCTTAATTTTTTTTATAATCTTCACTTCTCCAAAATTTCCAAAGGTTTGTCTTCTTTCTTCTCTCCCTTTTTTTCTCGTTTATGCTTAGATTTAGATTAGGGTTCTTCAACTTTCTTAGTTTCCCGATCTATTCTCAAGTTTTCCGATCCATCTTCTCCGATGTCTTCGTGTTCCTGAACCGAGGTACTAACCGAGGAGAATGCGGAGTCTCTCCCTTCCGGGTCCCGAACCAAGACGGTCCCTGAGGCGAGCACGAATAAATCTCGAGGAGACCTGAAGACGCCCCTCTCTTGTGGCCGAGGCGAGCCTGATCTTGAGGATTCGGTTAGTTTGGTTAACTCTCCAACCAGATTAGGGAGGAAAATAATCCCTTCGCCCCTTGATCGCCTAGTCGAGCCTCCGGCGGTGGATCATGCCAAGGCGTCTACTTCGAGGCCCGAATGTCTGTTGCCGCTTGTTGAGCCAAAACCTGAAGATGACGATTGGAATTGGGATCCAGCTAAGGTGAGGCGAGATCTGGAGGAATTGGTGAGACTCCAAAAGGGGAAAACACCAAGGCGTCGGAAGAGAAAGAAGTTGCCGATCCGCCCTGTTCTTCCCTCTCGACACGAAAGTCTTTGGTGGGGATACAAGCTCGTTTTTGCGTCAGCGAGGGGGTTGAAAATTCGTTTTTGCCAAGATTTTTAATCGGAAGAAAATTCGTAGGCAGACGACTTTTTCTTTTCAGCGAGTTGAGCGCGCCCGTGCCCTTTTCTTTAGTGGTTATCATATGATATATCATGGTTTTTACCCATTTTTGGACCATGATATAAGTGTTTTTTATTGAGTCTTAGTACTATTTTCGAGTCTATATAGAGTCTTTGCAAGTTAAAGTACAATTGGAGCTAAATTGGAGATTTGGATACATTTTGGAGCTTAAAGGAATGAAGTCACGAAGTGTTTAAGTCGGATTGAAGTCACACGATGGGTGTCGATCGACACAGACAATTGGTGTCGATCGACACCAGGATTTCCAATTTACAGAAGCGTGAAGTTTCCAGTTTTTGAAGAAAAAGAAATCTCCAAGACTTTTCATAATCTTCCAAGGAATTGAAGATGCGAACCTAGACCTATAAATAGAGTTTTTTCAGCCATTGTTTATGCATAACACACACATTATTTTAGAGAGAGATTTTTAGAAAGATTTCGGAGAGAAGAATTTGACTCCTTCAGAGCAAATTTGGAACTCCTTTGATTCTATTGATTTCTTTTATGCTTTCTATTCAAATTATGATTTGTGTTTCATTGATCATGTCTGAGTAGTTTGCTAGTTAGGTTTAGGGTTTTTCATGGGTGATTGATGAATTGTTAGGTCAAATTAAATTGTTTGGATAAAATCATTAGGGTTCTTCATCTGGATTTGTGATTAATGCTTATTCTAGCTTCGCGACCTAGAATCTGATCTTAGGCTGATTAATAGATGCGAGAGTATTATTAATTGCCTGAACTAATGTTAGATGAGCAAAATACCTATTCGCAAAGAGATTTGGTTTAGGGTTTTGTGAACAATAGAACATGTTATTAATGCTTGTCTGAATTGTTTGAATTTGCAAAGAGATTTGGAATTCTAGGGTTTAGACATAGATAATCTTCGCAGCGAGAGTTGGTTGATTTTAAAATAGTGTTTCAAGTTCAAGAACAATACTTAATAATTCCTAACATTCTGTCTAGACCTGCAATTTAGATCACCTGAGAATTTCCCTGAACCTAGCGTTTCGTCTCCTGAATTTACATCGTTTTTAATTACCTTCTGTCTTTTACTTTTACATTCTCACTTAGCTTAATTCGAACTTAGAAGTTTGTTGTGTGGCTATCCCTTCCTTGTGGATTCGATCCCTAAGTACTACAACTGATCTCTTAATTTGAGAGAGTAGCTCTAGGGTAAATTTGAGACCATATCATCAGACAAGCAATTTGAAACCTTCCAGCGCATCGGACGATACGAGGATAAAGATGGCGAAACGAATGACCCTTCGTGAAAGGCAGGAGAAACAGGCTAAGATGTCCGCCGAGGGGAAAAGAGACTCTGAACCTCGGGGGTCTGCTCCCGAGCAGACAGGTGCGGATGGAGTCTCCGAGCAGGGAAATGCAGGGAAATATTCTGAACGAGAGATTATAGCTTCTGTAGATCCGAGTCCGAGGGTGACTTCTGATCAGAAGCAGAGGTCTTCAAGTGTATCTAAGCAGATAGTCTCTGGCCTTAGATCGGGGACGAGGCCCGAGGAGTCGGTCCTTTCTCGACACTGAGACGGTGATCGGACCGCGACCAAGAAGGATAAGAGGTCAGGAAAACGCCCCGCTGCTGATGTTGGTGGCGAGCCCGAAGCGAAGAAGTCGAAGCCAAAGTCGGAAGGAGAGAAACAAGCGAGTGTTCCCGAGGCTGATCCAAAAGCTGCCGAGGTATCCTATAACGATCCCGAGGTCGCGGCTACGCTTTTCTCCAAAATCCTCGTTCCGGGTAGTTCTTTCCCTCCTCCGTAAACCCCCTTAATCACCCCAACCGTAAACCCTTTGTGGGATTACTCACTAAGCATGATTAAAACACATGAAAACGTAAAGGATGAAAAGCCAAACATGATTAAGCAACTAAGCAAAAGAGATTAAGAGAAATGCTTAAGATTAAGGAAAATATTAAAGTTTTACAAATATGAAAAGCTTAAAGAACTAACAATGGTGTTTTTTCGCTAAAAGAAGGAAGAGACAGATCGTGTGTAAAAGGATATGTGACCAAAAATATGTCACAAAGCTTTTATACCAAAGAGGAAATGGTCCCCTCACTAAATTCCAAAACATGAGCTGTCCGGATAAGGTTAGAGATCGAGCTCGGTCGTCGATCTCTAGCTCGATCTTCCGCATAGAACGCCTTCCTTTGCTCGAACGTTGGGTCGATCCAGTCGGATGGATCGAGTGCTTCTATCGATCGTTTGGTCGATCCTTAGATGATCGAGTCGTGACCTCGATCTGGCTCTCGTTCTTCCTAGGTTCAGTTTTCGTGTCCATACTCACGTTCGATCTTCTTGGTCGATCTTGAGCTTGATCTTCTTCCTTGAAACGACCCGAGTGTCTCGATCTTCTGGTCGATCTCATCCAGATCGACCTGCCTAGCTCGATCTCCCTCTCGATCTTTGTTCCTTTGCTGCATTGCCGAGTTCTCCCAAGTATCCATAAGCTCCTTTTCGCTTCTTAGCATATCCACGCACTCTCCATAGCTCCAGTGTATCAAAAACAACCTGAATATGATGCAAGAATGCAAGAAATATGCAAATGCTAATGCAAAGTGCTCTAGGACCTAAAATGGGATAAATGGTGCAAAGATATAAGCATGAAAATCTATTCTAAATGCAAGCTAAATATGCAAAATATGTGAGTATATCACTTATCCATGTATATATTAATGCTTTTTCTAGTCTAATTTAATGGTTTCAGGTACCAAAGAGAGAATATGATGGGGTTACTTGTGCACAAAAAGGAACAAAACCATTGTGAAGGTTGTCTAGCACAGCAACGGAGTGAAAAATCGGTTCAATACCGTGATAACACTCAAGGGCATTCCATGTCGAGCAGGTACAACGGTGTGTAGCCGATATGGAACGAAGTCCAAGCGAGACAATCTTTACCAGGGTTATATATCGGGCAGTCAAGCTGATATCCAAACAGACAGTCAGCCATATCGGGATCAAACCGATATGGTCATCCAGATAAAAGTGTTTTTGGCTTGGCCAATCCGAGAAAAGCGCTCAAATTCATGGCCCACTTTTCCGGATAAGGCAAGAATACTTGGTTGGGGTTAGCCGACAGTTATTCCCCAAACCAAGAAACCCTAGTCAAACCCCTCCTCGTCTTCTCTATAAAAGTGCCATTTTTGTCACCTCTCTCTTTTTCATTTCCCCATCGCTCTCAAACCCAACAAATTGTTCTTAGCTTTTAAATCGCAACTTGTGAATCTCTGCATCGTTCTTCAACAAATTTTTGTGAAAATCGTGCTAGGAAATTTTTCACCCTTGATCGATATGGATTTTTTGCACCCGCATATCGCAAATCGTTTGATTGATTGCTTAGAATTGTTTAGATTCACTGTTTCGGGTTTGAAAGTAGATGGATATATTTTTGGTAAACTAGTTTTGCATAGAAAATTAGGATTTTTGTATGATTTTCTAAGGTCTTGACATTCTTTTTTTGTGTGAGAATAGCGTCACAACTAAACTCTTTTGAGATGTCGAACCTTGGAACTCCCTTTGCTCACCCTTGATTATGCATTATTTGAATCCGTGAAAACCGATTTATAGGAAAAACCTTTTCTTTTCACGATTCAAGCTTATCTTGGTCTAAGTGTAGAAATCGAATGTGTTTGCTTGAGTTTCTCTCTAGCCATAAATAGAGAATCTTAAGATTGAACACACATGCAAGAGATACAGTGTCTTTTATATCTCTCTTCGTACATACACACTTTCGAGTGTTTTTGTTGATAAGTACAATGGTGGGAGCAACAAGAAGTGGTGATTTCCTTGGAAGATCGAGAGACTACCAAACCGAGAAGAGAGATGGAAAGAGACTAATTGGAAGCTCTAGCCGAGCTGTCACGGTTCGCTCTCCCACGTGTGCATCGAGAAGAAGAGGCTCGAATTCCCGACCCACACTGGCCGAAATGCGTGCAGCATTCAAGCGAATGGAGTTCAAAGACACACGCTACCCCCACGAAGAAACCATGGTCGAGCTAGGCATCTAGGAGGATTGCCAAATCCTCTTCAGTGCAATGGGTTTAAGGCGCTTCTTGGAGAATGCCTATGCGTCTCACGATGAAGCTACCTTCCAGTTCTTAGCATCACTGGAAGTGACGTTCTATGCATTTGGAGAGGAGACTCCAGAGGAAGATGGAGACGGCTACGTCCGTTTCAAGTATGAGAGAGAGACTCACCGAATGTCATTTCGGGATCTCGAGTCGATATTCTGATTCAGCCAGGGCGATATGCGTGAGATGTAACTCAACATCGAGAGGGAGGAGCTGGAGGCACTATGGGATCACAATGCGGTAGGCACGTACAAGCGCGGAGTGAACAAGATCATTAGGATTAGGCACCCAGCCTTAAGGTATGTGCAAAGAGCCATTGCACATACACTCTTTAAGGAGTGTGGAGCTGTCCTAACCAAGGAGCTGGAGATAATGGATGATGGTCTGGTGGAGATCATCCAAGAGACCCCGAATGGGACCGAGCCGAGGGGAAGCAGGAGGAGTAATGGGTTGATCACAATTCTACTCAAGAAACTCCTCCATTACAAATTGTGGATAATTTCCACACCAAGTGATAGGCCTTAAGTAGGCTGTGGAGGAATTGTGACTGCAATCTTGGAGGGAGCTGGAGTCGACCTAGAGGAGCCAACACATAGGATTCGTTGGATAGATATTGCCTATCTGAAGAAATCCTAGTTCCTCGGGAAGCCATATCAGCATGGGCACTGATATCAGTTCACCCTCCCGTCGAACTCGGCAGTCGTGCTATTCCTGCCGAACTCGTACCTGACCACGATCTGAGAACCTCAGCATCTGGACTTCGAGCTACAGGAGAAACACCTTTTCCCCTATGGAGCTTAATTCCATGGATATTACGAGGAATAATATCGGGGAGAAGCCGATATGGTTGCTGAGGAAGAGGAAGCAGAAGAGGAAGGTTATGAGGAGCCTACTGACAAGTACGACTTCCCAGTTTATGGAGCAGAGCGTTACCATTTCGATCCAATCACGAGTGGTACGCACCAAACCCTCAAGTCGGCACACGATCGGATCAACGTACTTCAACGGTACTGCAAGTGGCAAGACCGGTCAATTCGGAAGCTGGTCTCCACGATGAAGGGAATTAAGGGGCACGTGAAGGGTCTGAAAGGCCAAATCAAGCCCCTCACGGAAAAACTAAAGGGGTCGACCTCGTCACCATAGCTTAAAGCCGATATGTCACCCGGGGAGCCAGAAGATGAAGAAGGAGAAGAAGGGTCTGAGGAAGCAGACAGCCAAATGCTCCAAGAGAGGCATTCCTTCTCATTTATGCCGAGGGAACATCAGCAAAGTGAGCCTGGGAGATCCTCCTATCACAAAGGGAGCATATCGAGGAAGAGACGTGCAAGCTAATCCCCGGTACCAGAATCAGACAACCCTCCCTCTCAACCAGTGAGGACACAACGCCCTCACATCACACCGAAGATTGAAGTAGCACTCCAAAACCTCTGTTTATAAGCATTATTCTTTTTCTTTTTGCTTTTTGTTTGAATTTTTTTTTGTTTTGCAGTTTTAGATTTGGGGGATAACATAGTACATGCATTCACTTAGAATAGATATCATGCATTCATCTAATCGCATAGAAAAATCAAAAAAAAAAATTGAAATGTTTTGAAAATTATCCCACAAAAAGATTACCTTTTAGTTGCATTTCCATTTTAGGATTGTTTGTTAGATGCATTCATTTACGGTTCATAGCATTCACATAGGGTGTAAAGTATAATGAATCCTTGTAAATAGCCTTTTTTAAGTCATGAACTCAATGCCTTAGTTCTTGTTTGTTTGATGCATTCCGAATAAGACTGAGCTTTAAGGCAACACCACATTTGGAATTTGCCCTTTAAATTTCGGTTTTAGCTAGATGCAATTTGACTTGAACAATTTCCATATTGAACTTGAACCGTTAATACTGAAAAGTTAATTATCTTGTTCATACTTGTTATCAACTCATAGATTTCACTTGGACTTTCTTTCCCCATTTAACCACCCTTTTTGCTAGTCCAAGTACCAGACCACACCCGAAACCGTAACCTTTCTTTGAAACCATAAACACTTTTGTGAGCGTATGTGAGGCCTTTGCATAAATTTTCGAATCTTCTTAGGCAAAAAGTGTTGAGTGTAGACTGACAAAGTTGGATTCCCATGTAGACGTTGGCTCACAACTCGAGCCAACACTAGGTTAGGTGGTTTAGATACTGAAACGGCTTGATACCGATATTCTAGGCCGATATTGCTGGTTCGACTAGGAAAGGGTGGGTTTCGATTGTTGATATAATGAAGGAAAGGGAAAGGAAGAAAGTCACTGAGTCAGACGGGGACTCGTATGAGGAGATGGCGGCTACAAAGGAAGCTCGAAACAAAAAGAAGAAAAGGCGATTCCAAATGAAACAAAGAAGGCCAAAAACAACAAAGCAAAAACCAGACAACAACACCAAGGGTGAAATACAAGGAACGCAACAAATGAGCCAAAAAGTAAGGCCGAAACCGATCTCCACCAAAGAAGAAGTCCCCCAAAGATAACCAGGAAAGGTAAAACGAGGAATGAAATTGGGAATAAGGCGAATTGCCTAACGAAAGGGCAGCTTAGGTAGGGACATATTAGACTAGGGTAGAAAAACGAAATAGGTGCTTGGGTAGATGGGAATTTATCCTTGTATGCATCCATTAGTTTTTACCCTTACCATTTTGCATTAAGAAGATTCCTTTCATGAGTGATTCCGTTTCAAACACTTAACCCGATCGCATTACGAGTTCATCTTTAGCTCGTGACCTGACCCTGAACCAAGAGAGTTGAATGGTAAGCATGAATAAGATCCACGCTTTAGATTTTCAATGGATGTTAAAGGGAATTGGGAATTTGAATGTGCATCTAAGTTGAGATTGGTTTTGCTTGATGATGTGATGAATGTGGCTAAGGCTTTTTGAGTAGGTAGAATTCGGTCTGCATCTTAGAAACCTGAAATTAGACATTGACTTCATTTCTTTTAAATGGGGTTTTGGATTCAACTTACACCTTCTTTTCAAACCTCACCCCTCTGGTTGGCTATTTCTTAAGGACAAGCAAAAATGCAAGTTTGGGGGTGTTGATATCTCTTCGAATTGCATCTTTTTAGCATGCATTTCATATTAGTTAAGATTCCATTCATGCACTTTTATCTTAGTTTGTGTTCCATTTTCACTCATGATAGGTCTAGATGCATTAGGTTAGGTCTTTGCATTTTCTTGCATGTTTTGGAGTGTTTTCTCAGGTATCATAGTGTGTGGAGGATGACCCGAAGAAGAAAACCCAAGGAGAGATCAAGAAAGGGGAAAACGGACTATGTCGAGCACAGATCACGACTCCTTAGCCGATACGGGCAAGCGCATGGTCAAACCTCGACAAGAAGCAGCGACTTGATCCCGAAGCAGGCAAGCGGGAATGAAGGTCCAACAAGGCGATTCACCAAAGACGGATATTAGAGCAACGTATCAGCATTAGCCCGATATCGGCATCAAGCAACAGACTTCACAACGGCGAGATCCCAAAACCGTTCCCCGATATGGAGGTTGCCCAAAGATCACAAGAAGTTAGCAATTCGGCTTGCTTCCACGACGTGAAGCCGATACACTACAGTCCAAAAGAGTACCTATTTCGGGCAAGTGGTCCCAACGTTTTAGGTTTTCCTCTTTTGTGTATAAATACACATTGTTCCCCACACCTATCTCTCTCTTTGGTTCCACAATTTATTTTATGTCTTTCTTGTAACCGAAACTCTTACTCCTTTCAAAAACAAAGCTTGAATCTTTTATGATATTTTGGAGTTATCAAGTCTTGTTTCATAGCATTTCTTGTTAAAGCTTCTTTCTTTCTTTGTTTTTTACTATCTTGCAAGCCATGATTCACCTTCTTATCCTTATGGCTCTTGAGGTTTCTCTAATGGCGCGTGAGTAGTCTCTTAGAGGGTTTTGATGGGTTAAAAGAACCAAGGGACTCTCGGATTTACATTTCTTGCTTAGCTAGAACATAAAGTTTGATTCTTTCTTGTTTATCATTCTCAATGCTTAGTCTAGTTTGATCATCTAGTCTAAAGACTATAGGCGGCTTGACACGAACGCCACATGCTTGCTTAGCCAAATCCATAAACAAGAGTTTGATTTCCTAGGCTCAGACGGACCATCTGTCTAGGAGTCTTATGGTTCAATAGGGACGTTTTAGCATGCTTGTTTCTTTTATTGTACCGCTAAGCGGGAGCTAGTCTATGGTGATATATATTCAAAGAGTTTAGAACCAAACGCCATGGACTAAAAGGTTTGTGGATCCTTTTACCTAAGAATCACCATCTAAAGACCAAGTCTTGATGTGATCCAAAAGCTTTAGCTTGATAAACAATTCGAGAGTCACCTAGTTCATAAAACCCATCTTAATCCTTCTTTTATTTATACAGCTTATCCTTTTACCGTTTAATTCATTACTTTTTGGTCAAGTAGTTTAAAGTTCTTATTTTTATGGTCTTGAGTGACACAAGATCCAGTCTTTAGTAGTTTCTAGTAGTAAAGTCTCAACCTTTTACCATTTTAAACTTAACTTGTGAAACCGATATAACCGATCTGTCCACTAAACACTCTCAAATGGATTGATACCCCATACACTATACTGCAAACGGTTATAAAAGGTGGGTCATTGAACTAGTAGCGTGAAAAACCTACTTATCAATAGGAGGCACTCCTTTCATGTGCAGCAAAGGGAAGCTGTCCATGAGTATCCGCTCCACTCCTCCTGCCACGAAGCTCGCCTGAGGAAGAGAAAGCCGAGCCGGTCTCCCTCCTCAAGCAACCAGTCACTCTCCTTAGGTTCCTCCTCATCTTCACAGTTTTGAGGTATCTCCACCTCCTTTGTACATATGTCTTTTACCTTTTTCATTTTGTTATTTTGTCATGTTGATTAAGGTCTCCTCTAGACTTTTATTACACAAGGGACTGTGTAATTTAAGTTTGGGGGAGAGGTTGAGAGATTTGACATTGTGTTTTGTGAGTCTTATTTTCCTTTTTGCATATTTGAGTCTTATGCATACATTTAAGGCATAGAAAAAAACACCAAAAAATTTGAAAATTTTGAAAAGTTTCCAAAAAGAAAGTCATTTAGATGTTGCATTTGCATATTATGATTGAGTCTAGTTGCATTACATGTAGGAATTGCATTCATATGCATTGGGAGGAATGATGAGCTTATCCTTGTAGAATGCCAATTCATGTAATCAATTCAATGCCCTAGTTAGTAGTTCTTTGATGCAATTGAATAAATCTTGAAAGTAAGGAAGAACCATGCTTGGACCACTTCACTTGTCACTTAGATTTTTGTCAAAATGGAGTCTTGAAATTGATAACCAACTCTACTCACTTGAACCGAATTTTGACATCTAATTATCATGCCTTGCATTGAAAGTGAATTCATGGATCTTACATATTTGAGCTTTCTTACTCACTTTGCCACTCTCTTGCTAGCTCATGTAGTACTCCCACTTTACCTTAACTCTTTTGAAGCCAAATATTCTAGTGATGTTGCTTGTGAGGCCATATTTTGATTGAACTTAGCATAAAGTGTTAGGTTTGAGACGACAAGTTTAGGCTTTCATGTAGATTCTAACTCTCACATTTTGGGGCTAGCTATAGGCTTAGGATTTGGGGTATGGGTCGTGGTATTGCTTGGTGCTTTGGAATTGAAATTTTATGCTTGCATTTAAGCATGATGAGTTATGGAAAGGGAGTAGAAAGAAGCGAATGAAAAAAAGGCTTGATGGAAAGTAAGGGAAGCATAGTTTGAAATGGTGCATCTTGTGTTTAAAAGAAAAGTATAGCTCTAAGTTTAAAAAATATTGGGTAGTCTTAAGAAAAGAAAAGGAAAAAAAAAATCAAAAGAGCCAAAAAGGGCAAAGAAAAGAAAAGGCTACCTAGAAATAGAAAAAAAAGAGCTAAGTTGTTAAGAGATCACACCATTCACTATGAGTTAAAGGTTGAAGAAGTTTCCCCTTAGTGCTATGAAAAGGAAGAAGTGGTTTATACAATTCATGGGTTTGACAAGGCACAAAGAGCCTTGTGAGAAAAAGAGTAGCTTTAGAGGGTTGAGTGAGCTTTTAAAAAGAATAAATGAGAGGGGCCATTGATAGCATATCGGGTAGATGAGAGTCTAATCTTGTATGCATCACTTGTCTTTTACCTTTAGCATTATGCATGAAGTTTAATCCACTATGAGTGAAACCCACATTTGAAATGGTAGCCACATGAATTGGGATCATTTTTTATCTCAAAGCCTAGTCCCTTAGAAAAATGAATTCACTTGAATTGCATTGTCATGATCCACGGTTTGCAAATTAATGAATGTTAAAGAGTTGGTTTGATAGGGAGACTTATTTAGATTGAGATCTTTGTGCATGGCTAACTCTTTTGGAGTAGGATGAATTCAAATGCATCTTAGAATTAAGAACTAGGATAGTGAGTTGATTATTTTTGTTGGTATTCTTGGATATTGAGCTCCCACCTTCACACCTCTCTCTTAGATTTGTCATGTTTGTTTGCTTGAGGGCAAGCAAAATGCAAGTTTGGGGGAGTTGATATACTCATAATTTAGCATGTCTTAGCATTCATTTTAGTTAGCTTTGCATCTACTTTTGCATTCATTTAGCCACTTTTATTCCAATTTGCATTCATATTAGAGTTCATTGAGTTTTAGCTTAGGATTGTTGCATACTGTGCATATTGAGTCCTTATTAGGTGTTTTGGAGGCATGGAGAGCCAAATGGAGACTATGGATGATCGAGAGGAGCAAGAGAAGTGGCTAAATGGAGAGAAAAGATCTTTCAGGCTCTCATGTGATTCTAGATTTTCATTTTTCATTTTTTGTTTACTAATCCCTCTTGCTTGGTTTGATCTTTGTCTTATAGGTGTATGAACTTAAGATCTAGTGGACAATACAACCTAGTTGCACATCTAGATAACATTCACCGTTTGACAAGAAGAGCTTTTGTGAGAAGAGAGAGAGAACGCCTAGCACATATTCAATGGTTGGTAATAGTTAATCCACAAGGACAAGGTGGTAATAGAGTACCACAAAGGAACCAAGGGAATGTGGACCAAGTTCCTAGAGTGCCTCAACATCCTCCACGCCAACCTAGGCACATTGGGGCTGGAGATGCTCCTAATACTCATGCTAACCGCCAAGGTATCATCCCTCCTCCTGTTGAGAACAATAACTTTGAGATCAAGAATAGGTTGATTAACATGGTGCAACACAACAAGTTTCATAGGTTGGCTTTGGAGGATCCTCTTGACCATTTGGATGAGTTTGATAGGATTTGTGATATGACTAAGATCAATGGCATATCCGAAGATGGTTTCAAGTTGAGGTTGTTTCCATTCTCTCTTGAAGACAAGGCACATCAATGGGAGAAGACACTTCCAAAAGGTTCCATCACTTCGTGGGATCAATGCAAGAAGGCTTTTATTGCAAAGTTATTTTCCAACATTAGAACTGCGAGGTTGAGGAATGAGATATCTTGCTTCACCCAAAAGAACAATGAGAGCGTTTGTGAAGCATGGGAAAGGTTCAAGGGTTACACTACACAATGCCCTCATCATGGCTTCTCTGAAGAAACTCTCTTGAGCACTCTCTACTACGGTGTTCTCCCCAAGTTTGGGATGCTCCTAGACACATCTAGCAATGGAAACTTCTTAGGAAAAGAAGTGAAAGAAGGACTAGAACTTGTGGAAAACTTAGCCCAAAGTGATGAGAATTATGGTGAAGACGATGATAGATCTTCTAGGAGTGATGGTGCTTGTGAGGACCAAAGAAGGAAATAGATGAAATCTCTTAATGAGAAAATGGATAAGTTGCTTCAAGCCCCACAAAAACATGTTCACTTTGTGGGTGATTGTGATGAGAGTCAAAGGGTTCAACAAAAGTTCAATGATGATTGCCAAGACGAGGTCAACTATGTGGGTGACCAAAGTTATCAACAAGGATACAACAACAACAATAGGAACAACAATCTTTCCTATAGGAGTACCAATGTTGAGAACCCTCAAGACCAAGTCTACCCTCAACAAAGCAAAGGAGGTCAACAAAAACCCTTTGTCCCTTTCAAGCAACAACGAGGTTATGTTCCCAAGAACAACTACCAAGGGAATAATCAAGGACTACAAGGCAATTTTCAGTCCAAACAAGGTCCTCCACCGGGCTTTGCACAAGATTTAGATATGAGGAATGTGTTCCAACAAATTATTCAAGGTCAAGCAAGTAGTGCTATGGGTATGAGTAAGAAGATGGCTGAAATTCACAACAAGGTGGATTGCTCTTACAATGACCTTAACTCCAAGTTTGACACTTTGAGCTCCAAGATCAAGCAAATTGAGAACAACAAGGGTATTGCTTCTTCTTCAACACGAGCTCAAGCTTCTTTGCTCGGTAAACCCGAGCCAAACCCCAAGGAGTATTGCAATGCTATCTACTATATTGATGAGGATGAGTATGAGCGTGCGGTGACTGAATTTGAGCGACTATTTGAGTATCCAAATGATGAAGCAATAATCATTGAGGACATTGAAGTTCAAGTTGGGGAGGCGGTCATTGAAAATGACCATTTGGTTGTTGCTAAACCAATGGGCAAAAAGGAGCTTGATGAGGATGTGATCTCTACATAAGCAAGTGTTGTTGAGAAGGAAAGAGAAGTGGATAAGAAGACTGAAGTTGAGGCCTATGATCTCCTTGTCTACAAGCCACCACTCCCTTTTCCCGAGCTGGTTTTGACTAAGACACAAAAAGGTACTCTGGAGCTTTAGAGAGATTATGGAGAAAGTTGGTGCACCTTTGCCCAAAGTGGAGAATTTGTCCCAAGTCAAGGGTCAAATAAAATTCATCAAGGATTTACTTGCCAACATAGAGAAAGTTTCAGAGCTAATAGAGGGTCTAGATTCACCAAGCACAACAAGGAATGAATCCAAGGTCATCCCAAAGCTTGGTAATCCGGTAAATTTTTGATTTCTTTTTCTCCTGGGAACTTGAAGATTGATGAAGCCCTATGTGATTCCGGGTCTAGTGTCAATGTGATGTCCCTTGAAATGTTCAAGAACCTTGGGATTACTACTATGAATAAGTATTTATCACACATCAACTTTGTTGATGCTTCCTCAAGGCAACCACTAGGCCTTGTAGAGGACTATCCATTGAGAGTTGGTGAATGCCTAGTCCCAACTGACTTTATTGTCATGGACATGGTTCAAGAAACAAGGGTACCTCTTCTTCTAGGAACACCCTTCCTCAACACAGCTGGTGCGAGCCTAGACTTCATCAACAAAAGGGTCATTCTCAAGAATGTGGATGCTAAAGTTTTGCTTATTGATTGCCAATTGATAGCACTCGAAATTGATACAAACGCTCGATACGCTCTGGAGAGAAGAGATCTTTTAGAAGTGTATCGAGCTTAGTGTCGAGCTACTAAGCTCGATATGGCTTGACAGAGAAGACAAGAGCTGCATATTTGACCGTTTGTATCGAGCTTGCTAGCTCGATATGAAACCCAACCGAGCGTTTGTATCGAGCTGCTAAGCTCGATACGAAACCCAACCGAGGATTTAAAGACGGCGTGTCGAGCATTTGTGTCGAGCATTTGTGTCGAGCTTGAGCTCAACACAGCCCTTGGAGAACTTCTTTAGCAGCGTATCGAGCTGCACATCAACCTAGCAAGCTCGATACGCTGCGCGATTTTTAATCCTTTAAACCGGGTCAATACCCGGTTTGTTCCGGATTGACCCGGTCTGTCCACTGTTCACTATAAATATCAAATGACCTAAATTTTCCTAAGTATCTTTTAATCTTTTGTTCTTCCTTAGAAAACTTTCTTCTTTGGTTTCTAAGTGATTTTGTAAGACATTTATTTGAGTTTATGCACTTTAGTACTTATCTCTCTTAATCGTTTCTCTATCTCTCTAATCATGTTTATCTTCATCTATTTCATAGGATTTGAGGGTCTAATCATGATTAGTAAGTAGTTTCATTAGGATCTAGGGATGGGTTAGATTTAGGGTGTTTTAAGGATTGATCTTGATACCTAGGGTTAAATCTTCTCATTTCCCTCCTTGTTTAGTGATCGAAATGCTAGTTTAGCCATAATCAAGGTAAAACAAGGCCTTAGAGAATTTTCCACCCACAAGGTGTTTGTTGAAATTCTCCAACCAACTTAACAATAGATTTACATTACTAACTCATGAAAATGATTGTCTAGGGTGTTTATTAGCAATTTAGAACTGTTTCATAATGCTTTTTAGCTTTCTTTTCACAAATGAGAGTTTTTTCTTGATTAGGATGATTTATGAAGGGATTAGTACCATGAAAGTGGATTAGTCTTGTTTTTGAGTTCTAAGCTTAGGGATTAGCATATATTGTGATTGATTGTCATCAAAGATTGGTTCTTGGAACACCTTAGATTAGTAACCCTATCCTTGGATTCGTTTTAGTCATTTGATAATCTTAATTTGTAGTTAATTAGCCTTTAATTTGCTTGATTAGTGCATTTATTGCTTAATTAAGGTGTTAGTCACTTTTGTTTGGTTTGTTTGATCACTTAGGTTGTTAGTTAAACCTCAAAACGTTTATGTTTGCTTAGATTAAGGAGTTCTATGCATTCCTATTGTCAAAACAATACCCATATGAATTGATCCTCAAACGCTACAATGACATGAGTGGGGTTTGAGTAATTATTTAAGAAAAAGGAAAAATCTTCTTATCAGTAGTTTTATTTAAAGGTTACTCATTTAAATCTGAATATTGCTTAGCTTTATTGTGTTCTTGCATTCTTATTGTCCTTTCCTCCCATTTGGATTGATAACCTCAAGTATTATAATGATGATTAATGCTTAAGGCATTGAAAAAGTAGCATAAAAACCTACTTATCAGGTGATGATGCACTTGAAGCCACATACCCAGTGAAGGAGATTTGTAGTTTCCTCGGGCATGCCGGTTTCTATAGTAGGTTCATCCGAGACTTCTCTAAAATCGCTAGGCCACTCACTAGGCTTTTGTGCAAGGAAGCCGAGTTTGTCTTTGATGAAGTATGTCTTCAAGCCTTCACAACTATCAAGGAAGCTCTTGTGAGTGCTCTTATAGTCCAAGATCAGGATTGGGATCTATCATTCGAGATCATGTGTGATGCAAGTGACTACGCAGTTGGGGCTGTCTTGGGACAAAGAGTAGACAAGCGCCTACATGTGATCTACTACGTAAGCCGAACACTAGACGACACTCAAGTAAGGTATACTACAACCGAGAAGGAATTGTTAGAAGTGGTGTTCGCGTTTGAGAAGTTCCAAAGCTACTTGGTTGGATCAAAAGTGATCGTCTACACAGATCATGCCGCATTGAGGTACATCTATGCAATGAAAAACACCAAGCCACGATTGCTGAGATGGATCCTCTTACTCCAAGAGTTCGACCTGGAGATAGTAGACAAGGACATGGAAGCCGTAGAAGGCATAAAAGAGAGAGCCATTCCTTGGTATGCAGATTATATCAACTACTTGGTGAGTGGGGACGTACCAAATGATCTCGATGCTTACCGAAGGAAGTAAACTTTTCACGGATATCAACCACTTCTACTATGATGAACCCTATCTCGTTAAAAGAGGCTTGGACGGTATCTATAGAAGGTATGTGGCTGAAGAAGAGGTCAAGGGGATCTTGTTTCATTGTCATGGGTCAGCCTAAGGTGGTCAGTTTGCTACTTTCAAGACCACAACCAAGATTTTGCAAGCTGGATTTTGGTGGCCAACCTTGTTCAAGGACACTCACGAATACATCTCTTCTTGTGAGGTGATAACTAAGCTTTTTCAGGTTTTTATCAATCCTAAAGCTTCATATTGTCATTGTAATACTTTAGGTGTCAATCCAGCTTAGGTGTTGAAAGATACCAAGAATACAAGAGCTCAAGTAAATCTAAGCAAATTCGAGTTAAACGGAGGAAATAAATCTTTTAAACTACTTGTAGCTATCAAACGACTATGAAAACAGTTTTAACAATTCTACTGATGGGTTAAACTACTTCTAGGATACTGCTAAGAATTTTAATGACCACGCTACTAGTTTTAAAAATCCAAATGCTAAAAACAGACCAAAAGGGCAATTTCAAGCAACCTAGGATGAATTTTAAAAACTATCTATAAAAATCTAACGACTTCTAAATGACTACCAGACTAATGAGTGATACTCTAAGCTATTTTAAAAACTATAAAACATTCAAGAACACAACTCTTCGAATTTAGACACTCTAAAGCAACTATTAAGCAAACTAGGTGATTTTAACAAGCTAAGAGAAAAGATTTAAAATTTATAAACTAAAAGGTGATTAATTTAAAGATTCAACTACTAAAAGCAGATTCATGGTTGATTTTAATGCTTAGAGAGGTTCAAGATTCGAACTTGGGGTTTTAAAAACATAGATCTACACATTTTAGTGCTATCTCTAGGCCTTAGAAAGCTAGATATAGATTTATCCATGGTGTGTGGTATAAATCCTTTCTTCAACCTTTCATCCTAACCCATGATGTGTGGTGGAAAGATAGGCTGAAGAACATAAAGCAAAGATCTTAAGAATGGCCTAACTAGCTCCCTAAACATCCATGGTGTGTAGAAAAGGATGAGCTAGTCTTTTGGATTTGGGTTTATGGGATTCCCTAAGTCTTGTTAGGATAAGAAAATCCCTAAGATCAAAGCGAACTCCTTTGAGAATCTCTAGGCTTTAAAACCCCTAAATCCAAGAAGAGATTTAGATGAAATCAAGAAGAAAACCCAAGATCCAACCTTTAAACCTCCCTAATCACTTCAACCTTAAACCTTAGTGGTTTACTCACTAATCATGTTCGAACCTCTCTTAAACATTGGTTTAGAGATGCATAACATGTTAGGTTTAAAGTGGAGAAGAAGGATTTAGGGTAAGAAAAAAGAAATACTTAAAAATAAAATCAAAGATTCAAGTTACAAACTAAGAAAAGCTTAAAAGTACAACTATGGAGAGTGTGGTGGCTAAACCTAGAAGATGAAGGAGACAATGAGCATAAAAATTGGGGATCCCCAAAAATGTAGGTCAAAGTGTCTTATCTAGGACCACCAACAAGTGGTCCCCTCACTAGAAGCCAAAAAGAACAAGTTGGCAAAAGTTTAAAAACCAAAGGAGAGGGAAGGGGAAATTTTTGGAAGAGGATCGATCTAGTCCGTTGTTCTCTCGGTCAATCTGGTCCTTTGGTCGATCTAAGGCTGGCCGTGAGTCTTTGAATCGATCATGGCCGTCGATCTAAGCATCAATCCAAGTTGAAACGATCACGCGGCTCGATCTTCTTGCTCCATTCAAGGCTTACTTCTTTTGTCCGAGTCCGTTCTTGATTCCAAGCGATTCCTAAAACCTTTTTGCTCATGCTAACATCCAATCTAACTCCATGCACACCATATAACCTGAAAATGATGCATATATGCGAAAATATGCAAATGCTAATGCATTATGTCTAAAAACCTAAAATGGGACAAAAGCTACAAATAATCTAAGTAGGAATGAAATATGAATGCAAATATGATCTAAATGCATGGTAAATGCATGAAATATCTAAGTACATCAACTACCCCAAACTTGCCTTTTGCTTGCCCTCAAGCAAACGAAAGACAAGCTAGGAGAAGTTGTTTGAAAGTGGGGGCTCAAATCCAAAAGTGTTTTTCAAATGAATCAATTCAATGGTCCTTGTTCTCAACCCTAAGATGCAGAACACGAACTTTTACTCAAAAGAACTTAGCCATATTCATCACACCTTGAATTTCAAATCAAGACTTGTCTATTCAAAGCAATACAAGAATCCTAACCTTAAACATTCATTTATGCTCAAACCGTGAATCACACTTATGCTTTCAAAACCGAATACATTTGGCTAAGGGTCAAGGCTAAGAGATAAAGATGATCTCATTCAAGTGTGTACTCCAAGCAATGGTTTCTCTCAAAAAGGATTGAACTCATGCATAATACTAAAGGAAGGCAATTGATGCATACACGACTAGACTCTTATCTACCCTTTATGCTATCAATGAACCTAATTCCCCTCTCATTCATTTTTATTTTTAGCTCACTCACCCTCTAGATATGCCCAAAATCAAGCAAAGCAACACACCATGTACAAACCCACAAGAACTTCAACAACTTCATCCTAGGGAACCTTCTTCACCCTTTATTATAGTTAGTGGTATGGCCATACATTTATTTTTCATTCATTTTCCTAACACCTTCTCATACTCAAACTCGTGAATCCCTGCCCAAATCAAGCCTATAACTAGCTTCAAAATGCACAGCTAGCATCATATGAAATTTGGCTTGAAAGGAGGGTAAGAGTTAAGGTGTGGAGTTCTTTTTAGGCTTACAAGAGAGTGGTGAAAGAAATAAGAAAGCCTAAATATGTTTGTGTATCCATGTATTCTTTTTCAAATGTACAAGTATGATAATTAAAAGTTCATGTTAAGGTTCCACTTGATAGGAAAGGATTCAACTCATTCTTGCTTCAACTTAAGCCAAGAAAATCAAGACAAATGATCCAAATATCGTTAGAACTTAATTTCATAGTTTGCACAAGCATCAAAAGACTCTTAACTAGGGCCTTGAACCAATTCATGAGCTTAAAACACTTTACAAGGTTGCCCCCTATGCATATGAATGGTGCAACCTATATGATAAAAAAATCTAGACTCAATCCTACAATATTTGACAATGCAAATGCAAGCTATATGATGTTTTTCGAAATTTTTAAAATTTTATGATTTTTTGTTTTTTGAATTTTTCTATGCAAATATGAAGACTCAAATATGCTAAAGGGAAAAAAGAGCACAAAATACAAAATTAAATCTCTCAACCTCTCCCCCAAAACTTAAATTACACAGTCTCTTGTGTAATAAAATTCAAGGGAGACCATCAATCAAAAATAAAAACAAAAATCCAAAAATGCATGATATTTACAAGGTTTTGGAATGGTGTACCTTGGAGCTTGTTGTGGTGGGGGCTGGGATAGAGCAGGTGGGTCGGCCTTAGGCACCCTTCTTGGCAATAGATCAAGTGGCATGGATCAATCCAGCCACCGCTTGGTGCTGGAGATCGATTAAACCAACTCGGTCTAACCATTGATCTCCCTGGGCATGCCTATTTGCCCTTGTTCTTTAACTCCCTAGAACTTGGTTTTGGTTCTCCCTCTCCTTTGTTACTGCTCACACACACTTAGAAACATAATCTAGAACTGAAATAAAAAATTTATTCACAAAGATAGACATGGGATTGCCTCCCAAGTGCGCTTGTTTTAAGTCTTTAGCTTGACTTTACTTGGTTAGGCCGGTTGTGGGTCTTGGAGAAGCTGTGTGGTGCTCTCCTTGCTGCAATCACTTGCCATGTAGGGCTTGACTCTATGCCCATTCACTGTGAAACTCTTTCCTTCTTTGCCAACCAAGGTGACAGCCCCATATGGTAGCACTTCTCTTATCTCATATGGTCCGGACGACCTAGACTTGAGTTTCCCGAGAAACAACTTCAGCCATGAGTTGTATAGCAGCAACATGCCTCCCTCTTTGAGCTCCTTATGCACCATCTTCTTGTCATGAAAGGTTTTGGTCCTCTCCTTGTAAATATTGGCAGTTTCATAAGCATCCAGCCTCAATTCATCAAGCTCTTGAAGTTGCACTAGCATTTTCTCTTGGGCTGTCTTAAGAGTGTAATTCAATTGCTTCACAGCACAAAGAGCCTTGTGCTCTAACTCCACAGGGAGGTGACAAGATTTGTCATAGAGGAGGTTGAAAGGCATGGTACCAATGGGAGTTTTGAAAACAGTCCTATAAGCCCAAAGAGCTTCATCCAACCTGCTAGACCAATCTTTCCTTGTCACTCCCACGGTTCTCTCTAGTATGGTCTTGATTTGCCTATTCGAAACCTCTACTTGGCAACTGGTTTGAGGGTGATAAGGCGTGGCCACCTTGTGCTTGACTCCATGTTTCTTCAAGAGATCCTCAAAAATCTTGTTGATGAAGTGGCTGCTTCCATCCCTAATCACCACCTTAGGTACTCCAAACCTTGGGAAAATGATTGTCTTGAAAAGCTTGACCACCACATTTGAATCATTTGTTGGTGATTCTATGGCCTCCACCCACTTAGACACATAGTCTACTGCCACAAGGATGTACTTGTTGCCATATGAGGATGGAAATGGACCCATAAAATCAATTCCCCAAACTTCAAAGACTTCCACTTCAAAGATAGGTACTTGTGGCATCTCATTTCTCTTGGTTATGTTTCCAGCCCTTTGGGACGCCTCACATGCTTTAATAAACTCATTTGCATCCTTGAAGAGTGTAGGCCACCAAAAACCAGCTTGTAGAACCTTTGTGGCTGTCTTGAAAGTTGCAAAATGGCCACAATAAGCTAAACCATGACAAGCTAGGAGAATTTCCCTTCCTTCATCTCTTGGCACACACCGGTGGTATAGGCTGTTCACACACCTCTTATATAAGTATGGCTCGTCCCAGTAGTAGTGAGAGACCTCCCTCATGAATTTATTCCTATGGTAATGGTCCAAGTGAGTAGACTCTTCTCCACAAGCCAAATAGTTAACAATATCCGCATACTATGGGAAATCTTCTTCCTTGAGGCTCAAAACTTCTTCAAGCTTCTCCTCAAGCTTTGCACATACCATGGTATTAACCATAATAAGCTGTTCTTCTGGGAGTGAGTCATCCAAAGGAAAGACATCATCCACCCTCATCCTTGAAAGATGATCCGCAACACCATTCTCTATACCCTTCTTGTCTTTGATCTCCATGTCAAACTCTTGCAAGAGAAGGATCCACCTTAAGAGTCACAGTTTGGTGTCTTTCTTGGAGTATATGTACCTCAAGGCAGCATGGTCAGTGTACACAATGACCTTAGAACCAACCAAGGAGGACCTAAACTTCTCAAAAGCAAAGACCACGGCTAGAAGCTCTTTCTCGGTGGTTGCATACTTCACTTGTGTATCATCCAAAGTGCGGCTTGCATAGTAGATTACATGCAACTTCTTGTCCTTCCTCTGACCCAAGACATCACCCACAGTATAGTCACTAGCATCAGACATAATCTCAAAGAGCAGCTCCCAATCCGGAGCTTGAACTATAGGCGCGGTGACTAATGCTTCTTTGATGGTCTTAAAGGCTTGTAGGCATTCTCCATAAAAATTGAATTCGGTTTCCTTGCACAATAGGCATGTAAGAGGACGTGCTATCTTGGAGAAGTCCTTGATAAACCTCCTGTAGAAGCCAGCATGCCCCAAGAAACTTCTAATCCCCTTTACATTCACTGGAGGCTCTAAACTCATCATAACCTCAACCTTGGCTCTATCAACTTCAATCCCTTTCTCTGAAATATTATGACCAAGGACTATACCCTATCTGACCATGAAGTGGCATTTCTCCCAATTGAGCACGAGATTGGTCTCCTCACACCTCTTTAGCACCCTACACAAATTAGACAAGCAAACACCAAAGGAAGAGCCATACACGCAGAAATCATCCATGAATACCTCAACCATCTCCTCAATCAAGTCAGAAATTATGGACATCATGCATCTTTGAAATGTTGCTGGAGCATTACAAAGACCAAAAGGCATTCTCTTATATGCAAAAGTTTCATATGGACAAGTGAAAGTTGTTTTTTTCTTGATCATTAGGGTGAATTGGGATTTCAAAGAAGCCACTATAGCCATCTAGAAAACAGTAGTATGGGTGATTGGCTAATATTTCTAACATTTGATCAATGAAAGGAAGAGGGAAGTGGACGTTTCTAGTAGCCAAGTTGAGTTTCTATAGTCAATACACATTCTATGACCGGTTATGGTCCTAGAAGGTATTAACTCATCTTTCTCGTTTTTTACAACTGTGATTCCCCCTTTCTTTGGTACCACATGGACTGGAGAGACCCATGTGCTATCACTGATTGGGTATATCACACCAGCCTCTAAGAGTTTTAAATTTTCTTTCTTGACCACCTCTTTTAAATTTGGGTTTAGGCGTCTTTGGTGTTCAATGGAGGATGTGTTTTCATTATCTAAGTGAATCCTATGAGTACAAAGCATTGGTGAAAGGCCTTTGATGTCACTCGAAGAATAACCAATGGCCTTTCTATACTTCCTCAACTCCTTAAGGAGTCAGTCTAACTCATCATCACTTCGATTTTCATTCACAATTACCGGGTATGTGTCATTTGCACACCAAGAAAGCATACCTTAGCCCATTTGGAAGTTGCTTGAGGTCCGCCTTTAGGGCAAGCAGCTCGCTCTATTCCTCTCCTTGGCTCTCCTTGGGGTTACTGTCCTCTTCATCCTCACTTGACCCAGCACCAATACCAAAAACAGGATGCTCCATACCCAACTCCAAGTAAGACTCTTCCACCTCTCTCAAGACCTTGGGTGAATCTAGATACTAGTCATACTCCAGTGTCTCCTCACTAAGACATCCAAACTCTCCACATTCCTTGGTCAAGGCTAGCTGAAGGTGGTCTTCTTGTCCTAGTTCTTCAAGGAGCTCATCAGCTAGAGCATCCATTGCCTCAATGTAAAACACTTGGCCACCAATTGTTGGTTTCTTCAAAACTTCATTGATATAAAAGTTTAACTCAATATCTTTGCCTAAGTGTAGAGAGATCATTCCATTTTTCACATCTATTATGGCTCCAGCAGTGGCTAAGAATGGTCTTCCAAGGATTAGAGGATCCTTAGGCTCTTCATCCATTTCCAAAACCTTAAAATCTGTTGGCACATTTACATAGCTAATTCTCACGGGTAGGTCTTTAAGCATGTCTACCGGGAGTCTTATACTTCGATCAGCTAGGATGAGAGATATCCTATCCTTAAACTTGGTAAAGCCCAGCTTCTTGGCAATAGAGTGAGGCATGAGGTTTATACTTGCTCCAAGATCACACAAGCAATTGTTAAACCTCAATGGACCTAGAGAACAAGGGATGGTGAATGAGCCCGGATCTCCTAGCTTCTTTGGAGCTATCTCTTTGTGAATGATGGCACTGCACTCTTGACTCAATACCATGACCTCTTCACCTTCTTTGACCCTCTTAGAAAGTGTATCCTTCAAAAACTTGGAATACTTTGGTACCATAGCCAAACAATCAAGCAAAGGCAATTTCAACTCAACATTCCTCAAGTGCTTCTCAAACAAAGCTCTATGCTTATCAACCAGCTGCTTCTTGAAACGTCCAGGGAAGGGAAGCTTTGGTTTGAAAGGTGGAGGAATGAAAACTTCTTTCTCTTTGCTAGCTTCCTCCACTTGTTTCTCCAAAACCGCTTCTTTCCCTTTTCTTGGCCTCTCTATGTAGACATTGTCAAAGGTGATCTCTTGATCATTTGAAATATGACTCCCCCCTCTTGAATCAAAATGTCCTCATTGACCTTAGCTGTAGACCATGGTGCTACCTCTTTTCCGCTCCTTAGAGTGATCACATTTGCATACTCCTTTGGATTGGTCTCAAATTTTCCGGGTAAGCTTCCTTGGCCACTTGAACTTTCTTTGCCTTTCTCAAGCTGCCTAATTTTGTTGTTCATGTTACTGATATGTGTTGCTACCTCAGTGAGAGAGGAGTCCATCCTAGTATTCATGTCAAGAAACTTCGGATTTGTAATAGCTTGGCCTTGAAGAATTTGTTGTAACATTGCTTGAATAGGATCTTGAAGTGGAGTTTGGACTTGTTGCTGCTGTGGAACGAAACCAGGGGGGTAACCTTTGTTCCCTTGCTGTTGTTGACCTTGGAAATGACCTTGTCTTTGCCCTTGGTATCCATTGTTTTCTGCAAAACCACCTTGTTGTAAGGAACAAAAGGTTTTCCTTGATTTCCTTGTTGTGGAGGGTACACTTGGTCCTTTGGGTTTTCCACATTGGTACTTCTATAAGACAAATTGTTGTTGCCTTGATAACTTTGAACATAGCCTTGTGGCTTAGGATAATCTTGGTCACCAACCCAATTCGCTTCTTCAAACTCTCCTTGACTTGCTTCTTGATTCTCAAACAAATCTGAAGCTTCACGAACAAAGTGGACTGGTTTTTGGTTTGCAAGTATCATCTTGTCTATTTTCTCATGGAGTGACTTCAGCTACTTCTTGTGTACTTCCAGCTCATGACCCCTTGGTTCTCTATCATACTCCTCAGAATAATTACACCATCACTCAAAGCCAAGTTTTCAATAAGCTCAATTCCCTCTTGCACTTCTTGTCCAAGAAAGTTTCCTTTGCTTGGGGTATCTAATAGCATGTGAATCTTTGGCAAAGCTCCTCTGTATATGGTGCTCAAGAGTGTCTCCTCAGTGAAACCATGATGAGTACATGCAATGGTGTAGTCCTTTAACCTCTCCATTGCTTCAATAAAGGTCTCATTTTGCCTTTGAGTAAAACCGCTTATCTCACTTCTTAGGCGAGCTGTCCTTGTAGTTGAGAAGAATTTTGACCAGAAAGCCTTCTTGCAATCAGCCTATGAAGTTATGGTGCCCTGAGGTAGTGTCTTCTCCCAATGCCTAGCCTTGTCACCAAGAGAAAATGGGAACAACCTTAGCTTGAAGCTATCTTTGGAGATACCATTGATCTTTATCATTCCACAAACTTGCTCAAAGTTGTCCAAGTGCTCCTAGGGGTCTTCCATTGCTAGACCATGGAACTTGCTATTTTGAACCATACAGACAAACCCAGGCTTGATCTCAAAGTTGTTGTTTTGGACTGGTGGAGGAGTGATGCCAAAGCGGTTTGTATGTGTGTTTGGGGCATCACCAGCACCAATGATCCTAGGCAGCCGTGGGGCGTGGTTTGTGTTTCCATTACCCCTACCAGTAGCAGCATGGTGTGGTAGAGCTTTAGTCTGGTCGTGGTCAGCCATGACCTCTTGCTCAACTTCTTCAAACTCTTGGTGTCTTTCTCTTCTATGCCTTGCACTTACAAGTTGATAGATGTTGTCTAGAGGCTTGAGTAAATTGTTGTCACCTCTAGACCTCAAGTTCATCTACCTGAAAACACAAGTAGCAAAGTAGAAAATCAGTAACCAAAATCAAAATAAAAATTTAGTCTTTACTAAGCCCCAATTCTTAATACTTTCAAGCAAACCCAAGTTGGCAACAAAGCCAATTGATAACTAAGCTTTTTCAGGTTTTTATCAATCCTAAAGCTTCATATTGTCATTGTAATACTTTAGGTGTCAATCCAGCTTAGGTGTTGAAAGTTACCAAGAATACAAGAGCTCAAGTAACTCTAAGCAAATTCTAGTTAAATGGAGGAAATAAATCTTAAAAACTACTTGTAGCTATCAAACGACTATTAAACAATTTTAACAATTCTACTGATGGGTTAAACTACTGCTAGGCTACTTCTAAGAATTTTATTGACCATGATACTAGTTTTAAAAATCCAAATGCTAAAAACAGACCAAAAGTGCAATTTCTAGGAACCTAGGATGAATTTTAAAAACTATCTATAAAAATCTAACGACTTCTAAATGACTACCAGGATAATGAGTGACACTCTAAGCTATTTTAAAAACTATAAAACATTCAAGAACAGAACGTTTCGATTTTAGACACTCTAAAGCAACTATTAAGCCAACTAGGTGATTTTAACAAGGTAAGAGAAATATTTAAAATTTATAAACTAAAAGGTGATTACTTTAAAGATTCAAATACTAAAAGCAGATTCAAGGTTGAGGTTCATGCTTAGAGAGGTTCAAGATTCGAACTTGGGGTTTTAAAAACATAGATCTACACATTTTAGTGCTATCTCAAGGCCTTAGGAAGCTAGATCTAGATTTATCCATGGTGTGTGGTATAAATCCTTTCTTCAACCTTTCATCCTAACCCATGATGTGTGGTGGAAAGATAGGCTGAAGAACATAAAGCAAAGATCTTAAAAATGGCCTAACTAGCTCCCTAAACATCCATGGTGTGTAGGAAAGGATGAGCTAGTCTCTTGGATTTGGGTTTATGAGATTTCCTAACTCTTGTTAGGATAAGAAAATCCCTAAGATCAAAGAGATCTCCTTTGAGAATCTCTAGGCTTTAAAACCCCCAAATCGAAGAAGAGATTTAGATGAAGAACAAGAAGAAAACCCAAGATCCAACCTTTAAACCTCCCTAATCACCCCAACCTTAAACCTTAGTTGTTTACTCACTAATCATGTTCGAACCTCTCCTAAACATTGGTTTAGAGATGCTTAACATGTTAGGTTAAAAGTGGAGAAGAAAGATTTAGGCTAAGAAAAACGAAATACTTAAAAAAAAAATCGAAGATTCAAGTTACAAACTAAGAAAAAGTTAAAAGTACAACTATGGAGAGTGTGGTGGCTAAACCTAGAAGATGAAGGAGACAATGAGCTTAAAAATTGGGGATCCCCAAAAATGTAGGTCAAAGTGTCTTATCTAGGACCACCAACAAGTGGTCCCCTCACTAGAAGCCAAAAAGAACAAGTTGGCAAAAGTTTAAAAACCAAAGGAGAGGGAAGGGGAAATTTTTGGAAGAGAATCGATCTAGTCCGTTGTTCTCTCTGCCGATCTTGTCCGTTGGTCGATCTAAGGCTGGCCGTGAGTCTTTGAATCGATCATGGCCAATGTTTAGGAGAGGTTCGAACATGATTAGTGAGTAAACAACTAAGGTTTAAGGTTAGGGTGATTAGGGAGGTTTAGAGGTTGGATCTTGGGTTTTCTTCTTGGCCGTGAGTCTTTGAATCGATCATGGCCGTCGATCTAAGCATCAATCCATGTTTAAACGATCACGAGGCTCGATCTTCTTGCTTGATTCAAGGCTTACTTCTTTTGTCCGAGTCCGTTCTTGATTCCAAGCAGTTCCTAAGCCCTTCTTGCTCATGCTAACATCCAAGCTAACTCCATGCACACCATATAACCGGAAAATGATGCATATATGCGAGAAACATGCAAATGCTAATGCATTATGTCTAACAACCTAAAATGGGACAAAAGCTACACATAATCTAAGTAGGAATGAAATATGAATGCAAATATGATCTAAATGCATGGTAAATGCATGAAATATCTAAGTACATCATGAGGCATGCCAAAGAAAATGGAATATCGGCAAGCAAGACGAAATGCCACATAACCCGATATTGAAAGTCAATATCTTCGATGTATGGGGAATAGACTTCATGGGACCATTTTCCTCGTCTTACGGGTACAAGTACATTGTCGTTGATGTTGACTATGTCTCAAAGTGGGTAGAAGCCGTAGCCAGTCCCACTAATGATGCGAAGGAAGTACTTAAGCTATTCAAATCCACTATTGATAAGTGTATATTTTGCATCATTTTAGCATCCATATAGTGTAGACTTATCATCATTTTAGAGTCTANTAGCTGGATCTTTCGTTTTTCAAACCTCGACTCTATACTTAGTTTTTGTTTTGCTTGAGGGCAAGCAAAAGCTAAGTCTGGGGGAGTTGATATATCATGGTTTTTACCCGTTTTTGGACCATGATATAAGTGTTTTTATAGAGTCTTTTGGTCTTTTTAGAGTCCTATTAGAGTCTTTACAGGTTCAGGTACGTTTTGAGCATAATTGGAGATTTTGGAGCTTTTTGGAGCATTGTAAAACAAGCTGCTGAAAAGATGAAGTCGAAGTGGAGCTGAATGAACAGTGTCGATCGACACTGTTCATGGTGTCGATCGACACCAATTATTTCCAGAAACTGGACGCGACTTTACAAGCTTTGAAGAAAAGGAAATTGCCCAAAAAGATTTCCTTATTTGCAAGAGTGTCCAATTCGTGTTTTAGCCCTATAAATATAGTTTTTCAGCCATTGTTTAGGCTACACAACATACAATACACAATAATTTAGAGAGAGATTTTAGAGAGTTTCTGGGGAGAGAGATCCTATACTTTGTTCTTGAGATTTTGAACCCCTTTATTTCTTCTATTGATTTCTCTTATGCTTTCTATTCAAATTATGATTTCTGTTTCATTGATCATGTCTGAGTAATTTGCTAGTTAGGTTTAGGGTTCTTCAAAGGTGATTAATGAATTGTTAGGTCAAATTAAATTGTTAGGATAAAATCATTAGAGTTCTTCATCTGGATTTGTGTTTAATGCTTATTCTAGCTTCGCGACCTAGAATCTGATCTTAGGTTGATTAATAGATGCGAGAGTATTATTAATTGCCTGAACTAATGTTAGATGAGCAAAATACCTATTCGCAAAGAGATTTGGTTTAGGGTTTTGTGAACAATTGAACCTGTTATTAATGCTTGTTTGAATTATTAGAATTTACAAAGAGATTTGGAATTCTAGGGTTTAGACATAGATAATCTTCGCAGCGAGAGTTGGTTGATTTTACATTAGTGTTTCAAGTTCAAGAACAGTGCTTAATGATTCCTATCATTCTGTCTAGACCTGCAATTTAGATCACCTGAGAATTTTCCTAAACCTAGCGTTTCGTCTCCTGAATTTACATCGTTTTTAATTGCTTTCTGTCTTTTAATTCCATCTTATTTCTTAGCTTAATTCGAATTTAGAAAACTGCTGTGTGACTATCCCTTCTCTGTGGATTCGATCCCTAAGTACTACAACTGATCTCTTAATTTGAGAGAGTTGCATTAGGGTAAATTTGACCCATATCAGAAATCTCTTAAACCCAAACCAAGAGACTAGTTTGTCCTAAAGACCACAATGGTGGCAGATTTGGGGGCTAGTTAGGCCATGTTAAGATCTGTGATTTAAGCTCATCAACCATCCTTTCCACCACACACCATGGGTTTGAAGGGAAGGGTGATGAGAGGATCTTATCCACACACCATGGAAAGATTGCTTCTTAGGTTTAGAGATAGCTCATTTAGAAATGTGTAAATCTAATTTTACCAAACTAAAAATCGAACCTTGAACCTCTCACCTCAACCTTGAATTTGTCTTTATCATTTGAGTAGATTTAAAAGCATTCACCTTTAGATTTAAAGTTTACTCCTTTAAGTTGCTAAAAATTGCTCATTTGGTCTGTTTTAGCATTTGAATTTTTAGAACTAGTAGTCTTGCCATTTAAATTCGTTGAGATTGTCTAATAGTAGTTTGACCCTTCAGTGGAATTTTGAAAATTATTTTCGTCGTCATTTAGTTGTCAAAAATAGTTTTTAGGATTTTGTTTCCCAAATTAACTCGAATTTGACTTAGCTTTACTTTTCTCTTGCATTCTTAGTATCTTTCACACCCAACTTGGATTGATACCTAAAGTAATACAACAACACAAATAGGTTTTAGGATTGATAGAAATACTGTAAAAGTCATCTTATCATGACTCTATCTTCGTTGTGGTTAATCGATTCTCTAAGATGTTGCACTTTGTTTCTTGCAAGAAGACCAGTGATGCTTTATAAGTAGCAACATTATTCTTTCGTGATATCTATAAGCTTCATGGCTTACCACTCTATATTGTCTTAGATCACGATAGTCGGTTTCTTGGACATTTTTGGTGTTCCTTGTGGCTGTTACTTCGAACAAGTCTAGATATGAGCTCTCATATCATCCTCAAACGGATGGGCAAACATAAGTGACTAATCGCGCTCTTGGAGATCTCTTGTGTTGTTTGGTAGGAGAGAACATTAAATCATAGGGATACTATCTTGTATCAAGCTGAATTTGCTCACAATCATGAGATTAATCGAAGCACAAGTTTCAGCCCATTTCGTATTGTCTATGGTATTACACCGCATAGTCTCTTGGATTTGGGACTTGCTCCGGACCGCACATGTTTTCATGGTAGAGCTTGCAACATGGTTGATGAATTTGTTGAAATACACAAGCAAGTGCACGACGATTTGGAGACTGCTACTACAAAGTATAAAAAGAAGGTTGATGTGCATCGTCGTGAGTTACAATTTAAAGTGGGTGACAAAGTATGAGTCATTCTTACTAAGGATCACTTTCCACCGGGTTCTTACAATAAGCTTAAGCCGCGCAAGATTGATCCCCTCGACATCATTGAAAAGATCAATAACAATGCCTACCGCCTTCAACTTCTTCCTCAGATGATGACTATCGATGTTTTTAATGTGAAGCACTTGGTTCCGTTTGAAGGAGACAATAGTGATCAATTTTCTGTTACCTCGGGAAACTTGATGTAGCATCTATCTTTCGTTATTAGGCTTTATCATTATTATTTATGGGCTTTAACGTTTTGGACTCTTGTCTTAAGTCGGTTTTATTTACTTGGAAGAGACTAAGTTTAGGGTTTTGGGGTTTCTCTCTTCTCTATATAATATTTAGGTTTTCATTATTGTACGGTTGGTTTTTTGAAGAATAATAAAGCAGAGAACTTTCTTTCTCAACTATCATTAATCAGAAGCATCTTGATTGTTGATCTCTCGAGTTTTAGCTTACAAGCTATACGAACTCCAGTTTGTTGATACCGAAATCCGGTTATTCGTAAATATGTGAATAGGTGGGTTCGAGAACTTTCTTATACGAAATGTTGAAATCGCAAATTACAAAAAGATTGTCGAAAAGACTTTGTCGTAAATACAAAAGAGAAATATCGTAAACACGATATGAAAAATATCGTAAAACTCGTCGGATATACGATTTGTATAGAAATCGAGAATTTAAGGGGGGTGCTCTCTGGAAATTTCTGGATC
>JAHZTW010000001.1:380626906-380688344 GCA_020283515.1 Alliaria petiolata
TATGGGCAGTCAAACTCCTGAACTTTGACATCAAAACAGCCCAAGACAAGAGATTGATCAATCTCCTAGAGCTTGAAGAAATCCGCTTGGAAGCTTTTGAAAGCTCCAAAATCTACAAGGAGAGAACCAAAGCCTTTCATGACAAGAAGATCAAGCCGAAAGAGTTCTTGGCTGGACACATGGTACTGCTGTACAATTCCCGGTTGAAGCTATTCCCGGGAAAGCTCAAATCAAGATGGTCTGGTCCTTTCAAGATCAAGGAGGTTCTACCTTATGGAGCTGTCACTCTTTATGGTCTCAAGGGAGAAGAATTCACTGTGAATGGGCATAGGTTGAAGCCTTACTTGGCCAGTGATACAATAGAAGAGGCAAATTCAGTCCCTCTTCATGATCTTACCAATGCCTAAGGGGTTTGAAAAGTCAAGCTTAGTGACGTTAAACAAGCGCTCTTGGGAGGCATTCCCATGTTTATTCTTGTATATATTCTTGCTTTTTATTTCAATAATGTGTGTTTTGAGTGTTTGTTTTCAGCAGATTCTTCCTCCTCCTCCTCCATACCATTTTAGAGGTAACACTTCAACCTCCATTGTACATATCATTTAGCTTTGTGTTTCATCATTTTTGTCATATTGATTGAGTCTCTCTTGAACTTTTACTACACAAGGGACTGTGTAATTTAAGTTTTGGTGAGAGGTTGAGAGATTTGACTTTATGTTTTGTGTTTCTTATTTTCTATTTTACATATTTGAGTCTTCATGCATTCATCTAAGGCATAGAAAAACACAAAAAAATCAAAAAATCAAAAAACATTCAGCAAAAATAAGCATTTAGAAGTTGTATTTGCATTTTAGAATTGAGTCTAGTTGCATTTCATGTAGGCCTGCATTCATATTGCATATGGAGCAATGATAAGTTTTCCTTGTAAAATGCTGATTTTTGAGATAAAACCATTGTCCACGTTCATAATTGTTTGATGCATTCAAATGAGTTTGAAGTTAAGATAGCACCACACTTGGAATTCATGTCTTGATGTTCATGTTTTGGTTGAATCTTGCTGTGAATTGAACTCATTCCTATTTATAAGAACCATTAATCTTGAATTGCAATTATCATGTTTATACATTGGTAAGTGACTCATGGATACCATATACATATTTGAGATGTCTTCTTCCTTTCTACCACTATCTTGTTATCCCAAGTAGCTTACCACACCCCTAACCAAACCTTGTTTCAAGCCAAAAATCTCTTGTGTTTGTTATGAGGCCTAATTTTTGAATGAACTTACCAAAAAGTGTTGGGTTTAGCACGACAAGGAGAGTCTTCCATGTAGAACTAGCTCACACATCATTGGGCTAGACATAAGCTAGGTTGGTTAGCTTAAGTAGGGGCTTGGGTTGTTGTCTAAAGAAGAAAAAAAAAAGTGGAAAAGAAGAAAAGATTTAGAGAAGGTATAAGGGGAAACAATTTTGGATTGGTTGGCAAAGAAAATTTGTAAAATAGCTCTAAGTATAAATGTTTGGTAAGCCTCTAAGTTAAAGAAAAGAAAAGAAGCCAAAAATGGCAAAAGCATCTAAAGGATGATTAGATTGGCTTACCTAGAAAGTAAAATGAGAGCTAAGTAATGAGAGTAAAAAGCCAAAACCATTTGTTTACCAAAGATTGAAGAAGAGTTTCTCCTAAGAGTTTAAATGGAAGTGAATATGAGGAGATTGTGTGGGTGAAGAAGGCAAAATGCCTTAAGAAAATGGTAGAATAGGAGGGACTGTGTTGTGTTTAGAGATAAGGGTTAAAATCGCAAATGGTACTTGGGTAGATGGAAGTTTGTCCTTGTATGCACAAGTTGTTCTTTACCCTTAGCATTTTGCCAAAGTTCATTCTTTCTTGAGAGATCCCTTGCAATGAAAAACCCACAAGAATGAAATCATTTTTTTTAATTCTCATAACCTTTTCCATTAGCCAAGTGAGTTCACTTGCAGTGCATAATCATAATCCATGGTTACAAATTGAATGACTGTGAAAGGAATGAAGGATACGAAGGCTTGTATAGGCTAGATTTGGATTCATTTCATGTTTGTGATGAGTATAGCTAAGATTTTTAAAATAGAACAAACTCGATATGCATCCTAGAATTATTAACTTGGACAATGGCTTGATTTCTCTTGTTGGCATTTTTGGATTTGAGCTCCCACTTTCACACATCTCTCTTGGATTTGTCATATTTATTTGCTTGAGGGCAAGCAAAAGGCAAGTTTGGGGGGAGTTGATAGTTAGCATATTTACACCATTTTAACATCCATTTAATGTAGCATTTGCATTGTTTCATGCATATAACTTGTCCATATAGTCTAGTTTGCATCCATTTTAGAGTTAGTAAGTCTTAACTTTAGGTCTTGCATTTTCTTGCATATCTTTGCATTTGGAGTGTTATTTCAGGTGAATTGGATCATATGGAAACTTGCTGAAGCTTGGAGGATGATCTAGGACCAAGTAGAGAAGAATAAGAAGCAAGAATACGCCATCTGGCACCATATCGACTTGCTGTACCGAGATGTTGCAACCAAAACAAGTCCATGCCGCCTAAAGTGATTCAAAGATCAGAGCATACAAAGACTTTACATTCTGATTCAGGCTCATCCATCTTCATGAGAGCCATAGACAATTGAGTTACCTTTCATACGGTGGTTGTTTCAAGTCATTATGATCAGTGGTTAAAGAGATATATCGATTTTAGCAAACATATATCCGTCTGGACGTTTTGATCGATTATTTTGATCGACTGAAAGATCAGCCTCGACGAAAGGCTTCCATTCCGATTTAGCCTCGACGGTCTTCATAAAAGTCGTAGAAAATTGAGTTATCTTTCTTTTGGTGGTGGTTTCAAGTCAAACAGTGAAGCGGTTCGAGAAATACGGCGATTTTAAGATAGCTCGATCGATCTGAAATCGATCGATCGATCCGTTTACAGAAAATTTCCAGGAACTATTTAGATCGATCGTTTCGACATTGGATCGATCGATCTGTTGCCAAGCAAATTCCAGAAACATTTTAGATCGATCGTTCCACTTTGGATCGATCGATCCAAGTCATAAACCAGTTGGTTCAAGTGCAAAATCAAAAGAAATTTCGGTTTAAACCCGGTTTGACCTAATATCTCCACCAAAGAACGAAAATTTGGCCTTTATATATGTGATTTTGGCCATTGTTGAGGTTAAGCTTCTTTTACACATCTTCTTTAAGCTCTTATTACAATCTCTTACCTTAATCATCTTTTGTTCTTGTTTAAAAACTCTTTCTCCTTTTGGTTCTAAATCAACTTTGTAAGATATTTTCAAGAGTGTTTGCAATCCAAGAGTTTGTCTATTCTATCATCTTCTTCTTTATATTTATGTTTACCAATATCTACTTCAATATATTTATGAGTCTAACCATGTTTAGTGAGTAGTTCTTTAGAATCTAAGGTTGGTTAGATCTAAGGTGTTTAGGGTGTTAGTCTTGATGTCTATGAGTTGATTCTTCCATATCTCTTCTTGCTTAGTGCTCTTAATGCTAATTTCAACCTTGATCATGTTGAATTAGATTTCTAGGGAATTTTTTCATTCAAAAGATTAGTAAAATTCCTGGATCATTTAAGCAAGAGATTTACATACTTAGCTCATGAAAGTGATTGTCTAAGGTGTTTATTAGCAGATTAGAACTGAATCTTTATGCTTGTTGCATCTTTGATCACAAATGAAAGTTTGTTCTTGATTAGAAATGTGATGAAAAGATTAAGTCCATGAAAGTGGTTTAATCTATTCTTGAAGTTCTAAGCTTGGGGATTAGCATTTATATGAGTAGAATGACATCATTGATTACACTTTTAAACACCTGAAAATCAATACCATAACCTTGGATTCATCTTTCCAAAATTTACAAAAACCCTTTAGAAACTCTGTTTTGTTTTTACTTATCTCTGTTTTGTTTTTACTTTTCTTGAAGATAGTTTGTCATTCACCTTGTTTAAAGTTACTAATCACATACCAAAACCTTCACTATACTTGCTTAGATTAAGAAGTTTTATGAATTCCTTTTGTCACAACAAACCCATATGGATTGATCCTCAAATACTACAATGACATGTGTAGTAGGATTGAGTAATTGATTGGTCAAATCTTGCTATCACTTATACCTAAAAGGCTAAATCATACTCATATGCAAAGTAGGTTCAACAATATAGCAATGAATGTTCAACTTTGATATGCTCGCTCACTTAATAGTGTTTAGTATCAGCTCTCACATTCTAAGGATATTGCCTATCTAATTCAATTCGGTCCAATCAACCTTGTGATGTTCAAGAATATGACTTTCCTATACCACTGTTAAGTGATCAATTTAACAACATGCATTAAGAACAAAAAAATACAAAGGATTACTTCTACCTATTGTAAGCGACAGCTTAGATATAAAATATATTTACCTAACAATGATTCAGTCCCCTTTAGAAACTCTTAATCCCAACAAACGACTACTCACTCATAACAAGAGATTCAACAATAACAAAAGCAATTGTAAACACCTTAATTGATAAATGAATTAGAGATAGGTTTTAGAAAACAACTCTTGCTGATGAACAATGATTGAAATCTTCTCCCAAAGCAACAAAGTAGCAAAACTATGAATCAAAAATCAAAGAAATAAAAACTTTTTGTGAATGATTTGTGGTTACTCTCTCTCCTGTATTTTTTGTGGCTTCTTTTGCATTTATAAAGTATATGAGGCGACTAGGGCGAACTAACTAACTTTGGAAGAGTTTTGGGAGAGAAATGTAAACTTTCTATTTGCATTTAATGGATTTGTTGATAATGCTTATTGATTATGTGTTTAGAAAATGAAAATTTATCATAATTAGGTGATTAGTGTCATGAAAGTGGGTTAGTTTTGTTGTATTTCATGTTCTAGGATAGTTTTTCATGTTTGATCTAGCATCATTAATCTATTGTCATTCCATATTAATCAATTACTATGCCCATGATACATTGCTTTCCAATCTTTGATAATCATTTTCTTAGTTTTCTTTTAGTATCCTTTGCTTAATCTTGATCTTTGTTGCTTGCTTGCTATTTCCTTTCTATTACTTGTTGCCTTGGTATGGTGATCATTTAGTTCTTGATAGATATTAGCCTCTCTTTTTTGTCAACCGATAGATATTAGCCTAAAACCAAAAACTTCATAACTTCCTTAGCATAAAATTGGTTCTTATATGTTGATGAGTTTAGTACTTTCTTCATGTAGATTTGATCTCGTGTGCTACAATTGACACTTCCGTGCACTTGTGGATTTATAATTCTGGTTTTAAAACTCTTGTTATCGTATACAATTAGTATTTTCGAGAAAAATGTCATTTTATTCGTGTTTCCTGAGAATTTCCTTGGAAATCTTTCGGAAAATTTTCGAGGGATCACTTAACTGTTTCGTTGAAAATTCCTCGGCAAATCTAGGAATGAAAACTCTGAGCACATCAATATCACGAGACAGCCTTATTCTGATGTTAGGAGAAGAGGGAGATAGCCACAAAGAGTTAATAATAGTCTCTTTCCGAAGAAATAACATATCATTTTTTCTTATCTTCCTCAAATTTTCACCAACATAATAAACCAGATAACAATTTTAAGTTTTCTGAAATCATTAAGAAACAAAAAAAACAAGTTCACTTTCTTATATCAAAGTTCATGAGATGTAATGAAGTAAACATAATTGCTTAAGAAGGTATGCAACCACGTTAGTCGCTACCACCACTTATCCCATTGCCGTCACCGTTTCCACTTCCACCTCTTCCTCCATCACTACCAACCATCGTCTCTATCACTTCCTCCGCCTCCATTGCTGTCGCTTTCATCACTTCCTCCGCCTCCATTGCTGTCGCTTTCATCACTTCCTCCGCCTCCATTGCTGTCGCTTCCATCACTTTCATTATCTTCATTATCATAAGCCATGAAGTACAACTCTCTTTCCATCTCCAATAAAGGGTCAGCCTCCACTGGAGTAGTAACCATTAAGCTGCCGGATCCATAACATGGACTGCAAAGAAAAGATAAAGAGTTCATCTTCTAATTAAAAAAAGACTAACAAATGTTTTTATTTTAACTTTAAGGATATTTTTTGAAGTGTAATATAAGAATAAAACAAATTAAGCATGAAAAAAGGAGAGAAAAACAAAAACAAAAAGCGGCAAAATTCAGTAGTTGTTCTTAAAACACAATTAGACTGAATTTTGTACAAAAACAAAAGTTATATTTTTCACATTATTGAGATTCTCATCTTATGGCATTCTAAAAGGTGTAGCAAAATTATTCATTTGTATAGATTATTAAAAAAAAAAAACCACGGTTTTAGATTAATGTTTTGAAAGAGAGGAAGTTAAAGTTTTGATTTCGCCAAAGTTGTATAACATCAGAATACTAATGTAACAATAATTAATGTAAATCTTACTCGAAAGGATCGTGCTGGCCTGAGCCTTCAAAAGGGCACAACTCCCTTCCCATAATCTACAAGACAGAATATGATTGTTAAAAACTATATGTTAAGTATCATTTTGTTAAAAAAGCATTCATCGAATAACCGAAACAAATATTACCATTTCAGTGTCTTCTTCTTCAGCAATCGAATCCTCATCACCAGAATCTAAGATTGGACTGTTCATTGCATATCGCCATTCACCTGGTTCTATTTGCATACAGTTTGGGCACTGCATTAAGCTCTTTGCATTAAAAGCTGAACCAATACAATCTGTACACAAAGGAAACATGTCAACACATAATTGTTTAAAAAGTAGATATAATTTTATTTAGAAAATTCTCGTTTACAATTTAATTTATTTTCGGTATAAGAAAAACAAAAAACTAATTAAGCTCGTGATGCCAGAACACATAATTGCATGATCTATAATATAAAATGAAGTAGAAACTACAACTGCGTTAAATATCCACTTAAAAGCATGTTCTAATCTAACCTCATATAGATTAGAACAATTTTATTGTTGCCTGAGCATCCAAAATTCTAATGCATAGAATCCAAAATTAAAATTTAAAATTTTCATGTACTTTTGAATGAATAGATGAGTCCCAAAATATCACATCATAGATCATAACCTTATACAAATGGTCAAAGAAAATATACAAGAAGACTTAAGAAACTAAAGATCCACAATTCTACAAACCAATTGAAAAGGGAGGCGTTTTATTTACTCAAATCAGTGAAACGGATTTTGTTTCTTTCTCAAATATAAAAAAATAATTCAAAAATAAAATACAATTATTTGGTGCACAAAAGAAATAAAAAATAATTACCTAGATGAAATCTGTGTCCACATTTAAGCATAACGAGTGTTCGGCGATCATCATTAGTGTTGTTGACCAATGGTTCGAGACAAATCGAACACAGATCTGAGTTATCAGGAGAATCGCAATTGCCATCGTCCACATGTTTGATGTTCAGGTCAAAAGCGAATTGTTTGCGTTCATTAACATCACTACTCCCTAAACTCATAGCTATAATATTATCTAACAAAACAAATCCAAATCTCAGAACCCTTTTATTTTATTTTCTCGAAATCGAATTGAAAAACAACAAAAAATTTATATAAGATTTATGAAAACTCCAATGGACAGGTTAGATTTATGAAAACTCCAATCACAATTCCAATCTTAGCTTTTGTTTCCACTAGATCATCTAGAACTCTCCAGATAAAGAAAAACAAAATATCTCTACTCTCTAAATTTTTTTATGAAATCTCCAATGGACAGGTTAGATTTATATAGATGAACTGGTTTTGGTTGACACTAGGTTCTATTCACAATTTTTTACATTTTTCTTTTTATCTTTATTTACACTCTTTTGCCACCCTTGAATTTTCTTAACATAGTTAACTAATATCAATTAATACTTGATAATTAACATATTTCGCGCCAATTATGTATCTAACAACTATTGCCCGTTAATTTTAAACATTAAGGATGTAAATAATATCAATAGTATTTCGCACCAATTATATATACTTAAAGATATATATATATATATATATATATATATATATATATATATTTTAAAAAAAAATATTTTGCACCAATTATATATAAAATAGTACGCGCTAAAAAATAAGTAATATTTAATATAATAAATATATATTGAAAAATGATATTTAATCTATCTATGAAATCGAAATTATATATATATATATATATATATATTCCATGTATTATAAAGTTTTATATAATTTATGTGTTTTAAATTTAAAATTTCTGATTATTATTTTATAGAATCTTGTGTTATAGTATATCTTGAAAGGGAAAAAATATTAATATAATAGACACGTATGAAGTATTATAAATTAATTATAGAAATATGAGCTCGAACAATGAACTAAATTAAATTTAAAACTTTGTAGTTTATATATATATTATTTGTAGTGTAATAAAAATTAGAAATTAAGACATATATTCCAGAAAACATTAATTGTATAAGATTTGTTTCCTATTAATATTTCTTCAAATTTACATTATATATACATAAATATATATTAGAAAAACAATAAAAAATCATTTAAGTTTTTTGTGAATTAGTTAAATATTATTTAATATAATATTAAGAAAAAATGATAAATTATTTTTTGAATTATATTTATTTTTGAAAATTTTGATTATTACCTTTTTCAAAATTTTCTTATTTAAAATAGCTTCAAAAGGCAAAAATCTTAATATGATAGACACGTATTCATTCAAGTTACATGTATTTATAATATAGAAACACTCATAAGATTAGTATAAATTGTTTCTTGTTATATATATGACTAAAGGATTACATTCTTATTATGTTTAATAATGTAATAAAACTTTTTAAAAAGTGATATATTTATGAAATATTAAAGGCATAGAGATTTTTTTCTATTATTATATCTTTATATTCATAGTATATTATATATATATATATATATATGTGTGTGTGTGTGTGTATGATAATGTTAATTTTTCATATGAAAGATTAAAAATATAATCATTTAAATTTTTATAAATTACTTAATAAATATTTTTGCAGAAGTCCAAAGATAAAAAGTCAAAATATTTTTTTATGAACTAGAAGAACCTTAACAAAGTAATACTTTGTTGTTTTGGAGAAACTGAGAATTCCAATTTGAATAGCCATTTATCATCGGAAGAGAAGTCACTTATTCTAATGGTTTACATATATCATCTCATCACTCAAAAATCCACTTCAACTTATTACATTGTTTTACTATCTAATCTATAGTTTTATGGATTGGCTCAAACCCAGAGGTGATTAGATCAAAGCATTACATGGTCTATCCATTTCTAATTGTGGATAATATTTCCAATTTCTTCAACAATTTTTAATGACAACACATGAATTTTCCTTTTGTTTATTGTTTTCATAATCTAGTAGAAATATCTTTATGATGCAAATGAAAAAATTTCCAATAGATGATAATTTTTTTAATTTGAATTTTTTTAATGTTTTGCAGAAAGTTCACCCTTTTTATGTTTTGAACACAATTATTAAAATTTTAATTATGTATATTATATATATTTTTAAAAAAATATCTTTGCAATCAAAGTGAAAACATTTAGTAGCTTTGCTTCATGATGATTTTACATTTTGACAATATATAAGAATATTTTTTTCTTACATATATGTGACTTTTAAATAAAATAGTAAAAACACCACAAAAAAATATCATTAACTGAAAAATAGATAGACAGCCAATATAAGAACATCTATATTGATTAAAATCTTTTTTGAGGTTCTCAACCAGTAAAATAATAATATTGAAATATAATTTATATCATTAAATTTTAATTGAAAAAAAATTGAATCAATAGAAATGAAACAACTATAGGAAAGAGGTTTTCATGGGTATCTCATTTCAGATACCCTTCCTATTTTTTCTTTTCAACTTTCAAGTTTTTAATATTATTTTATTGTGAGAACCCCATTGAGATACCCTCAATGGAGATGCTCTAATACCGCGTTGCGATCACTTAGATTAATTGGAACTAAATAGAATAAGTTAAGATGTATTAAGATGGATGGACAAGCATGCTGATTAGGGAATTCTACTAGATGGTCAAGTGGCTATTGAGATTGGAACTCTCAGTGACTCTAAATTCAGCAAAGTATTAAGATGGATGATGGACAAGTATGCTGATTACTTCAAATGCAAATTGTTCACATTCTCTCTAAGTAACAAATCATTAAGATAGATGAAGTCTCAGCATCGGGTCGTGAACTGGGCCAAGATCACTGGCCAAGATTGAAAGTAACCTTGGGTAAGTGAAGTTGATGTTCTGCCCCGGGGTCTCATGGGCCGAGATCGGACTCTTTTGCTGTATTTCCTTTTCTTCTGAGCCAAATTGGTATGCCTTCAATAAATTGAGTTTATCTCTTCAACCGTTGCTTCAAATGACACCAAACAAATTTCATGTAAAAGCTATTTCAAAACGACAACTTGTTATCAATTTTCATTTAAAGCACCCAACTAGAAGGACTCCAACAAAAGGCATATTTCTGCTATTTATGTAGAGTCCAATTGGAAAGATTGTATATCTTATGAGATAAATGACTTGAGCGATGCTCTTGATTTGGGAACATGGCTGGATTATTATTTGGTGCTCTTGTGCTTCATTATTCTTTATATTTCATGCTTTAAAATGTAAAGACATAATAATATTAGAGTAATGTTATTGCGGGTACACAATAGTTTAGAAAATTAACCGACAGAAAACATATATTTTCTGACACCACTGCTCACTTGGGAAGTTGTTTTTAGTCCATATATCTACTGATTGCTTATCATTTAAATGGTAGATGGCGTAGCGAATAATAGAGAAATATTAATTAAATATTATATATGTACCGTGAGATTCTCTCTCATCGTCCTGTCTTCACCATCAAGAATGACAATCACTTCCGATCGATTTCGGCTGTTTTCTTGACGGAGACTGTAAAGGAGACGACGGTTGGAAAGAAGATGAAGGAGGCGATGTTATCTGCAACTCGTGGCAGAGGAATCTTCAAAGAGAATATGAAAATTTTCATAGAAGGTGAAGAGAGTAATGAGGATGATTTATGGTGATTGTATAGAACATAAGAATAATATGGAATGTTTTTTTGTTCAATTGGATTTTTTTTCTGGGTATTAGAGTTTTTTCGGTATTCTTTTGCATTTTCTAGGTTTTAGAGAATTTATGTGTGCAATTTGCTTTTTCTGGGTTTTGAGATTTTATGCTTTAATATATAAGTTAATTTAATAACAAAATTAGTTAATAGTTAGTTTGGTTATTTAACTACTTATTGTGTTTGTTATCGGTATAATTATATATATCTTATTATTATCATTTGTTATCATATTAATTTCGTTATTATTATTGGAGAATATTCTTATAAATTACACGTTAATATAAATATTATTTTAAGTATGCTAATATAATTATTATATGAATATTTTATATGTTAACACATTACAAGTTTATATACTATTGTTTATATGTTATCGGTCTTTATAACATGTTGTTATATTTGTTAACATGCTAATCATATAAAAAACACTTATAGTTCTTTTATTAAATTGGTATATATATATATAAATAAAAATATCAATTCATAATTTTAAATCTAATTTTATAATTTATATTATATGATAACTAATTTAACATAATAATATAGTGAGATAATTTTGTCATTAATATTAACCGAATTTAATGGAAGAGTTACATGAACATTTTCGTCCGTTTGCAGAAGAGAGAACTAAATAACAATTTTTTTCTGACCAGTTTCTTAATTTTTCCATCTACCCTTACCATTTCTCAACACATACACTCCTTTCTCTATTTTGCCGCTTCTTTAGGAGTAGTAGGGATCGTTAGGGCATATGATACATAATTGTTAGTGAGAAAACAAATTTTCAATTTATTACACCCTTTCATTTAAATATTTGGTGAACCTGATATTTACAACAAACTCACTCAATAATATATTTACATATTATGTAATAATATATTCACATATCTATTGATCAATGACTTTCTTCCGCCTCTAGGAATTTAAACTAAGACATGTGCTATGTCTTTTTAGGATTACAAAATCTATGCATGTGATGTACACGTGTCAATATACGAAACAGTGTACTAGGGTACACCTAATTTCTTGGATAGATTAGAGCGACACATTTTCATGTGCTTACTTAGATCCCATAGTCTATCTCATACACCATAATTTCCATTGATCATCTCGTACACCGTATATCTCATACTCCATATTCATACACCGCTTCGTACTATTTGTTAACCATCTCATACATTATTTGGTACACCTCATTTTTACATTGTCTCATACACCGCATTTGTACACCTCCATGTACCGACTTTGTACACTATCTATTGTACACCGTTGTTTGTATTTTAGTGTTTATATACATACCATTTGTACACCACATACAACTTAAGAGACCGAACAAGGAGAAACACTCGTCACACCATCTTTACAAATTGGGATGAAACAGTAAAAAACTTAAATTTTGTAAAAAACAAATTATTCTAAAATTTTTGTCTATAGGTGAAAAGGAAACCACTCCGAGATTACAGAAAAAAATATGAGCTAATGTTTTCCCGAACATGTCTCACCATCTCGTTGAACCATAACAAACGCGGGAACCTCAACGCAAGGCTCCACTACTAATTTGAATAATAATCCGGACTTTGAATTGTAATTTATATTTGAATTTTATTTACAGTAAGACATTTTAATTCTGAATTTTATTTATATGCTATTTATTTTTATTTTTGTTTTATCCTTTTTATTTTTTCTTAAATCATGTTTTGTTCGGAAATTAATTTTGAAAATTAGTATTTTCGAGAAAATGTCATTGTACTCGTGTTTCCTAAGAACTTGGAAATTTCGTCGAAAATTCCTCGGCAAATCTAGGAATGAAAACTCTGAGCACATCAATGTCACAAGACCGCCTTGTTCTGATGTTAGGAGAAGAGAAAGATATGCACAAAGAGTTAATAATAGTCTCTCCGAAGAAATAACATATCATTTTTTTTTTTCCTCAAATTTTCACCAACATAATAAACTAGATAACAATTTTAAGTTTTCTGAAATCATTAAGAAACAAAAAAAAAACAAGTTCACTTTCTTTTATCAAGGTTCATGAGATGTAATGAAGTAAACATAATTGCTTAAGAAGGTATGCAACCGCGTTAGTCGGTACCACCACTTATCCCATTGCCGTCACCGTTTCCACTTCCACCTCTTCCTTCATCACTACCAACCATCGTCTCTATCACTTCCTCCGCCTCCATTGCTGTCGTTTTCATCAATTCCTCCGCCTCCATTGCTGTCGCTTCCATCACTTTCATGATCACTATCATAAACCATGAAGTACAACTCTCTTTCCATCTCTAATAAAGGGTGAGCATCCACTGGAGTAGTAACCATTAAGCTGTCGGATCCATAACATGACTGCAAAGAAAAGATAAAGAGTTAATCTTCTAATAAAAAAAAAGACTAACAATGTTTCTATTTTAACTTTTTAAGGATATTTTTTGAAGTGTAATATAAGAATAAAACAAATTAAGCATAAAAAAGAGAGAGAAAAAAAAAACAAAAAGCGGAAAAAATCAGTAGTTGTTCTTAAAACACAGTTAGACTGAATTTTGTACAAAAACAATTCACATTATTGAGATTCTCATCTTATGGCATTCTAAAAGGTGTAGCAAAATTATTCATTTGTGTAGATTATTAAAAAAACATATAAACACGGATTTAGATTAATGTTTTGAAAGAGAGGAAGTTAAAGTTTTAATTTCGCCAAAGTTGAATAATAAAAGAATATTAATGTAAATCTTACTCGAAAGAATCGTGCTGGCCTGAGCCTTCAAAAGGGCACAACTCCCTTCCCATAACCTACAAGGCAGAATCCATGAAGATGGTTTTTGAGCATTAAAAACTATATGTTAAGTATTTTAGATGTTTTGCCCCCCAAAAAAAAAAGTATTTTAGATGACATCAATTGGAAGACAAAGATTGTTTTTTTTTTTAAAAAGCACTCATCGAATAACATCAATTCAAAACCGAACCAAATATTACCATATCAATGTCTTCTTCTTCAGCAATCGAATCTTCGGAACCAAAATATGAGATTGGACTGCTCGTTGCATATCGCCACTCACCTGGTTCTATTTGCATACAGTTTGGGCACTGCATTAAGCTCTTGGCATTAAAAGCTGAACCAATACAATCTGTACACAAAGGAAACATGTCAACACATAATTGTTTAATGGTAAAATCACATAAAAAACCTTCAAAGTGACAGCCACTTACACTTTAAACCTCGAGAATATTTTACTAGCACAATAAATTTTCAAATTAAATATATTAACACATAAAACTTTAAAACTGGTTTTTTATTGCGCGCCGTTAGAATATTTAACGGTTCATTGTTCATTTCCGTTAAAAAGTAATGACAATACATTAAATTTATTTATTATAATTAAAAAATTATATTAACTATTATTTTATTATTTATTATAATTAAAAATAAATAAAAATATCTAAAATATCTAAAATGTTTTTTTTTCTACTCAAATACTATATTTAACAAAAAATGTTTATTTTCTGTTAATAACATTAATATGATTTTAAAGTTATTTTTAACTAAAAGTTAATCTAATAGTATTTTATCATGGTTAAAAAATACAAAACATATTAAAAATACATGAAGTAAAGATGACAAATATGCAAACGATAACTTTATTTATTAATAAGTGTGCAAAATAATCTTAGTTTTTTAAACTTCAAATATGCAAATAACAACTTTATTTATAAATTTTAAAAAATATTTTTAAATTTTTTTAGTCGTGATAAATAAAATAAAATAATTAATAGTAATTTTACTAATTAAACATAAATTTAAAGTTATATTATCATTATTAACAGAAAATAAATATTTTTATCAAATATATTAATTGAGTAAATATAAAAAAATTTAGTTTTAAAATTTTTTTAAATAATTTTACTAACTTTTGTCAACTTTTTTTTAAAAATATTTTAGATATTTTTATTTATAATAAATAATAAAATAATTTTAAATATAATTTTTTAATTAAAATAAATAAATTTAATACATTAACATCACTTTTTAAATGAAATGAACAGTGAACAGTTAAATATTCTGACGGCGCGTAGTAAAAAACCAGTTTTAAGGTTTTATGTGTTAATATATTTAATTTGAAGGTTTATTGTGCTAGTAAAATATTCTCGAGGTTTAAAGTGTTAGTGGCTGTCACTTTAAAAAAAATTTATGCGATTTTCCCATTGTTTAACTGTCTCTATAAAATAACAACTAGATAATGACTTCCGCGCTACCAGCGAGGATACTAATTTTTTTAAAATTAAATATATTTTTTTAAAAATTAGATATAATTTTATTTAAAAATAGAATTCTCGTCTAGAATTTAATTTATTTTCGGTATAAAAAAACAAAAACTAATTAAGCTCGTGATACTAACACACATGATTGCATGATCTATGATATAAAATGAAGTAGAAAGTACAGTTTCGCTAAATAACCTCATATAGATTAGAACAATGTTATTGTTGCCTGAACATCCAAAAATGAAATGCATAGAACAAAAGGTTTGAGTTCATGGATGCCCCAAACGAAAGTAAATTAAAAAAACTCATATACTTTTGAATGAATAGATCAGTCCCAAAATATCACATCATAGATCACAGCCTTATAAAAATAGTCCATTCGAAGTACGTTTTTTTGTTTTTTTTTTGATAACTCAGGTATTATGGACCTTTGGTCCAGACAATCCTGTGATGAAGTGGTTCGTTGGGTATCCTTCATCATGTGAAACATTTAGGTCTAAGTCCAGAAGTCAACTGGCCTAGTAGATATGTGTACAGTTTCCAAGGGTAGCATCGAACTCGGGATACGACCAATTACGGCGTTTCGGCCTCCAAACTCCCTACCCCAAACCACAACCACTGGGTTAAGTACGTCTTTTAACAAAAGGCTACAAAGAAAATATACAAGACTTAAGAAACTAAAGATCCACAATTCTGCAAACGATTTGAAAACTGAGGCGTTTTATTTACTCAAATAATTGAAGCAGATTTTGTTTCTTTCTCAAATATAAAAAAATAATTAAAAAATAAAATACAATTATTTGGTGCACAAAAGAAATATATTTTTTTTACCGAGATGGAACTTATGGCCACATTTAAGCATAACGAGTGTACGACGATCATCATTAGTGTTGTTGACCAATGGTTCGAGACAAATCGAACACAGATCTGAGTTATCAGGAGAATTGCAATTGCCATCGTCCACATGTTTGATGTTGAGGTCAAAAGCGAATTGTTTGCGTTCATTAACATCACTACTCCCTAAACTCATAGCTACAATATTATATAACAAAAATCACAAATCCATATCTCAGAACCCTTTTATTTTCTTTTCTCGAAATCGAATTGAAAAACAACAAAAAACTCAAACCCAATCTTAGCTTTTGTTTCCACTAAATCATCTAGAACTCTTCGGACAAAGAAAAAAAATATATCTACTCTCTAAAGGATTTATGAAAACTCCAATGGACAGGTTAAATTTATATAGATGGACTGGTTTTGGTTGACACTAGGTGCTATTCACAATTTTTCATTTTACATTTGATCTTTATTTACACTCTTTTGCCACCCCTAAATTTTCTTAAAAGAATTAACTAATATCAATTAATACTTGATAACTAACATATTTCGCGCCAATGATGTATCTAACGACTATTGGCCGTTAATAAAACATTAAGGATGTAAATGATATTAATAGTATTTTGTGCCAATTCTATATTTTTTTAGAAATATATCTAGCAGATATATATATTTTAAAATTACTTTTCACCAATTATATATAGAAAATATTATGCGCTAACTAATATGTGACAAAATAAGTAATATTAAATATAATAAATATATATTGAGAAACAATATATTTAATCCATATATAGAAATATATATATATATATCATGTATTATTAAGTTTTCTATAGTTTATGTGTTTTAAATAAAGTATATATATATATTTTTTTTAAATTTCTGATTATTTACTTTATAGAATCTTGTGTCATGGTATATCTCAAAAGGAAATTTTTTTTTAATATAATAGACATGTATGAAATATTATAAATTAATTATATAAATATGAACTGGAACAATGCACTAAATTAAGTTTAAAACTTTTGTAGTTTATATATATTATTTTTAGTGCGATAAAAATTACAAATTAAGACATATATTCAAGAAAACATTAATTGTATAAGATTTGTTTCCTATTAATATGTCTTCAAATTTACATTATATACATAAATATATATATATTAATTATAAGAAAACAAAAAATATAGTGATTTAAGTTTTTGTGAATTAATTAAATAATATTTAATATAATGGATGAGAATGGATGACAGGACTTACTTCCTAGAAGAAGAATACAGCTAATTCGCCGCCGCTATTGGATCTTCGGTAGTCGCCAAAATCGCCGGCCGTCGCGAGAGACAGATCTAGGGTTTGATTTTTTTCCTATAAAACAATACTCACTTTTTCTTTTTTTCGTCTTTTTTACTTTTTCTTACCATTTTATGTTGTTTTTTTAATCTAATGGGACGTTAGTTATTATTTACATTTATGGGTTTTTAAGGTATTTTTCCAATTTTGTAAGATCATTTTTGTTACTCTTATGTAAAAGTAAGTTAGTCTAGTCAATACCATATGCGTAAGGTTAGTCTAGGTAATATCCAAAATTTAAATGATTGTATTTTATCTTTCCTATGAAAAATTATTATTATACATATACACACATATATATATATATATAATATACTATGAATATAAATATATAGATGTTAAAAAAAGAATATAAATATATAATAATAGAAAAAAATCTTATGCCTTTAATATTTTTCATAAATATATCACTTTTTTGAAATTTATAATACATTAATCATAATATGAAGGTAATCCATTAGTCATATATATAACTAGAAACATTTTAAATTTTTTTTATTGAGTGTTTCTATCTTATAAATATACGTAACACGAATGATAATACATGTCTATTATATTAAATTTGTTGTCTTTTGGAATTATTTTAAATTATGAAATTTTAAAAAAATAAATAATAGTTAAAAATGTTAAAAATAAATATAATTCAAAATAATTTATTATAACTCATAATTTAATGAAAACTTGAAAACTAATAACATATGTTTTTCTATCTCTTAAAAGCTTTTAACATTTTTCCTTAATATTATATTAAATATTACTTAATTATTTCACAAAAACTTAAATCAATTTATTATTATTTTGTTTTTCTTATAACTAATATATATATATATATATATATATATATATATATATATATATATTTCTAATTCATAGATGGATTAAATATATTGTTTCTCGATATTTATTTATTATATTTAATATTACTTATTTTGTCACATATTAGTTAGCGCATAATATTTATAATTAGTGAAAAATATATATATCTACTAGATATTTTTTATAAATATAGAATTGGCGCGAAATACTATTGATATCATTTACATCCTTAATGTTTTATTAACGGCCAATAGTCTTTAGATACATAATTGGGGCGAAATATGTTAGTTATCAAGTATTAATTGATATTAGTTGATATCAATAGTATTTAATCCATATATTCCAAGTAATAAATATATATTGAGAAACAATATATTTAGTCCATATATTCCATGTATTATTAAGTTTTCTATAGTTTATGTCTTTTAAATAAAGTATATTTATTTTTATTTTAAAATTTCTGATTATTATTTTATAGAATCTTGTGTCATAGTATATCTGAAAAGGAAAAAAATTTAATATAATAGACATGTATGAAATATTATAAATTAATTATATAAATATGAGCTGGAACAATGCACTAGATTAAGTTTAAAAATTTTGTCGTTTATATATATTATTTTTAGTGCGATAAAAATTACAAATTAAGACATATATTCAAGAAAACATTAATTATATAAGATTTGTTTCCTATTAATATGTCTTCAGATTTAAATTATATACATAAATATATATATTAATTATAGGAAAAAAAGAAAGTGATTTAAGTTTTTGTGAATTAATTAAGTAATATTTAATATAATATTAAGAAAAAAATGTTAAATGCATTTATGAGATAAAAAAACATATCCTATTAGTTTTCAAGTTTTCATTAAATTATGCGTTATAATAAATTATTTTGAATTATATTTATTTTTGAAATTTTCGACTATTATTTATTTTTAAAAATTTTCTTTTTTAAAATAACTCCAAAAGACAAATAATTTAATATAATAGACACATACTATCATTCATGTTACGTGTATTTATAAGATAGAAACACTCAATAAAATTAGTTTAAAATGTTTCTAGTTATATATATGACTAATGTATTACCTTCTTATTATGTTTAATGTAATAAAAAATTCAAAAAGTGATATATTTATGAAAAAATATTAAAGGCATGAGATTTTTTTCTATTATATATATATATATATATATATTCATAGTATATTATATATATATGTGTGTGTATATGTATAATAATAATTTTTCATTGGAAAGATTAAAAATACAATCATTTAAATTTGGGTTATTACCTAGACTAACCTTACTCATATGGGTATTGACTAAACTAACTTACTCTTACATAGGAGTAACAAAAATGATCTTACAAAATTGGAAAATACCTTAAAACCCCAGAAATGTAAATAATAATTAAAGTGCCATTGGATTAAAAAAACCATAAAATGTTTAAAAACAAGTAAAAAAGACAAAAAAAAAAGAAAAAGCCAGTTTTGTTTTATAAGGAAAACAGCAAACCCGAGATCTCTCTCCCGCGACAGGCGGCGATTTTGGCGACGACCGAAGATCCAATAGCGGTGGCAAATTAGCTGTTTTTTTTCTTCTAGGAAGTAAGTTTTTCATCCATTCTTTTCGATGTAGAGTTTACTTTTCGATAGCGGCGTCGAATCGTTCAAATTTGCCGCCGTATTTTGGTGGTGTAGTGGTGTTACGGGAAGCGGAGAGTCATACGTAGCAGTCTCCGGCGAGTGTTTGGTCAGAGATTAGTCAAATTTTCGGGAGAGTCGGGGAGCATAGAGGTGTCGTTACGAAATAGCTAACCCTAATTTTTTTTTTGCAGAAATCAATTTGACGACTTTTCGGAGTTTCCGAAAGTGAACTGGTAGAAGCTGTACGACCGGGAACACAACATTCCGGTGAGGAATATCGTTTTGGTTAATTTTCGGATCGCTTCAAGGAAGACTTATTTTTTATGGGAGATTTGATAAAATATATATTTGAATATTTGTTGAGGGTTATGGTAGATTTATATTTAATGTTAAAATGTTTGATATATGTATATTTGGTAGTTTGATATAGGTGGTAGATTTGTAGTAAATGTTTGATTTTGTTACTTACATTGGTAGATTTAATTGAGATTTCAAGATGTGGTAGATTTCATATAAGTGGTAGATTTATATTATATGGTACATTTAATAGAGGTTTCTAGATTTAATACATTTTATATTGGTTGTGCTAGATATATACTATATTGGTGGTAAGGTTTCTAGATTTAATACATTTTATATTGGTTGTGCTAGATATATACTATCTTGGTGGTAAAACTAATGTACCAATTATCATAACTGTCTCGAAAATTAATTTTGTCAAAATCGAAGAGGTATCATAAATTTCTCGAAAATGAATTGTATTGACGTCGTTTTTGGTTATTGTTGACTCTTTTTAAAGTGGTTATTGAATGTACGGATATGTTGCTTCATATAGGTAGCCGCTTGAAATTTTTTGATATATTTATGTCATATTGGATTTAAAGATTTTTTCACGAAGAGTCCAAATGTAAAAAGTTAAACTATGTTTTTTTGGAGAAACTGAGAATTCCAATTTGAATAGCCCATTTATCATCGGAAGAGAAGTCACTTGTCCTAAAGTTTACATATAGATCTATCATGTCATCACTCAAAAATCCTCTTCAACGTATTACATTATTTTACTATCTAATCTATAGTTTTATGGCTTGGCTCAGGACCAGAGGTGATTCGAGCAAAACATTACATTGCCTATCCATTTTTAATCGCGGATAATATTTCAATTTCTTCAACAATTTTTAATAACAAAACATGAATTTTTTTTTTGTTTATTTTTTTACATAATCTAGAAAATTATCTTTTTGATGCAAATACAAAATTTCCATTAGATGATAACTTTTATTATTTGAATTTTTTTTGATGTTTTGCATAAAGTTCACCCTGTTTATGTTTGTACACAATTATTAAAATTTTAAGTATGTATATTATATATTTTAAAAACAATTATCTTTGAAATTAAAATGAAAACATTTAGTAGCTTTGCTTCATGATGATTTTACATTTTGACAATATATGAGAATAGTTTTATTTTACATATATGTGAATTTTAAATAAAATAGTTAAAAAACTGCAAAAAGTATCCTTAACTGAAAAATGGATGGGCGGCAAATATAATGCCTCACTGAGATCACTTTTGGATCTCAGAGTAGTGCAGAAAACTAAAGCAACACAAAATTCAAGATCTGGAAAGCGACAAGGCAAACGTTTAATTCATTAACTAGAATCTTACAATTGTATCTCTACAGAATACACTTGTTTTCGTGTTAAACAACTCTAATCCTTAGATTGTATCCAAACGATTCCTAGTTCTAATGTTCTCAGACTAACTTACACAGCGTGTATCAAGAGAACGAACACTCACCTTCTCACTTCTCTCTTTTTTTGAAGCTCGAAGATTACTAACTCTGAAGTTGCGGCTCAAAGTGTTGCTTCTCTACTTTGCCCACAACTCCTACTTATACTAACTACCTGAAACTATAAACCTAGAATCTCCAAGTGTTAGTTGCGTATCTTCTTTGTTGCAAGTAATTTTTATCGCATATCTCTCCAGATATGTATTAAGCTGCTACTTGTATTTATTCGTTTGCCACGTCAGCCTTCACGCCAAGTCAGCTGTTGCTTCTTGTAAATACTCTTGATGCTTGTCCTGATGCCATCCGTGTGTCCTCAGGATCTGCATCTTCAATCTTCCCATTTTTGACTTAAGTTGATAATCAAGCAATACATGTTCACTCAACAGAACAAAACGTAGAACAAACGCATACCAAACAAGCAACCATACGCACCAAGGTTCTTAAGGTTACATACCAAAAGAAAACACAGTTGCAACATAATAAAAACGTCCAGAGTTGTTCAAAAACCAACTAGTCATGTTAGAGAGAAAACAAAAACAAAAACTACTAATCCTCCTCTAACTAATCCGCTCCCCCATCAACGGTGCTCCCCCATCACCGATGCTCCCCCTTACTCCTTGCTTGTCTCCTCCTTATCTGATACCGCCCTGGCTTGAGAGCAACATTAAGTTAAAAACACACAACTTGAATTGAGAGAGGACGAAGACAATACTTACATGTGGCCAGAAGCCTGATGATGGCCAACGCAGCTTGAAAGGTCCATCTGTCAGATTGAGAGAGATGAAGACATGCTTCATGTTTGATCTCCTGTTTGTCATCAGATAACTCTGTTTTGATTGGCATCTAAGGAGCTAGTACTGTGAACCGAAAGTGCTTCACTGCCTCCACTCGAGCTTTGCTAGCAACGTGCGACTGTCCTTGGCTTGCAAGCAGCTTGGAGATGAGGCTCGGGTACGGAAGGAGAAACTTTGACCCTGGATGACGAGCCAGGCTCATAACATTATCAAAGACCATTTCCCTGAAGACAAACGGAGCCCCATATAGCAACCGATGCACAAAAAGGGCCCTTTCTTAGTTCTAATACCCAAGATTATTAGTGGGAACCAGCTGTGACAGCTGATCTTGAAGAGAGCGGCTTTATCAGCTGAATAGTGAGACGCCAACATCTCATTCCACATTGAAACCTTTCCATCGCTCATGAATAACGCCAAATCCTCATCTGATTCAAGACCCCATCAAAGGTTTGTGCAGCTTCAGCAGTTGCCACCAGACCAAACATTTGATTAATAACCTGAGGAGAGTAAACATAGTTCTACCCCCCGAACCCATACACTAATCTCATCAGTATCAACCTTCACACCCGGAAGATGAGCCCAAAACTCAAAGACGATCTCCCTTTGAAATCGGTGAATCCTCGTTACAGTTCCAAGAAGGCCCGCCTTTCGAATGCAATCCTCAACACCTGGAGGAAGAGACTGTAACTCAATTTCCCGTTCACCTAAGATGGTTTTCTTAATGAAAATGCTTTACTTTGATTGAGCATTCGCCAAAAGGAACCGATTCGAGTCAAACTCAGACTCAGCAGACTCGTCAGAGACATGGACACGACTCTTCTTTCGAGACGATTCTGGAGTGTCTAACACCACTGGATGAACATTGCGCTTACTACGACAAACCCCTGCCGGAGGAGAAGCCACATAACTCTTTGAAGAAACCAGTTTCACGGACGGAGATGGGCTTTTCGCCTCTGTCTGATTGATTGACTCGTCCGGAAGCGACAATGTCTCAATCGGATGAGCAGGAGAGACATCCTGAGCTGGAGACGGAACCAGAGATTGCACTGGATTCGGATCTCGATATAACACCATCGCCAGACGACTCGCGTCACCATCAAAAACGTTATGCAAGGTCAGAGATTCTGATTCTGGAGAGGACGATCGTTGTAGTACCGGATATGGGATCACTAGAATTCCAACAAGACGAGAAAGACCAGAGAAAAATCCCTTCATCCTTGTCGTGAGCTTTGATCTTGAATATTTGACCGAGAGCAACCACTAGAGAAACACTTGGACTAGATAAGAACGAGGACTGTTCACCTCCTCTTGAAACCCCTATGAGAAAAAGGGATTCCCTCCAACCGTTCGCGTCCTTTTTGAATTGGGCCTGCAATTTCAGATACAAACCAAGCCTCGCTACACACACACTCACAACGGGATTATACTTTTTAGAAATTGAATCATCTTCTGATCCATTATGACAACAAGAGTATTTCACCCAGGCACGAGATCAGGATTCTCATTAATTCCACTATCAAGATCATTTACATCGTATGTTCAGGTTGAGGGACCCATAATGAGATGATTAACAAAGAGATTGAGCTTTTGTAGGACTACCTTTAATTTGATGTGTGTTTTTAGAACAGACATCCCCCTGATGATCCAGAACACGTATCAGAGACAGCCTCAGATCACATCAATGAAAATAGTATCTTCTGGGTTCAGTGGCTAGTCTTTCACACTGCCATGCATTTATAAGTCAACTATCTCAGTTTTCTTCATGGGAAGTACATGGAACCCATCGACTCAAAACTTTCCAAGAGGGGCAACCCAGAAAACATAGGAACCATCATGAATGTTGCATCTCAGGTTTAAGATGTCAGCGAGGGTTCTGTGTGCTTGAGTCCTGCATAAACATGTTATTTTTTTTCTTCCCTTCCCCCGTTTTTGATTTTTTTTTGTTGGATCAGTCAAGAACTCACACCAACCTCCAGTTCGTACAATCGGTTCACACATGTACCCCCTTAGTGCTGATCAGTGATAGACGGCATGACATGCAGCCTTCTTCCACTGAACACTACATAGACAAGAGATGAGTTTGATAAATCTTTTACATTTTTGCTGAGCCCATCCCTGTACATGTTCCTGTCTAAGATCACAGGAACTCACTCACACCAGATTAGATTTCACATACTCCAATGGACTTTCTCAGATTAATGAATCGATTAAAGTGTAAAGGTTCTGTAAACATATCAGCAAATTGATATTCAGTGCCTACATGATCAATTTTAATCAGTTTCTCCTCAACCAATTCACGAATGAAGTGATGCCTGATATCTATGTGTTGAGTACCAGAATGCTGAGCATGATTTTTAGCAATGGTAATTGCACTGTCATTGTCACAATGAATTAACAGAGATTAAGATTCCATACCATAGTCAGCCGTCATACTGAGATCACTTTTGGATCTGAGTGTAAGTGCAGAAAACTAAAGAACCACATAATTCAAGATCTGAAAAGCGCCAAGCCAAATGCTTAATTCATTAACTAGAATCTTACAATCGTATCTTTACAGATTACACTTGTTTTGGTGTTACACAACTCTAACCCTTAGATTGTATCCAAACGATTCCTAGTTCTAATGTTCTCAGGCTAACTTACACAGCGTGTATCAAGAGAACGAACACTAACCTTCTCACTTCTCTCTTTGTATGAAGCTCAAAGATTACTAACTCTGAAGTTGAGGCTCAAAGTGTTGCTTCGCTACTTTGCCCACAACTCCTACTTATACTAACTACATGAAACCTTAAACCTAGAATCTCCAAGTGTTAGCTGCGTATCTTCCTTGTTGCAAGTAATCTTTATCGCATATCTCTCCAGATATGTATTAAGCTGATTCTTGTATTTATCCGTTTGCCACATCAGCCTTTGCGCCAAGTCAGTTGCTACTTCCTGCAAGTACTCCTGATGCTTGTCCTGATGCCATCTATGTGTCTTCAGGATCTGCATCTTCACTGAGCCAGTCCAAACAAACTTAGATTAATTGAAATTATATGTATTTGAGCGTTGAGAAAGTGGGTCCACACGTAAACCAGGATTAGGGAATTCTACTAGATGGTCAAATGGCTATTGAAATTGGAACTCTCAGTGACTCTAAATTCAGCAAAGTATTAAGTTGAATGGACAAGTATGCTGATTACTTCGAGTGTAATTTTTCACATTTTTTCTAAATGACAAATCTTTAAGATAGATAAAGTTTCGGCAACGTGTCGTGAATTGGGCCAATATCACTGGCCAAGATTGAAAGTAACCTTGGGTAAGTGAAGTTGATGTCCCGCCCCGAGGTCTCATGGGCCGAGATCGGATGTCTTTTGATGTATTTCCTTTTCTTATGACCCAAAATGGCATGCCTTCAATAACTTGAGTTTATCTCCTCAACTGTTGCTCCAAATATCTCCAAACCAATTTCATGTAAAACCTATTTCAAAACGATATCTTGTTATCAAGTTTCATTTAAAGCATCCAACTGGAAGGCCTCACAAAAGGCATATTTCTGCTATTTATGTAGAGTCCAATTGGAAAGATTGTATATCTTATGAGATAAATAACTTGACTGATGCTTTTGATTTGGGAACATGAGTGGATCATTATTTGGTGCCCTTGCACTTCATTATCCGTTATTTTTTCATGCTTTAACCTGGAAAAGCTCTAGTTAAATGAAATTTTAAACAAAATTATATATAATATGTAATAATATATAGAGTAAAATATTTCTTAATTAACATCACATATTTATTGATCAACTACTTTTTTCTGTCTCTATAAATTTAAACTAGGACATGTGCATTGACTATTTTTTCAGATTTTTTTATTACACTCCTGATTCTCCCATTTGGTTGGACCATAGGTGCGATAATTTACTTCTTGCTCCCTCGCTGTGATCGAATAAGAATGGCTCAAAATTTAATGTGTATTCGAATAATAGGAGCTAGTTATCGCAGCTATGCTCATATTGGTGACGTTATTGTTGCAGATTTGTCCCCCAACTAACGAAGAGATCTTGATGGAATTGTAACTCATGTATGGTAGTTTGTTTATTTTAATGGAGAAGTAAAAATAGCTATGAACAAAATTACAATGTTGACACATCAAAATAAACTAACAATTGTTTCGTTTCTTTTGGCACGACAGTATTTTCATTGAGATTATAGCAAGAAAATTTTCTTTACAGTTACCAAAAAAAAAATTATTTTCTTTATAGTCACCAACAAGTTGAATTGCTTTATTTTTTTTTTTTTTAACACTGGTTTATTAGTCTATTACAAATTATGAGAACTGTTACATCGACGATTCTACAACGGTCAATTCTACCGTCTTATGAAGATCCACGACTAACGGCTCTATCTGCAACACGCTTACCATCATATGAAGATCTACACTAACGGCTCTACCTGCAACACGCTTACCATCATATGAAGATTTACGCCTGAGGTTCTGCTTGCACCACGTTGAAGATCTCTTGTAAGCTTGTCTCCATTAATTTGCATAATTTTTCATTAATCTGCATAATTAATAATAAATCGCGCTCTCTGGGATTTAAAACCTAGACCTCCTGATGTAGAAGCATTAATGAACCCTTGATAAACCATTGGGCCAAGGGGGCTTCCACAACAAGTTGAATTGCTTATACGTCTCTTTTATGCACAATATCATTAGGTCACTTTGTATATTGCATTGCAATTAATGTTTTTTGTTTAAATAACTGCGGGATCCCAAAGGATTTCTAAGCACAAATACTAATTTCACGAGGCCTTGCATCCGGGCTGGGTTTTAAATTGCGCGCCTTTGAGACACCATAGCGCAAGGCGCAGTGTGGCGTTGGCTAAATCACCATGATCACCTAAGGCGATGCGATTTATATGAGGCGAGCGCTATGGTGCGCTTTTGTCTGATTCCATGGCGCACAATGGCAATGCAAAGGCGCGCTATAGGTCAGTTTTTTTAACCTCTGTTTTTAAATAAACGTTGCAGTTTTGGTCAAAGTCTAGCAAATTTCTCTACGATTAAAACCCTAGTTATAGAAGTTAAATTTATAAAAAGTTTTGCAACTTTCTCTAGGATCACAGATCACTACTTAGGTGACTCATCTTCTCTGAGTATTCTCAGTAGTTTATTTGCCTCTTCATCGCATATTCTCTTTGCTTCTATTCTACTGCTCATAATGGCTGAGACGGGAGGAACATCTAGAGAGGCTCGAGGAACATCTACGGAGGATCCAGGCAGAAAATATGGAACGCGAGTTGGTAAAGACAACAACAATTGGAAGTGTATTTACTGTATAAAAGTGATTAAGGGAGGAATCACACGTCTAAAGCAACACTTGGTTGGGGGGTTTTAGGAATGCAACAAAATGTACATTAGTTCCAGATTATGAGCAAGCGGAACTAAATAATTATATGCTGAAAAAGGCAGAAGAAAAAGAGGCTAGTCAAATGATGCACAAGATGTATAGCATAGTTGACGATCATGATGGAGAGGAAGATACGGAAGGTGATCGGACGCAGAAAGTGCAGCTTAAAAAGCGAAAAGTCAAAGGTCCATTGCACAAGTTTGTCACCTCCCCTCCGCCGGATATATTGAAAGGAAGAAAAGATAGAAAAGGTATTTTCAGAGCTTGTGATAAACATATGAGGGATAAGGCTTGTGGAGGTATAGCTAGGTGGTTTTATGATGCCGGTATTCCAGTTAACACCGTAAACTATGATAGTTTTGGAGAGATGTGTGAGCTGATTGGCCAGTATGGAGTGGGATTAAAACCACCAAGTATGCATGAATGAGAGTTCCTCTTCTTAAAAAAGAAGTGGATAATACATTAAGTCATTTAGTGGAACACAAGAAAGAGTGGGCGTCTAAAGGCTGCTCACTTATGTCAGATGGATGGCGTGATTCAGTTGTTAAGGAGGATATTGATAGTTTTCTTGTGAACTCTCTAAAGGGTTCTGTTTTCATCAAATCGAAAGATGTTTCCGAATTCGTGAAAGATGCAAATTTGTTATTTCAAATGCTTGATGAAATGGTTGAGGAAATTGGAGAAGTCAATGTTGTTCAAGTTGTCACGGACAATGCATCTAACTACGTAAAAGCTGGTAATTTTATTTTACTTTCACAAAAATTATAAAAGGATTGGAGTTCAATCATTGAACTAAATGTTTGTTTTCGTGAATTTCGAGAAAATTACTAGAGGCAAAAAGAACAAAACTCTATTGGACTCCATGGGCTGCACATTGCACTAATCTAATGTTGGAGGAGATTAGAGAAATCCATGAATGCATATATCTATAATCGTGTCCCTCTTGTGAACATGATGAGAAGATTCACGAAACAAAAAAAATTTGCATAGGCCAGTTATTACAAGGTTTGCTACTTCTTACATAACTATTTCACAGTTTCACAAGCAACATAACAACTTGAGGCAGCTGGTTAATTCCGACGAATGGAATGAGTCTAAATTGCCAAAGGAAGCAGGAGCAAGGAAAGTAAAACAATATATTACGCAAAATAGTTTTTGGAAAAACTATTCTTTACGCTCTAAAATTGACGGGGCCGCTTGTAAAAGTTCTTAGGTTGGTTGATGGAGAAAGAAAACCGCCTATGGAATATATTTACGCAGCCATGGATCGAGCGAAAGAAGCAATTTCAAGGAGTTTCAACCTCAGATAAGAGCAATACGAAAAGGCCTTTGAGATTGTTGACAGATATGGGATATTCAGCTACATCGACCATTGCATGCAGCCGGATATTTTCTAAATCCAGTGATCCAGTATGCATACCTAGAAGATGTAAATTGCGAGGAAATGGTAAAGGGTTTGTATGGTTGCATTGAAAGGTTGGTTCCAGACACTAGCATTGTAGACAAGATAATGGTTGAGCTGGATTCTTTTAGAGATGCAACAGGTCTCTTCGGTTTGCCCATGGCAATTAGACATAGATCGTTGAAAGCACCATGTAACAAAAACTTCAAAATGATTTGCTACCTTTAATTGATAATACTAGATAAAAACTAACAATTGTTTTCATTTCAATAGCGGAATGGTGGTCATCCTTCGGATCTTCAACTCCAAATCTCAAAAAATTCGCCGAGAAGGCTCTAAGTCTAACTTGTAGTGCAACTGGTTGCGAAAGAAATTGGTGTGTATTTGAACTTGTAAGTCATCTTAATTACTTTCATTTTAAATGATCAGATTACTTCAATCGCCATAATATAACTAATAATCTTTCCTTCTACCAGCTTCATACGAAATGAAGAAATCTATTAGCCCAACATCGATTGAACGATATGGTTTTCATTAAGTATAACAGTGCTTTACGACGTCGACACAACATAAGTGATACCATAGATCCTATTCTCTTGGATGAAATTAATGAAAGCAATGAGTGGTTAATTGGAAAAATGGACGGGACTCATCTAGTGATGAAGTTCGTGACCTTGTGTTCGAAAATGATGACTTGACATGGAATGCCGTGAGCCAAGCTTCAGGTGCTGAAGAGCCTAACTATTTTACTAGAGGGGCAAAAGGTCCAAGTTTGAGTAGAATTGAGAAAGGAAGGGGAATTCCGCAATTTTCTCAATATTCCAAACGACCTAGTTCATATGGTCCAGCTCCTCCTATTATGTCATTGGTTGATGAAGATGATGACAATAATGATGAGATAAAAGAGGATTTAGGTGCATATGATTTCGGTTTGGATGAGGAGTTAGAATACAATTACAATGATTCTGATGATAATCATGATTATGAGTTAGATTATTAGGCTTTCACGCTATTTTCATATGCTTTTCTCTTTACTTTTTTTCATTGACTTTGTTTTGGTGTTTAGGATTCTGTTTTGGTGTTTAGGATTTTGTTTTGGTGTTCTGGATTTTGTGTTGGTGTTTCAGATATGAATGTTTGGATTCAGAGTTTTTTTTTTCAAGAAAGTATTGATTATTCTAAGTTTATCAAGACATTATAAGTAGGAATAGCTAACTTTTCAATTGTTTTGATTCGTTGACACATATGGCGCGCGCCATGGGTCGCCATGGCGCAAAGCACAATGCTCTGGCCAAATCGCCATGGTTCGCAATAAACCATTTAAACCCCAGCATCCTGGTACGCGAAATCCCAAAGTTAGCGGCTAGGTGGCTAAGGGGACTCGAACCCATGACTCCCCCACTTGGAGATTACCACTGGGCCAAGGACGCTTGGTTTTTTGCAATCAATGTTTGAAATTTATTTTATATATCCATACCAAATCTTTTTGAACCTTTATTTTCTGCATGTTGGTGGTTCCTTACATGAGTTGTTCTTTTGTTTTCTTCCCATTATTTAGGTGCCAAAGAAATTTGAGTTTTCCTTTCCTTATTTAGGTCTCATAGACAATTTCGTACACCGTAGAACATCTCGTATTCTGCATTCAAGACACTAGCCAACCGTTTGTCTAGCATTGAAGAAAAAAAAAGAGTTTTGCTGTTGGACCCGTTTCCAAGGATGCAAAAACGAGTCTCACTAAGCATTGTAATGCTATTGATCATTTTTTAATGAAAAGGAAACCACTTCAAGACAATTAAGGGACGTGGACAGGAGCTCTCAAGCAATGATTGAAGATCAATGCATGATGATAAGGCAAACTACAAGAATTAGAGACAAGAGACCACGTGAAGGAAAAATGTTAGAGACAAGAGACCACGTGAAGGGAGTACATGTTCTATAGGCAAGGAGATGCTAGATGATTTCAACTCAATCGTTAGGGAACTACCACATGACTTGTCATTTGATGAATCATGGAATTGAAGATGTACTTTCCTTCGAGAGATTGTTTTCGGGAAAGCAAAGAGAGCAAAGCTGAGATCGACGCAATGTTTGACAAAGCTAGGAAAGCACTGCCAAAGCTTAGGACGTCGCACAAGCTTTAAGATCCAGGATAATTCCTTGTGCTTCTTCAATTCATGATTTCTACTTCGACGATTCTCTATGTGATTTAAGAGTCGGCGTGAAACTCATGTCCGAGGCAGTTGTGAAACGATTAGGAAACATCAATGCTTTGAAGCCAACTAAGATCAGAAAAGGCACTACAACAAATATGGGTATTGATAGCAGATTATAATAGCACAATTTCCGTAACTGCTATTAAATGTAAAATGGGAGTTTTTAAAATAGAATCATAGCGTTACAGTAATGCTATGCCCAAAAATCAATAAGCGGGAACTAAAAACACTTGATTCCGCCTTAATTTTATGAGTAAGCGCCAACACTTAGAAAAAATAAGGCATTTTCGCGGTGTATGAGCATAACCATTACTTTTGATAGCAGTAGGCAAAAAAAAAGACAAAATAAAGAAGTTAAAAAAAAAAAGACAAAACCTTTACCTTTTCTTGTCGAGTTCATCTTCTCCATCTCTCGCCATCTCCGTCGAGTTCATCTTCTATATCTCTCGCCATCTCCGCCGACTCCATTGCTCGCCGTCTCCGCCGACTGCTTTGCTCGTCATGTCCGTCGAGTTCATCTTCTCCATCTCTCGCCATCTCCGTCGAGTTCATCTTCTCCATCTCTCGCCATCTCCGTCGAGTTCATCTTCTAGATCTCTCGCCATCTCCGCCGACTCCATTGCTCACCATCTCTGCCGACTCCATTGCTCGCCATCTCGATTCGATCTCTCTCACTCTCGTAATTCGCATCAGCTCTCCTCAACTCCGATTTCAATCCCATTTTCAAGGTCTTAAGGTGAGTTCAAAGTGAGTTCATAGTAGCAATAGACATCATTGTGTTTCGTTGGTTGTTGTATTTGGACAATAATTACAGGTTCTTGTTAATAGGTGTGGGTTCACAAGTACACAAAATTTGGAATCTAAGTTCTGAGATTTCGGGGGAAGAACACAATCATTATAAAGGTTAGAAACATCTATCGACATCTTGGCCTTTTGTATCCTTTTGTAGTTTCAGTGTCTCCGTGATTGATTGTAGAAAATATGTTTAACTTGTGGTCATTGTTGCTTGTATCATGTACTGTTTGAACTGTGTCAAGGGACCTAACTAGGATTGTTAAAAAAAATATTGGACAAGGCATGGATGCATTTATGCAGGTATGTACAATTGTTAAAAGTGTTCTGTTTATGCATTTGGACCATTGTTGTGATACTTATGTCTTTTTCTTTTACTTTTGTCTTACATGAACTCAAGAGTTTATTCTGCATACGAGGGTGGTGCTCGGGGTTTTGTTAAAGCTGTTAGTGCCAAATTAGCAGTTAATGGAAAGATAATATGTCCATGCGCTGGATGCCGTAATTTAGAGCGCCATACATGCAACGAGGTTGTGTCTCATTTAGTTATAAATGGAATGGATGAGGCTTACAAGAGACGGACTGATTGGTTTCACCAGGGAGAAGATAACTCTGTTGCTGTAGTAGATGGTCAAGATAGAGTGTGTGATATATCATGGTTTTTACCCGTTTTTAGACCATGATATAAGTGTTTTTATAGAGTCTTTTGGTGTTTTTAGAGTCCAAATAGAGTCTTTACAGGATGGAGAGCAAGTAGAGCTAAAAAGCGAGATTCTGATGCTTTTTGGAGAGATTTGGAGAAGCAGCCGATGTGATGAACTCAAGATGCTGGATTTACGCACAAGGTGTCGATCGACACCCTGAGTGTCGATCGACACCAAGTCACAACCGCCCAAAGTTCGCGACTTCCATTGGAAAAAGGAAAGAGAGCAAGTTTGAAGAAATTACAAGTCTGCCCCTGAACGAAAAATCCTCTTCTATAAATAGATTTCAGGCATTGTTTAGCTATATACACTTTCATAATTTAGAGTTTTTGAGACTTAGAGAGATATTGATCCTGAGCTTTTGGGGAGACAATTCTATCTCATCCGAGCCAGATTTTGAACCCCTGTATCATTCTCTATTCTTTTATGCAATTGATTTCAGCCATGATTTGTGTTTTCATCTCTATGTCTGAGTAGTTTGCTAGTTAGGTTAGGGTGATTTAGAGTTGATGATGAGTTTGTAGAATTATTATCTTGTTAGGAAAATCACTTGGATCTTCATCTTGATTTATGCTTAACTTGATTTCTGAAATTGATCACTTAGAAATCAAACCCTAGGTTGTTTAATAGACGCGAGAGCATTATTGATAATCTGACCTAATCATAGATGAGCAAAATATCTATTCGCAAAGAGATTTGGTTTAGGTATTTTGTGAACAAAATCGAACCTGAACATTAATGCTTGTCTGAATTGTTAGAACTCGCAAAGAGATTTGGTTTTCTGGAATTTAGGCATAGATAACTTCTGCAACGAGAGTTGATTAGTTTTAAATTAGCGTTTCGAGTTCTAGACGGTTCTTAATTATTTCCTGACAAAATAATATCTGCATTCTCTGATTCATCCTTGCCTAGCGCCTTCGTCTCCTGAACTTACACCACATTCAATGTTGTTCTTGATTTAATTAGTTGCTTTATTTACTTTTATATCTATTTGACTTAGCATAATCTCAATTTAGAAACCCTAGTGTAGTATCTACTTCCCTTGGGATTCGATAACCCCTTATACTACGATTGCATTTGCTGTGCACTTGCAGTAGTTTTATTAGGGTAAAACCTGACCCCTATCAGTGTGGAATGCTGAGATTCTGGGTTTATACGAAGCTGCAAAATGGTCTGATGAAGATTTAGCTTGTAAGGGTTCAGATTAATGCGAGGCTGCTGAGGGTGAGGATAGGCAAGAAGATGAGTTTTTAGCAAAACTTGCAGAAGCTGAAATGCCATTGTATCCAATGTGTGTGAATCATAGCAAGCTATCAACTACAGTTACATTGTTTCAGATAAAGACTCAGAATGGCTGGTCAGACAAGAGCTTCGATGATTTATTGGAAACTTTGCCAAAAATGTTACCTGAAGACAATGTGCTGCACACATCAACTTATGACGTCAAGAAGTTTCTGAAATCTTTTGATATGGGATATCAAAAGATTCATGCTTGTGTGAACGATTGCTGCTTATTCAGAAAGAAGCTGAAGAAGGTTGACACTTGCCCAAAATGCAAGTCTTCAAGATGGAAGACCAACATGCACACTGGTGAAGTCAAGAAAGATGTTCCACATAAGGTTTTGAGATACTTTCCAATAATCACTCGTCTGAAAAGGATGTTCAAATCGGAGAAAGTGGCCGCGGATTTGAGATGGCATTTCAGTAACAAGAGCATTGACGGGAAACTGCGCCATCCAGTAGACTCTGCGACATGGAAGTCAATGAATGACAAGTATCCTTCTTCCGCAGCTGAGCAGAGGAACTTACGACTTGGGCTTTCTACAGATGGGTTTAACCCCTTCAACATGAAGAACAGCCGATACAGTTGTTGGCCTGTGTTGGTGGTTAATTATAACATGGCTCCTGACTTATGTATGAAGGAGGAAAACATCATGCTCATTTTGCTGATTCCTGGACCGCAACAACCTGGTAATAGCATAGATGTCTACTTAGAACCTCTTATAGAAGATTTAAATCATTTGTGGTCTAAAGGCGAGTTAACTTATGATGCATTTAGTAAAACAACATTCACGTGAGGGCAATGCTACTTTGTACCAAAAGTGATTTCCCAGCATATGGAAATCTTGTTGTTATTAAGTAAAGGGTAAGATGGGTTGTCCTATATGTGGGAAGCACACATATAGTTTGTGGCTGAGTCATAGTAGGAAGCATGTATATATGTGCCACCGGAAAAGTTTGTATCCGTTGCATAGCTTCCGAGGAAAGAAGAGTTGGTTTGATGGTAAAGCAGAACATGGAATAAAAGGAAGCATACTCACGAGTAGGAATGTTTCCTCACTACTGAGAAACTACAAGAATGATTTTGGTAATAGAAAAGAGACTGGGAAAAAGAGATCTAGAGCTGCTCGTGATGACATACCATCTGATAATGAAGACGAAGATAGTGCATCTGATGATGAAGAAGAAGACTTAGCAGAAATAGACGAAGAGGAGTTATCTAGATGGAAGAAAAGATCAATATTCTTCACATTGCCTTATTGGGAGGTATGTTTATACTATAAAATACTTATAGCTTTTACTTTATGATCAGTTGTATATACTTTGTTCTGATTGCTCTCTTATATGCTTTGACTTGACAAGGAGCTCTCTGTAAGACATAACATAGACGTGATGCATGTGGAGAGAAATGTGGCCGCAAGCTTGATTGCCACATTGTTACATTTGGCAATTGAAAAGATGGTCTAAAAGCTAGGAAGGACCCCGAAACTCTTGGTATCAGGAAGGATTTACATCCAAAAGCTCACGGTAAAAGGACATTACTTCCCGCAGCTCCTTGGTCTTTGTCAAAGTCAAAGAAGAAAACATTTTGTAAGCGGCTCTTTGACTTTAAAGGTCCGGATGGCTATTGTTCTAACATATCCACTTGTGTATCATTAGACGAGTGTAAACTGATGGGACTCAAATCTCATGATTACCACGTCCTTATGCAACAATTGCTACCAGTTGCAGTTAGAGGTTTACTACCTAATGGTCCTAGGATAGCCATTTTCCGCATATGTGCATTCTTCAACTTTCTGTGCCAAAGAGTGATTGATATGGAACAACTCCAAATAATAGAAACAGAAATTGTGGAGACTCTTTGCATGTTTGAAAGATTTTGGCCACCTAGTTTCTTTGACATCATGGTGCACTTGTGTGTGCATCTAGGAAGAGAAGCCCGACTAGGTGGTCATGTCCATTTCCGATGGATGTATCCATTTGAGAGGTACTGTCCTTTTTTTTATTTTAGTTTTATCTTCAAAAAATGTATTAATTAGTCTAATTGGAAGATGGTGTTCATTACAAACAGGTACATGAAAGTATTGAAAGACTATGTCGGAAACCCAGCAAGACCATAGGGGTGTATAGCTGAGTCCTATCTTGCAGAAGAATGCATGAAGTTCTGCTCTGATTTCTTGAAGACGACAACAAATGTAGAAGAAAAAGAGGAGAGAAACATTGAGTACGAGAGCCACTCCATCCTAGAAGGTCGTCCTATATCAGCTGGAACCTCATTCACTCTCACTGATATGGATAAAAAAATTGCTCACCTTGATGTAATCCAGAAGACGGCTATGGTGGAACCTTCCGTTGAGTATAATTGTTCTCTGATGTATTTTCTTGTTTCTTATTTCATATGAAAGTGCTCATTTACAGCATCTACAAGACTCAAATGGTAGATGTAGACGTGATGCAAGTTATTTATGGAGTATGCACACGCAAAATTTTCCAACGTGGCTAAAGCAACATGCATGTTTTACTATATTCGTCTTTTTTTTGTTGGTGGCTATTTAATTAGTAGTTTAACTGACTTTATTTTTAATAATTGTTAGATACCTCTTGATTCTGAAGATAAGGACGAGACACTTAAGTGGTTGGCTTATGGTCCACGTAGCATAGCCAGATCTTACACATGCTACATTGTGAATGGCATGCGGTTTCATACAAAGTCAGTGCATAGGCTAAGTCAGAATAATGGGGTTTACTATGAGGCAACATCAATGTGTAGATCTAGTGCAAGGGACACATCACAAGTGGTAGATGTTGTATCATACTATGTCAGAGTAGTTGATATTATCTTGTTAGACTACAATGTCTTCTATGTTTCAATATTCCGGTGTCAGTGAGCGGTTAAAGGTAACAGTGTTGAGGTAGAAGATGGCTTTACGCTGGTTAATATGAATCAGAGCCAAATGTCATTTGCAAAGGACCCATTCATTTTACCCTCTCAAGCGAGACAAATATTTTATTCCAGGAAAAATGATGAATCTAGTTGGTATGTAGTTTTGAAAGGTCCATTTAGAAGATACAGTGCTGAGAATGTGGAAGATGGATATGCAGATGTTGGACCATTACCTTCGGATATTGACATGCATCTAGAAGATGTAGGAGATGAGGCTCAAAATGTCAGAGATAATTGTGAAGGAAGTTTTGTGTGATGGCTTCCGGTCATTTTAGTATTCTGGATTTGGCATGATAAACTTGACTGCTATATTTTTGATTTTCTTTTTTCTTTAGGGGATTGCTTCCGCATGACTATTATGTTTTTTGTTATTGGATACTTGGTCTCTCTTTGAGTGTATATTTGAGTTTCCCTATGAGTTTTAGAGAAGGATTGCGATGGGTAAGGGAAGAAAGGGTGCAAAGAAAAGGAAGACCCATGTAGAAGATGATGAGCCTAAATTCATTGGCACCATATATCCACAAGACACGCAGACTCAAGACACACATATTGAGGAAACACAGCCTCAAGACACACAGCTTGAGGAACCACAGCCTTAGACTGTTCTCGATAGACATATGGTTGGGTCTGAAGGTGATAAGGAGGCTACAGAACAAGGAGCCGAGAAAGAGTCCGCTGCAGGTGATAAGGAGGCTACTGATACGGTTCAGCCACAACCTAAGAAACACAGAGGACCAACGACGATGAAAGATATTGCCAAGGATCCTATTACACGAATAAGAGTAGAGTTCACCGAATTTGGAGAACCGTGTGGAGAAGGATCAGTGAAGTTGTCTTCCTACTTAGGTCCCTTAGTAAGATAACATGTTCCTGTTGTGATAGATGATTGGAGAAAAATTGGTGAGGAGCTGAAGACAGTTTTATGGAAATCTGTTAAGGTATTTTAAATTCAGTCACATTCACAATTAATTTTCCTTCAGTACTCTTATTATTTTTTACGTTATTGTAAATACGGTTTGAACTGGATGGAGAATACTAGAAAGCGGCTGTTATAAAGCAGATGTGATGTTTATGGAGGGCCTCTAAGTCACGTTTGGTTAATCATATTAGGAAAGCTCAGAACAACGTAGAAAGAATGAAGCTGCGGCCAGACAATATTCCTACGACATAGTGGAGGAAGTATGTCAAAGAGAAGACTAGTCAAGAGTTTTAGGTATTAACTTGTAATTAATTTGTTTTTCACATTTGTGATCTGCTAATACTTGTATATAGGTTGTTAGTGGTTCATACAAGGAAAGGAGACGTAAGCAGATTCCTCACACATGTAGCCGTAAAGGAATGGTTAGATTGGCCGAAGATTTAGTAAGTGTTTGTCAATGTTTTTAAATATATTTTGGATATATGACAATGGTTTCTTAATATTACTGAATGTATGTTATAATTACGCAGAGAAAAGAGAGCTCAGATGAAGTGACGAGACTGAATGTGTGGGTCAAGTCACGAACTTAAAAGGATGGGACAGCAGTGAACACAGATGCTGCTGCAAAGATTGTAAGTCGTTTTTTATGATCATGACTTCTGTGTTTTTCATTAAATTTACCTCCGACATTTACCAGAAAAAGGCAAATGAGTTCACTCGGTTTGATGCTCCATCATCATCATCATCAAACCCAAAAGAAGACACTCTAGCTCAGATCTTGGGACCTGACAATCCTGGACGCCTGAGGGCAATGGGTAGAGGAATGACTATGACCAAACTTGCTTGTTTTCAGATGAAAATCTAGTATGTGACTCAAATGCAACATACCCAAGTTCAGTTGCAGCAGCAGGTCAATGAATTACAAGATGCTCTTGTGAAACTGAATATTTAAGTAAGTGTGTATGTGTAAGTGTCATTATATTAATGGTCTATGAAAAATGGTAACGGATTTAATTTGTTGTCAATTTACAGCGTCAATTTTCGGAAGTGGGTGAAAATTCAGCACCAAGAGTAAGTGTTAGTGTATAATTAGATTAGTTGATGTTTGGTACTGAAAGTTAACGGATTCTAACTATTTTTTCAATAATATTTGTAGAGTGTAAACCAAAAAGCACAGCCAAAGTGCATTCTGTTTGATTGATCTGGCACTGAATTCAAAGTAGCCGAGGGTCGTATTCTGTCTTTTGATCACATGGACTTCGTCAACAATGTACCGTTGGGCCCTAATTCAGTGAATGTTTTGGTTGAGACGGCTCTTGAAGGAGATGCATTTCTTTGGAGACCTGCGCCAAATATGTTTAGTATTGGTCAAGCTGTAGGAGAAACTATTGCGTGGCCTCAGGATTGTGTCGTTGCTATTGAGCATGAGTTAGAACCATAAGACATTCCGCCTAAGGTATGGTTTTCTAAATCAGCGCCTCATTTGATTGATTATAGTTAGGATTTGATCTCTACATTTTAATGTTCTTAAATCTAGTAATGTTTTTCTATATTGGATTTATTTGTTTAACAGAGCCCAAACACAACTTCCATGAACAAGTGCAAACTTCTACATTGGCTATCAAATGATGATAAACCTGTTACCGAAGCCCGTTGGCAGACTCGTGATCCCAAACCTTTGGTGAATGGCCTTCCTCTTGGACCAAATGCCATTAAAGTTTTTGTGGATGCGGTTAATGAACCTGAGACATTTCTTTGGCGGCCAACAGAAGAACTCTCAAATCTTCATGACTCTTTGAAGTTGTTTGTAGCATGGCCAGTCAACAGAGTTTTATTTGAAGATTTAAATACAGATGCACCAGCTACAGCATCTTCTCGTACGCAGTCACAACTACTCACTCCAGCAGCTCCTGTGAATAGTTCAAAACCACTTTCACAATCTCCTTCAAGTTCCTCTCAGCAGGTAAATTTCAATGTTTTTGTTACTTATAGCATATATTATGATCGTTATCAGTGATGCATTTGATAACCCTTACGTATTATTTATACTATGCAGCATACTTCTCCAAAACGGATTGTCAAGGAGGATCAGAAGTGCATATTGTTGGACATTACGGGCAGAAGAGGGTTGTTGCAGAAGGACGCTGGTCTTTGATATGTCTATATTTTGCATCATATTTCCCTCCATTTAGTGTAAGTTTCTTATCATTTAGGAACCTAACTAAGCATCATTGTATTGCATTGTGATCATTTAGAGGTCTAGGATGTCTTTGCATAGTCTTTGCATATTTTGGTGCATTTGGAGTCTTGATCAGGTGATATGGATGCTATGGAGGCATGAATGGAGCTGGAGAAGGATGGCATAGCAAAGAAAGGGCAAGAAGTCACTAAGAAGATGAAGAAGGATTTCTCTCGAGCTGGATCGACGTAGTGTATCGACGAGCCAAGTCGATCCACTTTTCCAGGGGTTCGGATCGGCCAGACGTATCGACCAGACAGCTCGATCCATAAAACCAGGAGTTCGTATCGACGTGCTGTATCGACCTAGCACGTCGATACGAACCAAGAAGCCAAGAAGAAGACGTTTTCCAGGGGTTCGGATCGACGTGCTGTATCAACCTAGCACGTCGATCTGAACACAGACGACCTTCTACTGTTCACTTTTTTGGGTCCACCTATAAATACTCATAAGACCTAATTTTTATGTTAACTTTTATCCTCTTTGGGAGAAAACCTTGTACTTTGCTTGGATCTTTAAGTTTAATGCAATATCTCTCTTAGATTTCTTATTATCTTTTCTCTAATCATGTTTAGCTTTTCACTTATCTTTGATTTGATGGGCTTGATGATGATTAGGGAGTAGTTCATTAGGAACTTGGGGATGGGTTAGATTTAGGATTTTCTAATGGTTCAATCTTGCAATCTAGGTTAGATTCTTTCATCTGTCTTCTTTTTAAGTAGTTCCTAATGCCAAATAGTTAATTTTTGCTATTTTGGATCATAAGCATTTCATACACCCACCAAGTGTTTGATGAATTGCTTGAACCAACTTTCTATGAGATTTACATTCCTAGCCTAAGACATTAGTTGCCTAGGGTGTTTATCATGCTATTTAGACTTGTGTTTATTGCTTTCTAATCATTTTAATGCTAAAACATCATTAGTTCATTAGGGTGATTAGGAAAAGAGATTATTACCACACATCATAGATTAGTCTTTATTAAGTGTTCTAGGCATAGAGATGGCTTGTTTAGTTGCTTAAATGATTGCAAGGTTGTCCATTTGATGTAGCATCTATCTATCGTTATTAGGCTTTATCATTATTATTATTTTTGGGCTTAAGCGTTTTGGAATTTTGTCTTAGGTCGGTTTTACTTACTCGGAGAAGAGACTAAGTTTAGGGTTTTGGAGTTTCTCTCTTCTCTATATAATACTAAGGTTTTCATTATTGTACGTTTTGGTTTTTGAAGTTATAATAAAGCTGAGAACTTTTACTTTCTCAACTCTCGATAATCATAAACATCTTGATTGTTGATTTCTCGAGTTTTACCTTACAAGTTATACGAACTCCGTTTGAATTCGTATCTCTTGTCTATCACGCTACTAGTCGCTGCAACAGTTGGTATCAGAGACAAACGATCTTCATCATGCCTCCTAAGAATAATATTCAAGAGCAAACCGAAGCTTTCCGTGGTGTGTTGGCCGAGCTTCAACAAGAGCTTCGTGACTCCTTCCAAGCCTCAATGGAAGCAGCCTTACGAACAGTGTTGCACGATCGTCAAACCGCGTAGGGATTTGCCTCGACAGGGTGCTCAAATTTTTCCAGAAGATGACGAAGATGTTGTCGACGATGACAATCCTTTTGCAGGACACCGTGAGCAGGAGTTCAGGCAGCAGCACCCGGCGGACATCGTGGTTCGCGATGGTGATAACCGACGGTGGGAAGCAGGTTTTAAAGTGGAATTACTTGAATTCCATGGTACGATGAAAGCAGAAGAACTGCTGGATTGGCTTAGTTCGACAGAAGAATTGCTAACTTACAAAGGTGTGCCTGAATACATGCGAGTACCGTTCGTTGCTACTCGATTCAAGGGACAAGCATCCGCTTGGTGGCGTCAATTGAAAGAGCATCGAAGTCGTGCTGGCAAGAGTCATATTGATTCATGGGAATCACTTAAACGAAAGCTCCGGAAAGCTTTCCTACCGTATAATTATGAGATGACAATTTACAATCGTTTTCAAAATCTGCGCCAAGGTTCCCGTTCGGTGGACGATTATGCTGCAGATTTCTTTGCACTTCTAGCACGAAGTAGCGTCCAAGAAACAAACGATCAGCTAGTGTTTCGTTTTGTTGGCGGATTAAGACAGCAAATACAGAACACTCTGCTTCAATTCAACCCCTCCACGGTCTCCGAGGCACATCAACGTGCCCTACTGATTGAGCAGAGCTCTCGCAACTCACAGTCGACTTGGCCGCTCAACAACACGAGACAACGCGTGAGTTCCACCATTGAACCTGCACCGTCTCGCACAATAGAACAGAGCCACGTAACAGAGACCCCAGTTTTAGGAGCTGACACTCATGACCCCAATCTACCGTCACGACAGCGTCCTACTTCATTCAAGTGTTTTAATTGCGGTGAGCCTGGTCATCGTCAGTCCTCTTGCCCTAATCCCAAACTACGTGGCTTATACCTCGATGATGGCCCTGTTTTTGATGAAGACCCACATGATGACGAGTTCAATATAGCAGCTGAACAAGTCTCTGGCGATACGGGATTGGCTCTCGTCATTCAGAGAAGTTTCTTGGCTCCCCCTGGTATTCATGAGTCCGGCTTCGGACGAACATCTTCTGTTCCTCGTGCACAATCAGAGGGAAAGTTTGCCGTTTCGTTATTGATGCTGGTAGCTGTACGAACATCATCTCGGAAGAGGCTGCCTCAAAATTAGCATTGTTCACGGAACCCCACCCAACACCATACAAGCTAATGTGGCTTAATTCACAGACGGACCTACGGATCTCCAAACGATGCAAAGTTCCATTCACGATTGGTGCAAATTACAAAGATCTTATCACTTGTGATTGTGATGTTATTCCATGGATGCGTGTCACCTCTTACTGGGACGCCCTTGGCAGTATGATAGGCGTACTTTGCACGATGGCTTTGCTAATACTTATGTTTTTACATTTGAGAATCGCAGAATCACTCTACTTCCAACGCCAGAATCAACTCATCCGGTTGTGGCTAGTGAGGAGATACCGATTCCACCAATTATTCCTACTCCAAGTCGCCCTGTTTTCTTATGCTCCAAGACTCAGTTCTTGACGGAGTTACAATCATCAAAGATTATGGTTGCCCTACTCTCCGTTCCACCAATATTACCGAGCTCCATTGCTGTTCCTCCGGAGTTCCAAAAGTTAATTGGCGATTTACTTGATGTCTTTCCGAATGATCTACCAGCGGGTTTACCACCACTTCGAGACATACAACATTGCATTGATTTGTCTCCTAATATGACATTACCAAATCGCCCGCATTACCGAATGAGCCCGCAAGAACACGACGAGTTGCGTCGTCAAGTGGAAGAACTCTTGGCTAAAGGTTATGTTCGTGAAAACCTTAGCCCTTGTGCAGTTCCGGCTCTCTTGATTCCCAAGAAGGATGGTCGTGGCGTATGTCCGTCGACAGTCGGGCCATAAACAAGATCACGATACGTTATAGATTTCCAATCCCTAGACTTGACGATCTCTTGGACCAAATTGGGAACGCAGCTATCTTCACGAAACTCGACCTCAAGAGCGGATATCATCAAATACGAATCCGTCCGGGTGACGAATGGAAGACGGCATTTAAGACGCGCGAAGGGCTTTTTGAGTGGCTGGTTATGCCTTTCGGTTTATCTAACGCACCAAGCACTTTTATGCGTGTGATGAACCAAGCTCTTCGTCCCTTCATTGGCTAGTGTGTTGTAGTCTATTTTGATGATATTTTAATTTTCAGTAGCACTTTAACGGAACATTTAGCTCATCTACGTGATGTTTTGGTGGTTTTGCGTCGAGAGAAGCTTTTCGCAGCGACAAAAAAATGTACTTTTGGTGTTTCTCAAGTTCTCTTTCTCGGCTACATCATCTCCCAACGAGGCTTGGCGGTGGATCCGGCAAAGATTGTCGCCATCAGCTCTTGGCCAACACCAAGGACAATCACTGAGGTACGAAGTTTTCATGGGTTGGCATCGTTTTATAGGCGTTTTGTAGCTCACTTTAGCAGTATCATGGCTCCAATAACTGATTGCCTCAAGCGAGCACAATTCTCGTGGTCTGAAGCAGCGGAGCAGGCTTTTACAACCATTAAACACAAGTTGACTTCCGCTCCGGTCCTCGCTTTGCCCAATTTTTCTTTGCCCTTTGAGCTACATTCCGACGCATCTAAGAGTGGTATAGGAGCAGTTTTGATCCAACATAGAAAACCAATCGCATTCTTTAGTGGGAAAATTTCGGGTTCGAGGGGACGATATAACACTTACGATGTCGAATTATATGCGGTGGTTCAAGCTATTAAACATTGGCGTCACTACCTTTTTCACCAAGAGTTTGTCCTTTTCACTGATCATGACGCCCTCAAACACATGGGTTCTCAAGACAAAAGGTTTCGGCTAGACACGCTTCGTGGTTTGCTTATTTGCAATAATTTACGTTTGTCATCAAACACAAAGCAGGTACGTTAAATAAGGTTGCGGATGCTCTTAGCCGGCGACATTCGCTTTTGACAACTCTACATGTTTCTATTCCTGGCTTCTCTGTCCTTCCCGAGTTATATCCGTCAGATTCATTCTTTGGCAAATTGTGGTCTTATGCACAATCAGGTATGAGTTATGATTACTTTGTTCTTGATGGGTTTTTGTTTCGGGGCAACAAGCTGTGCATTCCAGAATGCAGCTTACGGCTTCAAGTGATCAAAGAACTTCATGGAGAAGGACATATTGGGCGAGACAGAACGTTACATTTGGTCACTACATCTTACTTTTGGCCTACTCTTCGCCGTGACGTCGAACGTTTTATTCTCCGTTGTGGGATTTGTCAAGCATCTAAGGGTCATGCATCAAACGCCGGACTATACTTACCTCTACCCATACCTACTCAACCGTGGACAGATATCAGCATGGACTTTGTCCTTGGTCTACCTCGTACCCAACGTGGGTTTGATTCCATCTTCGTCGTGGTTGATCGCTTCTCTAAAATGGTGCACTTTGTTNCTACTCACTCCAGCAGCTCCTGTGAATAGTTCAAAACCACTTTCACAATCTCCTTCAAGTTCCTCTCAGCAGGTAAATTTCAATGTTTTTGTTACTTATAGCATATATTATGATCGTTATCAGTGATGCATTTGATAACCCTTACGTATTATTTATACTATGCAGCATACTTCTCCAAAACGGATTGTCAAGGAGGATCAGAAGTGCATATTGTTGGACATTACGGGCAGAAGAGGGTTGTTGCAGAAGGACGCTGGTCTTTGATATGTCTATATTTTGCATCATATTTCCCTCCATTTAGTGTAAGTTTCTTATCATTTAGGAACCTAACTAAGCATCATTGTATTGCATTGTGATCATTTAGAGGTCTAGGATGTCTTTGCATAGTCTTTGCATATTTTGGTGCATTTGGAGTCTTGATCAGGTGATATGGATGCTATGGAGGCATGAATGGAGCTGGAGAAGGATGGCATAGCAAAGAAAGGGCAAGAAGTCACTAAGAAGATGAAGAAGGATTTCTCTCGAGCTGGATCGACGTAGTGTATCGACGAGCCAAGTCGATCCACTTTTCCAGGGGTTCGGATCGGCCAGACGTATCGACCAGACAGCTCGATCCATAAAACCAGGAGTTCGTATCGACGTGCTGTATCGACCTAGCACGTCGATACGAACCAAGAAGCCAAGAAGAAGACGTTTTCCAGGGGTTCGGATCGACGTGCTGTATCAACCTAGCACGTCGATCTGAACACAGACGACCTTCTACTGTTCACTTTTTTGGGTCCACCTATAAATACTCATAAGACCTAATTTTTATGTTAACTTTTATCCTCTTTGGGAGAAAACCTTGTACTTTGCTTGGATCTTTAAGTTTAATGCAATATCTCTCTTAGATTTCTTATTATCTTTTCTCTAATCATGTTTAGCTTGTCACTTATCTTTGATTTGATGGGCTTGATGATGATTAGGGAGTAGTTCATTAGGAACTTGGGGATGGGTTAGATTTAGGATTTTCTAATGGTTCAATCTTGCAATCTAGGTTAGATTCTTTCATCTGTCTTCTTTTTAAGTAGTTCCTAATGCCAAATAGTTAATTTTTGCTATTTTGGATCATAAGCATTTCATACACCCACCAAGTGTTTGATGAATTGCTTGAACCAACTTTCTATGAGATTTACATTCCTAGCCTAAGACATTAGTTGCCTAGGGTGTTTATCATGCTATTTAGACTTGTGTTTATTGCTTTCTAATCATTTTAATGCTAAAACATCATTAGTTCATTAGGGTGATTAGGAAAAGAGATTATTACCACACATCATAGATTAGTCTTTATTAAGTGTTCTAGGCATAGAGATGGCTTGTTTAGTTGCTTAAATGATTGCAAGGTTGTCCATTTGATGTAGCATCTATCTATCGTTATTAGGCTTTATCATTATTATTATTTTTGGGCTTAAGCGTTTTGGAATTTTGTCTTAGGTCGGTTTTACTTACTCGGAGAAGAGACTAAGTTTAGGGTTTTGGAGTTTCTCTCTTCTCTATATAATACTAAGGTTTTCATTATTGTACGTTTTGGTTTTTGAAGTTATAATAAAGCTGAGAACTTTTACTTTCTCAACTCTCGATAATCATAAACATCTTGATTGTTGATTTCTCGAGTTTTAGCTTACAAGTTATACGAACTCCGTTTGAATTCGTATCTCTTGTCTATCACGCTACTAGCCGCTGCAACACCATTTGATTGCCCAAATCAATGATTCCATCCCTAGGTTTTGTTTTTAATTAATTAGGAATCTTGATTAGTAGTTAATCGCTTGATTAGTGCTTGATTAGTGATAATTAAGGTTCAAACTCATATAATTGGTCTTGTATTGTCTATTTTAGGTTGTAGCTTGCTTTTAATATTTCCTTGTTACCTAAATTTCGAATTTGGCTAGCTTAAACCAAACTTTGTATTCTTTTTGCATCAAACTCCCAAGATGGATTGATATCTCAAGTATTGCAATGATATGAGCAATTGAGAAATTGCTTACAAGGGTAAAAATCCTTGTTTCAATTTGGCGCCGTTTCCATATTGAGATTTGTTTGATCACTAGGATTTGAGTTTAGTTTGAGACTAAGTTCTTCTTTTGTGTTTATTGACCATCTCATTTTCTAGATTTCAGTTCACCTTGAATGCATTTAAGATCCGGAGGAGACAACAACTTTCAAGGCTTTCAAGAGATTGATCAGTTGGAAAAGGTTGCTAGGATTGCAAGAAGGGAAGCTGAAAGGTTAGATAGGCTGAGAATGGAAGATCATCCATGGGAACAAGCTGCTGTTCCACCACCCATGGAGCATGCACCAAGGGGCAATGGAAACCCCTTGCATGCGCCAAGACAAGGGAGAACAATTGGGGCTGGTGATGCTCCAATTATTCATCAAAATAGATATGGTATTCAACCTCCACCGGTCCACAACAATACCTTTGAAGTGAAGCCAGCCTTCATCTCCATGGTTCAACAATACAAGTTTCATTGTTTGCCTATGGAGGATCCACTTGATCACTTGGATAACTTTGATAGAGTTTGTGGGTTGTTCAAGATGAATGGTGTGAGTGAAGATGCTTTCAAACTAAGATTTTCCCCTTCTATCTTGGGGATAGAGCAAGGCAATGGGAGAAAACCTTGCCTCAAGGAACCATCACCTCTTGGGATGAATGCAAGAAGGCATTCCTATCTAAGTTCTTCTCCAACTCAAGGACTGCCAAGTTGAGGAATGAAATCTCAAGCTTCACTCAAAAGAATAATGAGTCTTTTAATGAAGCATGAGAAAGGTTCAAGGGCTACACAATGCAATGCCCTCATCATGGCTTCACACAAGAATCTCTACTAAGCACCATCTATAGAGGGGTCCTTCCAAAGATTCGAATGCTTCTTGATACCGCAAGTAATGGAAACTTCTTAGGAAAAGAAGTAGAAGATGGTTTAGAGCTTGTAGAGAATCTTGCCTTGAGTGATGGTTATTACAATGAAGACTATGATAGAGCTCCAAGGGGAAGTGAATATGAATCTCACAAGAAAGAAATGAAGTCTCTACATGACAAGATGGACAAGCTCATGTCCTCTAATCAAAGGCATGTACATTTTGTTAGTGAGTATCAAGAAGATTGTGATGATCAAGTTCAGTCTCAAGAGTGTGAAGAAGTGGTCAATTTCGTGGGTGGCCAAGGAGGCTACAACAACAACTACAACAACAACTATAAGGGGAATAACAACCTCTCTTATAGAATTACTAATGTAGCCAACCCTGGAGACCAAGTCTACCCTCCACAAGCTACCCAAAGCACACAATTAGTACATTACAACAATCAACAAAAGGGTTATGCACCAAGGTCTAACTACCAAGTAGGAAACCAAGGCAACTATAGTGGTCCTAAGTACAATGCTCCACCAGGTTTTACTCAAGCTTCACAAGGTCCTCCACAAGACAACATTCCACTAATGCTTCAACAAATACTTCAAGGTCAAGCCAATAGTGATGCAAATGTGGGAAAGAAGATTGATGAGATTAACAAAAGGATGGATTCTACACTTAATGAGCTTGCCACTCAAATAGAAGGTCTTCAACACAAGTTCAGGCAACTTGAGAACAAAGGCAAGGCTTCTACCTCCGATTCTCAAGGAACTTTACCCGGTAATCCCGAAGCTAACCCAAAAGAGTATTGCAATGCTATCTCCACTATTGATGAAGATGAGTATGAGCTTGTTGTGCTAGAGTTTGAGCAACTATTCAAAGCTCCTTATGATACATCTACATTCAATGAGGACATTGAAGTTCAAGATGGGGAGGTGGTCATTGAAAATGACTCCATGGTTGTTGCTACAGAAATGGGTAAAGAAGTGTTTGATGAACCCAAGACTTCTACAAAGGCAAGAGTTGAAGAGGATGTAAGAGAAGTGGCTAAGAAGAGTGAAGGAGAAGCTTGTGATCTCCTTATCTATAAGCCACCACTCCCATATCCTAAGCTAGTTTTGAATAAGGCACAAAAGAAAATGCTCTCAAGCTTTAGAGGAAGTATGGAGAAGGCTGGTGCACGTTTGCCCGATGTGGAGAACTTGTCTCAAGTCAAAGGTCATATAAGGTTCATCAAAGACATGCTAGCTAATAGGGAGAAGGTAGAAGAGCTGATGGAAAGCCTTGACCCACCAAGCACAACAAGGGATGAGCCTAAAACTATTCCAAAGCTTGGTAATCCCGGAAAATTCTTGATTTCTTGCTCTCTTGGGAATTTAAAGATTGATGAAGCTTTGTGTGATTCTGGATCAAGTGTCAATGTGATGTCCCTTGAAATGTCTTAGAGCCTTGGGATCACAAACCTAAAGAAGTATTCATCACCTACTACCTTTGTTGATGCTTCCTCAAGGCAACCAATAGGCCTTGTTGAAGATTATCCATTGAAGATTGGTGAGTATCTAGTCCCAACTGACTTCATAGTCATGAACATGGTTCAAGCAGCAAGGCTACCTCTTCTCCTAAGAACTCCCTTCCTTAATACAGTTGGTGCAAGCATTGATTTCGCCAACAAGAGGGTGATTCTCAAGAGTGTGAATGATAAGGTCCTCTATCCTTTAAAGCCTTCTACCTTTGGTTTTTGTGGCACAATCACATGGTGCTACTATGGAAATTGATGAAAAATCACCATATACGAAGGAGCAGCTGATGGGATTCACTTGTGTGATGCTGAAGGATAATGATACCTTGGACCTCAATGAGTATCATGGGTCAAGCTTTGATGGTGTGAGTCTTCTTGCTATGTTTGATGGAATCAATGTGGTGGAACATATAGTTGAGCCACCAAGAAGGGCAAGAAGGAGGTCTAAGAAGAAGAAGAAGGTGTTAGACATTGGAGCAAACACCATGTTCATCGAGAAGGGAGGAGGAACTTCATATCCACTCCATGACCTTCCCAATGTGTAAAAGGTTTGAAAAGTCAAGCTTAATGACGTTAAACAAGCGCTCTTGGGAGGCATTCCCATGTTTTCCTTGTATATATTCTTGTTTTTATTCTATAATCATGTTTCTTTGAATTTTGAAAAGTCTTAGGTTGAGTATGGAGGGCTATGAGATCTCCCACCCCTCAATCAAGCAACCCATCCTACTCCATGGAGTCCTACTCCTCCTCCTCCATTCGCTTTTGATCAAGGTACAACTCCAAACCATTGTAAATACCATCTAGTTTTTATTTTTCTGCATTTTGAAATCTTCTCCAAGCTTGGATTACACAAGGGACTGTGTAATTTAAGTTTGGGAGAGTATGGTGTATTTGATTTTGTGTTTTGTGATCTTATTTTCCTTTTTCATGCATATTTGAGTCTCATGCATTTCATCTATGGCATTGAAAAACCAAAAAAATAAGAATTTTTTTGAAAATTTCAAAAAAATAGCATGTAGTTGCATTTGCGTTTGTCACATAAGTAGGATTGAGTCTAGAATTTTTATCATTTAGGATTGCATTCATATGCATTGGGAGCAATGATGAGCCTATCCTTGTAGATTGTTAACTTTGTGATCAATTCAACACCCTAGTTAGTAGTTCTTTGATGCTTGTGAATAAATTTGAAAGTAAGGAAGAACCATGCTTGGACCACCTCATTTGTCACTAGTTTTTGGTTGAAATATAGTCTTGAAATTGATAGCCAATTCTACTCACTTAAACCGAATTTTGACATCTAATTATCGTGCTTGCATTGAAAGTAAATTCATGGATCTAAAATACTTGAGCTTTCTTATCCACTTTGCCACCCTTTTGCTAGCTCAAGTAGCACCCCTACCATAAACCAACCTCCTTTGAAGCCAATTGTTCTTGTGTGATCACTTGTGAGGCCTTTATTTCGATTGAACTTAGCATAAAGTGTTAGGTTTGGGACGACAAGTATGGGCTTTCATGTAGATTCTAGCCTCGCATTTTCGGGCTAGCTTTAGGCTTAGGATTTGGGGGTTTGTTTGTTTTGTGGAAAAGTTTGGAAGGAAAGAGATGTTGAATAAGGGGTTTGGTGAAAATAAGGGGAAACATGGTTTGAAATGGAGAGTCTTGTGGATAAAAAGGAATAGCTCAAGATAAAAATAAAATACTAGGTGGTCTTGAGAAAAGAAAAGAGCCAAAAAAGGCCAAGTTCAAAAGAAAAATATGAAGAAGGCTACCTAGAGATAAGAAAAAGAGCTAAGTTTATAAGTTAAGACTACTCCATTCGCCAAAAATAATAGGTTGAAGAAGTCCCCCTTTGAGGTGTGAAAAGAAGAAGTGTGTTTGAAATTCAAGGGGTTTGGCAAGGCACAAAGAGCCTTGGAAAAAAGGTTAGATTCTTATTATCTTTTCTCTAATCATGTTTAGCTTATCACTTATCTTTGATTTGATGGGCTTAATGATGATTAATGAGTAGTTCCTTAGGAACTTGGGGATGGGTTAGATTTAGGGTTTTCTAATGGTTCAATCTTGCAATCTAGGTTAGATTCTTTCATCTCTCTTCTTATTAAGTAGTTCCTAATGCCAAATAGCTAATCTTTGCTATTTTGGATCATAAGCATTTCATACACCCACCAAGTGTTTGATGAAATGCTTGAACCAACTTTCTAAGAGATTTACATTCCTAGCCTAAGATATTAGTTGCCTAGGGTGTTTATCATATTATTTAGACTTTTGTTTATTGCTTTCTAATCATTTTAATGCTAAAACATCATTAGTTCATTAGGGTGATTAGGAAAGGGATTATTACCACACATCATGGATTAGTCTTTATTAAGTGTTCTAGGCATAGAGATGACTTGTTTAGTTGCTTAAATGATTGCAAGGTTGTCCATTTGATTGCCCAAATCAATGATTCCATCCCTAGGTTTCGTTTTTAATTAATTAGCAATCTTGATTAGTAGTTAATCGCTTGATTAGTGCTTGATTAGTGATAATTAAGGTTTAAACTCATATAATTGGTCTTGTAGTGTCTCTTTTAGGTTGTAGCTTGCTTTTAATATTTCCTTGTTACCTAAATTTCGAATTTGGCTAGCTTAAACCAAACTTTGTATTCCTTTTGCATCAAACTCACAAGATGGATTGATATCTCAAGTATTGCAATGATATGAGCAATTGAGAAATTGCTTACAAGGGTAAAAATCCCTGCTTCAGTCTTCAAACAACCCAGACCAGTTAGTGCATTTTGTTCCCTTGGGTCATAATGCAGTCCGTGTGTGGATTCATGTAGTGAAGGTGCCTGATACCAAGGTTTGGAGGCCTAATTCTGCAATTGAGTGTATGGAGGATGCTATTGGAACCACTATAGCATGGCCCGGAGACAAAGTTATCATCATTTGATGTCAAGTAAGAACCGTATGATCTTCTACTCTTGTTGTTGTGGCAAATGATGACTTGCGTTCTTTGTTAGGGAACTTGAACTTTGCCTAGTTTATCCTTAGTGAACTTGGAGAGTATAGCCGGAACTTCATCGTCCTAGAAACGACCCAATTTCACACTCACTAGGTGAATGCCATGTACTGTTATTCTGTAGACTATGGTCTTATATCATTAAAAGTTTCGATGCTTAACCTTTAATTACTTACAAAAAAGCATTGTTATCATCTTTAGAACTGAGCAACTTACAGTACTTGTATTAGACTCTGCTTGATTTAGTTGTCCCATTTGAACCTAGATCTTGTGATCTCCAGTCACATAGGTTGGGTATCTGAAACAAGACTTTTTAGGTCTTGTAAGCAATTTCTCAATTGCTCATGTCATTGCAATATTTGAGATATCAATCCATCTTCGGAGTTTGATGCAAAAGGAATACAAAGTTCGGTTTAAGCTAAGCCAAATTAAAGGTTTGAAGTGACAAGGAACTATTAGAAGCAAACTACTAGCTAAGAGAGATACTACAAGACTAATTATATGAGCTAAAACCTTAATTATCACTAATCAAGCACTAATCAAACGATTTACTACTAAGCAAGATTAACAAATTACTAAAAACGAAACCTAGGGATGGAATCATTGATTTGGGCATCTAAATGGCCAACCTTGCAATCATTTAAGCAACTCAAACAAGCTTTCTCTATGCCTAGAACACTAATTAAGACTAATCCATGATGTGTGGTACTAATCCCTTTCCTAATCACCTTAATGAACTAATGATGTGTTAGCATTAAAATTATTAGCAAGCATTAAACATGAGTCTAAATGGCATGATAAACACCCTAGGCAACTAATGTCTTAGGCTAGGAATGTAAATCTCTAAAAAAAGTGGTTCAAGCATTTCATCAAACACTTGGTGGGTGTGTGAAATGCTTATTATCCAAAATAGCAAAAGATTAGCTATTTGGCATTAAGAACTCCTTAATAAGAAGAGAGATGAAAGAATCTAACCTAGATTGCAAGATTGAACCATTAGAAAACCCTAAATCTAACCCATCCCCAAGTTCCTAAGGAACTACTCATTAATCATCATTAAGCCCATCAAATCAAAGATAAGTGATAAGCTAAACATGATTAGAGAAAAGATAATTAGAAAACCCTAAATCTAAACCATCCCCAAATTTCTAAGAAACTACTCACTAAACATGGATAAACCAACAAATCTCATGAATGAAATGTTAGTAAACATGATTAAATGATTAGAGAAAGAAAGATTAGAAGAAAGAAGAATCAAATTGCATTAAACATAAAAGAAATCTCAAAAATCTCCTCAAAACCCCAAAGGGGCGTTTTTCTGTTTAAGCCCAAGAGAAGATCCATAAAAATTAGGTTTTTAAGTATTTATAGGGAAGGAGGTCAAACGGGTCAACCCGGAACAAACCGGGTTTTGACCCGGAGGAGCAGTCTTGCGAAAATCGTCATATCTCCCTAACCATAGCTTCTAATGACATAGAATGACCTCCACATGAAAGCTGTTTCAATTATCTACAACTTTCATGAAGCGTTCTGAGGCTGAATCGGAATGGAAGGCCTTCATTTGACCCGATCTTCCAGTTACTTCAGGCAGTCTGGAGCCGCATCGGTTTGTTGTCCGATGTGCACAGTCCGATGCAACTTCAGGATGCTTCACATCGGTTTGTTGTCCGATGTGCATCTGACCGATGCAGCTTCAGGATGCTTCACATCGGTTTGTTGTCCGATGTACCTCAAACCGATGTGATTCGGACAGTCTTGCAAGAATCACCGTTTCTCGTGAACCGCTGGTCGTAATGACTTGATTCCAATGGCATTTGAAAGCTCACTGGATCCGCTACATTTTTGAAGAAGGCTTCAGAGTCTGAATCTAAGTGCAAGGCATTCGTCTGGACTCATACAGTTCGCACCTCCAAATGCTCGATATTCTTCTCAAAGACTTCTGCTTCTCATTTGGCTGCTTCTCTTCCTCCTCTTCATCATCCATGAAACTCCATATGTTCCTCCAAGCCTCCAAAACACCTAATAAGGACTCAATATGTACACATATGCAACAACCTAAGCTAAAACTCATTAAACTCTAATATGGATGCATATGAGAATAAAAGTGGCTAAATGAATGCAAAAGTACATGCAAAACTATCTAAAATGAATGCTACAATAAGTTAAATTATGAGTCTATCAACTCCCCCAAACTTGCCTTTTGCTTGTCCTCAAGCAAAAAAACATGACAAATCTAAGAGAGAGGTGTGAAAGTGGGAGCTCAATATCCAAGAATGCCAACAAAAACAATCAACTCAATGTCCTAGTTCTTAATTCTAAAATGCATTTGAATTCATCCTACTCCAAAAGAGTTAGCCATGCCCATCTCAAAAATCAAATGCAGTAAGACTTCAATCTAGACATGTCTCCCTATCAAGCAAACTCTTTAACATTCATTAAGTTGCAAACCATGAATCATGACAATGCAATGCAAGTGAATTCATTTGGCTAAGGGGCTAGGCTTTGAGATAAAAATGATCTCAATTCGTGTGGCTTCCAATTCGCATAAGGGTTTCACTCAAAAGGATTAAACTTTATGCATAATGCTAAAGGTAAGAGACAAGTGATGCATACAAGACTAGACTCTCATCTACCCATGATGCTATCAATGGTCCTAAACCCCTCTCATTCATTCTTTTTAAAGCTCACTCAACCCTCTAAAGCTACCCTTTTCTCTCAAGGCTCTTTGTGCCTTGCTAAACCCATGAATCTCACAAACCACTTCTTCTTCTTATAGCACTTAAGGAGAGACTTCTTCAACCTTTAACTCATAGTGAATGGTGTGATCTTTTTTTTCATAACTTAGCTCTTCTTTTCATTCCTAGGTAACCATTTTCTCTTTCTTTGGCCCCTTTAGCCTCTTTTGATTTTCTTTTTTTTTCTTTTCTTAAAGCTACCTCATTCCTTTTAACACTTAGAGCTATACTTTTTCTTTTCAAACATAAGATCCACCATTTCAAACTATGCTTCCCTTATTCTCCTTCCAAGCCTCTTTCATTCCCTTTCTTTCTAATCTCTTTCCACAACTCATCATGCTAAAATGCAAGCATACAACTCATTCCTCAACACCAATTAATACTGCGCCCCAAAACCCCAATTCCTAAGCCTAAATCTAGCCTCGATATGTGAGACTAGAATCTACATGAGAGCCTAAACTTGTCGTCTCAAACCTAACACTTTATGCTAAGTTTAATCAAAATAAGGCCTCACAATCAATATCACTAGAACATTGGCTTTTAAGGAGGTAAGGTAAGGTGGGAGTACTACTTGAGCTAGCAAAAAGGGTGGTAAAGGGAGTAAGAAAGCTCAAATATGTATAATATCCATGAATTCACTTTCAATGGAAGGCATGATATTTGGATGTCAAATTTTGGTTCAAGTGAGTAGAGTTGGCTATCAATTTCAAGACCCTATTTCGACTAAAGTCTAGTGACAAGTAAAGTGGTCCAAGAATGGTTCTTCCTTACTTTCAAGACTTGTTCAAATGCATCAAAGAACTACTAACTAGGGCATTGAATTGATTACATGAGTTGATATTCTACAAGGAAAAGCTCGTCATTGCTCCCAATGCAAATGAGTGCAAACCTATATGAAATGCAACTAGACTCAATCCTATAATGCAAATGCAACATCTAAATGATTTTTATTTGGAAAAGTTTCAAATTTTTCAAATTTTTGGGTTTTTCTATGCTTTAGATGAATGCATAAGACTCAAGTATGCAAAGGAAAATAAGAATCACAAAACACATGTCAAATCTCTCAACCTCTCCTTGCGCCAAGCATCTTCTATATATACCATCAGCACATCTCTTGTAGAGGTAAGGCTCATCCCAATAGAAGTGTGACACATCTCTCAAAAACTTCTTTTTGTGATAGGTGTTGAGATGAGTGGGTTCTTCATTGCAAACCAAGTAGTTAACAAAAATCAGCATACCATGGCAAAGCTTTGTCCTCTAGACCTTGAATCTCTTCAAGCTTTCTTCCAATTCCATGCACACTAGCAATGCTCTTGATCATCATAATCTGCTCTTCTGGTAGGGAATAATTGATTGGCAAAGCATCTTCAATCCTCATTCTTGACAAATTATCAGCTACACCATTCTCTACACCCTTCTTGTCAACTATCTCCGTATCAAACTCTTGAAGAAGTAAAATCCATCTAAGGAGCCTTGGCTTGGTCTCCTTCTTGGCATAGATATGGCGCAAGGCAGCATGATCTGTGTACACTATCACCTTTGAACCCACCAAATAAGATCTAAACTTCTCAAAAGCAAACACCACAGCCAAGAGTTCTTTTTCAGTTGTAGCATACTTGGCTTGAGCTTCATCAAGTGTCCTACTTGCATAATAGATCACATGGAGCTTCTTGTCTTTCCTTTGCCCAAGAACAGCTCCCACAGCATAGTCACTAGCATCAGCCATGATCTCAAAGGGTAAGCTCCAATCCGGTGCTTGCACAATAGGAGCACTCACAAGTGCTTTCTTGATTGTCTCAAAGGCTTGCAAGCACTCTCCATCAAACTAAAAATCCACTTCCTTGCAAAGGAGTCTTGTCAAAGGCCTAGCAATCTTTGAGAAGTCCTTTATGAATCTCCTATAAAACCCAGCATGCCCAAGGAAACTCCTTATGCCTTTCACATTTGTTGGTGGCGCCAAATTAATCATGACATCTATCTTGGCCTTGTCCACTTCTATACCATCTTCAGAAATCTTATGACCCAACACAATCCCTTGATTGACCATGAAGTGACACTTTTCCCAATTAAGCACCAAGTGAGATTCTTCACATCTTTGTAGAACCCTGCAAAGATTAGAAAGACAAGCAGAAAAAGAGGCACCATATACAGAAAAGTCATCCATGAACACCTCTACCATTTCCTCAATAAGATCAGAGAAGATACTCATCATGCACCTTTGAAAGGTGGCTGGAGCATTACATAACCCAAATGGCATCCTTCGATATGCAAAGGTACCATAAGGGCATGTGAAAGTAGTCTTCTCTTGATCATTAGGATGAATGGGTATGGAAGAACCCACTATATCCATCAAGGAAGCAATAGAAGGGATGGTTAGCCAATCTCTCAAGCATTTGATCAATAAAAGGAAGAGGGAAATGATCTTTTCTAGTAGAAGCATTAAGTTTTCGGTAATCAATACACATCCTATGGCCGGTTATGGTTCTAGTTGGTATTAACTCATCTTTATCATTCTTAATCACAGTGATTCCTCCCTTCTTAGGGACTACATGCACTGGAGAAACCCAAGTGCTATCACTAATAGGGTAAATCACATTAGCTTCCAAAAGTTTTAAAATTTCTTTCTTCACTACTTATTTAAGGTTTGGGTTTAATCTTCTTTGATGTTCAATTGAGGAAGTGTTTTCATTTTCAAGGTGAATCCTATGAGTACAAAGTATAGGAGATATGCCCTTGATATCACTCAAAGAGTAACCAATAGCTCTCATATACTTTCTCAACTCATTAAGGAGAGAGTTGAGCTCATCATCACTCAAGCAATCATTTACAATTACGGGATAAGTGGAGTTAGGGCCTAAGAAAGCATACCTTAGTCCAATGGGAAGTGGTTTGAGGTCCACCTTTGGGGCCCTTAGTTCACTCCAATCTTCATCAAGGTCCTTAGCCAATTCGCTATCCTCAAGCTCCTCTAGCCTTTCTTCTTGACCTTGACTTGAAACCTCAACCCTCATGGACTCTTTGTCTTTGTCAAATCCATCTTGCTCCTCACATGAAGCTACCAATCTTGTTAAGCTATCCTCCCCATCAAGAGCCTTGCGTGAATCAAGCATTTGCATGTATGCTTGTGTTTCCTCATCCAAGTACCCTTCTTCTCCATGTGGTTTGGTGAGAGCAACACTAAGATGATCCTCTTGAGCTAGTTCCTCTAGCAACTTATCAGCTAGCTCATCCATAGTCTCAATGTAGAATACTTGACCATCAATGGTGGGCTTCCTCAAAGTCTCCTTTATGTCAAACTTCAACTCAACCCCTTTTCCGAGATGTAAAGCAATCTTCCCATGCTTAACATCAATTATAGCACCAGCTGTGGCTAGGAAAGGTCTTCCCAAAATCAAAGGATCCTTTGGCTCTTCATCCATTTTGAGCACCATGAAATCTGTGGGAATGATGAAGTTGCTTACTTTGAGAGGCAAATCTTCAAGAACTCCAATAGGCATCCTCACACTTCTATCAGCTAGTATCAAGGAGATTCCACATTCCTTGTACTTAGTAAAGCCAAGCTTCTTTGCAATTGAGTAGGGCATAAGGTTGATACTAGCTCCAAGATCACACAAGCAATTTTCAAAACCAAGAGGACCTAGGGCGCAAGGTATTGTGAAGGATCCGGGGTCTCCTAGCTTCTTTGGTATCACCTTGCTTTGGATTATGGCACTACACTCTTGAGAAACTAGCATAACTCCTTGGATGTCTCTTGCCCTTTGTGCCACGGTATCCTTCAAGAACTTAGCATATTGTGGAATCATCATAAAGGCATCAACCAAAGGCATCTTGAGCTCAATTTCTTTGATTTGCTTGTCAAACAAAGCCTTGTATTTCTCCATCAATTGTTTCTTAAACCTCTCGGGAAAAGGAAGTTTAGGCTTGTAAGGTGGAGGAACAAATCGTGGCTCTTTCTTGTGCACATTCTCCTTTGGCTTTTCCTTTACCACTTTCTTACTCTTCCTTGCAATATACACATCATCAAAAGTTACAGCATCTTGATCTTTTTCAAAGCTATCCTCCCCATCTTGAATTTCAATGTCCTCATTGATCAAAGGACTTGTCCTTGGAGGTAACTCCTTTCCACTTCTCAAGGTAATGACATTGATGTATTCCTTGGGATTTACTTCACATTTTCCCGGTAGAGTACCTTGAGAGTTGGAGCTAGAAGCCTTGCCTTTCTCAAGTTGCTTGAACTTTTGTTGAAGACCTCCAATTTGAGTGGCGAGTTCATTTAGTGAAGAATCCATCCTTGTGTTGATTTCAGCAATCTTCTTTCCCATATTAGCATCACTATTTGCTTGACCTTGAAGAATTTGTTGAAGCATAAGTTGGATGTTGTCTTGTGGAGTACCTTGAGAATGTTGAGTAAAACCCGGTGGAGGACCTTGATTATACTTTTGCCCGCCAAAGTTGCCTTGGTTTCCTCCTTGGTTGTTAGTCCTTTGAACAAAACCCTTTTGTTGATTGTTGAAATTCACAAAGGGCTTTCCTTGAGAGTTTTGTTGAGGGTAGACTTGGTCCTCGGGATTGGCTACATTAGTACTCCTATAAGAGAGATTGTTGTTTCCATTATAGTTGTTATTGTAGTTGTTGTTGTAGCTTCCTTGCCCACTCACATAGTTTACCTCTTCTTCACCCTCTTGTAACCCATCTTGAGCATCACAATCCTCTTGATTCTCACTCACAAAGTGGACATGCCTTTGGTTGGAGGACATAAGCTTGTCCATCTTGTCATGCAAAGACTTCATCTCTTTCTTTGTAGACTCATACTCACTCCCCCTTGAGGCTCTATCATAGTCTTCATTGTAGTTACCATCACTCAAGGCAAGATTCTCTACAAGCTCCAAACCATCTTCAACATCTTTACCCAAGAAATTCTCATTGCTTGCGGTATCAAGAAGCATCCTTATCTTTGGTAGAACACCTCTATAGATGGTGCTTAGTAGAGATTCTTGTGTGAAGCCATGATGAGGGCATTTCATTGTGTAGCCCTTGAATCTTTCCCATGCTTCATTTAAGGACTCATTGTTCTTTTGGGTGAAGCTATATATCTCATTCCTCAACTTGGCGGTCCTAGAGTTTGAGAAGAACTTAGATAGGAAATCTTTCTTGCACTCATCCCATGTAGTAATGGTACCTTGTGGCAAAGTTTTCTCCCATTGTCTTGCTCTATCCCCAAGAGAGAAAGGAAATAGTCTTAGCTTGAAGGCATCCTCACTCACACCATTCATCTTGAATAAGTCACATACTCTATCAAAGTTGTCCAAGTGATCTAGAGGATCCTCTATTGGCAACCCATGGAACTTGTCTTGTTGAACCATAGAGATGAAAGTTGGCTTCACTTCAAAAGTATTGTTTTGAACTGGTGGAGGATTAATACCATAGCGATTTTGATGTGTATTTGGAGCATCTCCAGCCCCAATAGTCCTCCCTTGCCTTGGCGCATGTAAGGGGTTTCCATTCCCCCTTTGTGCTTGCGCCATGTTCAGTGGAGGAGCTTGATTCCTTTGTTGTTCGTCCATTCTCAACCTCTCTACCCTTGCAGCTTCCTTTCTTGCTAGTCTAGCAACCCTTTCCAACTGATCAATCTCTTGAAAGCCTTGGAAGTTGTCCCCTTGTGACCTCAAATGCATGCAAGGAAAACTGAAATCTAGAAAAGTAGATGGTCAATAAACACAAAAGGA
>JAHZTW010000001.1:380689851-380711113 GCA_020283515.1 Alliaria petiolata
TGAATCTAAGTGCAAGGCCTTCGTCCGGACTCATACAGTTCGCACCTCCAAATGCTCGATATTCTTCTAAAAGACTTCTGCTTCTCATTTGGCTGCTTCTCTTCCTCCTCTTCATCATCCATGAAACTCCATATGGTCCTCCAAGCCTCCAAAACACCTAATAAGGACTCAATATGTACACATATGCAACAACCTAAGCTAAAACTCATTAAACTCTAATATGAATGCAAATGAGAATAAAAGTGGCTAAATGAATGCAAAAGTACATGCAAAACTATCTAAAATGAATGCTACAATAAGTTAAATTATGAGTCTATCAGTATCCATCATGGCATTATTTTATCCATAGGCTTTAAACCCAATTATTTTGATGATTTAATAACTTGATCTTGCAGGAGCTTTTGGTAAACGGATCCGCTAAGTTATTAGCCGATTTGATGTAGTCTATCGTCAATACACCAATCGAGATCAGTTGTCTAATGGTCGTATGTCGTCGTCGTATGCGGCGAGACTTGCCATTGTAAATATTATTCAGTGCTCGGGATATAGCCGACTGGCTATCACAGTGTACCCGTAAAGCTGTCACTGGTTTTTCCCACATCGGGATATCTTCTAAAACATTTCGGAGCCACTCGGCTTCTTCTACTGCTTTATCTAAAGCTATGAACTATGACTCCATTGTTCATCTTGCCAGGAGTGTTTGTTTGGATGATTTCCAGGATACCGCTGCCACACCAAGAGTAAAGACATATCCACTTGTGGACTTAGAATTTCTGGAATATGAAATCCAATTTGCATCGATGTACCCTTCTAACACTGATGGTTCTCTACCATAATGCAGTCCATAACTTTTAGTATATCTTAGATAACTCAAAACCCTTGCTATGGCTTTCCAATGAGTATGACCTGGATTACTCGTATAGCGATTTAGTACGTTTACTGAATGCGCTAAGTCGGATCTAGTACAATTTGTCAAGTACATTAGACTCCCGATAACTCTTTCATACTCTACTTGTGATACAGCTTCGCATGTATTCTTCGTTAAGTGTAGTTGATGATCAAGATGAGTTTTGGCGTTACTGTTTGAGTGGTCCTGAAACCGCTCTATGACTTTTTCCGTGTAATGACATTGGGGCAGAATAATCCCTCCAACGTGTCTTGTAATCTTAATCTCAAGAATTACATCCGCTAATCCCAAGTCCTTCATATCAAATTCCACCTTAAGTATGTTCTTAGTTTGTTGAATTATGTATTTGTTGCTGCCTATGGTAAGCATGTCGTCAACATATAGACACATGATAACGTATCCATGTGGAGCTTGCTTAAGTCCATATAAAGACTTTTTAAGTCTGCATACTTTCTTCTCTTTTCCAGGAATAATATAGCCCTCGGGTTGATTCATATATATATATATTCCTCTAAATCTCCATTTAAGAAAGCTGTCTTGACATCCATTTGATGAAATTCAAGATCTCTTAAAACTGCAATGCCAATCAGCGTACGAGTCGATGTTATTCTCGTTACAGAAGAATAAGTGTCAAAGAAGTCCAATCCTTCCTTTTGAAGAAATTCTTGCACTAAAGTCTTGCTTTGTATTTTTCGATTGTGCCATCAATCTTCATCTTTGTTTTGAAGATCCATCTACACCCGAGAGGTTTGCTCTCTTGTTGTAAATCAACCAATTCGTATGTATTGTGTTGCATAATCGAATCGATTTCACTATTAGCAGCCTCCTTCCAAGAAGGTGCATAAGGTGTAGACATTACTTATGCAAATGTTTGTGGCTCATTCTCTGCTAGAAAGGCTGTTATGAACTCAGAACCAAACGTTTTCTCTTTACGAGCTCGTTTGCTTCATCTTGGTTCAACTTCTTCTTCGTGTACTTCGTTTCTAGAAATGTCTAATGAACTTGCTTCATTTGTGACATCTCTTTCCTCACGAGTTCGTTTAGGATTCGCTTTATCCTTAAAAGGAAACACATCTTCAAAGAACGAAATGTTCCTAGACTCCATGATAGTGTTCGCATGTATATCTGACTTATGAACCAGAAAGTGATATGCACTACTGTTATTCGCATATGCAATGAAGATGCAGCCTACTGTCTTAGGTCCGATTGTGACCTTTTTAAAAAGTGGAACTGCAACTTTTGCCAAGCACCCTCATACTTTCATGTATTTATATGAATGTACATTTCCTTTCCAAAATTCATACGGAGTTTTTCCAGTAACTTTGTGGGGTATTTTGTTCAGGATATAGTTCGAGGTAAGCATCGCTTTCCCCCACATGTTATGGGGTAACCCAGATTCCTGCAACATGGCGTTCATCATTTCCTTGAGGGTTCGGTTCTTTCGTTCCGCAATCCCATTGGATTCAAGTGGGTAGGGAGCTGTTTGTTGATGAATGATACCATTCTCTCTGCAGAATGCATCAAATGGTCATTGTATTCGCCTCTCTATCACTTCTTATCATCTTGATCTTTTTATCAAGTTGATTTTCGATTTCCAACTTATATTCTTTGAATTTCTCCAAAAGTTTATCCTTACTGCTTAATAAGTATACATAACAGTATCTGGTATGATCATCTATGAAAGTCATGAAATACTTTTTTCCGCCTCTAGTTTATATATATTTTAAATTACACAAGTCTGTGTGAATCAAACCTAAGGACTTGGTTGTTCTTTTTACGTTTGGTGATGGCGTTTTTGTAAGTTTAACTTGTACGCAAACCTCACATTTGTCTTTTGATATTTTAAATTTCGGAATCATGTTCATATTCATCAATCTACTCATAAACTTAAAGTTAACATGTTTTAAACGTTCATGCCAAATATTAAAGGACTCCACAACGTAAGCAACTGATTTCTTTCCATACATATTTTTAATCTCAGTTACATCATTCTTATTGTTACGAATTACTGCCTCAACAAACATCTTAAATAACCCATCACACACAAAACCCTTTCCCAAAAACATCCCATTCTTGGTTAAGACCAGCTTGTCTCCTTCCAGCTTGACGGCGAATCCGTGCTTGCTCATGAGGGATCCTGAAATCAGGTTCTTGCGCATGTCTGAAGCGTGAACTACGTTCGTGAGTGTAAGCTCTTGCCCTGAGGTGAGCTTCAGAACAACCTTTCTGTGACCTTCGATCTTGGAAGTAGAAGAGTTGCCCATGCGGAGCATGTCTTCACTCTTGCTTTTTGTGTAAGTTGAAAAAAATTGTGCTCCCAAGCTTGAACCGTCGCAAGGATCATTGGATCAGTGCCTTCAGGGAGGTGAGGTCTCACTTCGCTTGTGTACTTCTGCAGGTCCAAAGTTGTCAGATAGAAGAACATCTTCTTTTTCCACATCTTAAACTCAGCTGCAGTTCCGTCGAAATTTTTGGGAGGGGTAACTTGATTTCCCTTCAAGATTTTTTTCTCGATCACTCCTGATGCCACATTTCTTGAAGTGCCATCCAGTTCCATGTTATCTAAGTTAGTTTCAATTTCGGAGGCGTCGTTTGACATTCTGATGCAATACAAAAACAAACACGAATTAATACCACAAAGTATTATAAAAAATAATAATTTAGTATGAACCAACATTAAAATTTTAAGATCCGCGTACAGCGTATTTATCTTCGAATCTCCGCAGAGCATTCGTCAAAGCGTTCGCAAACCCTTTTGAGAGAAAACTTTTTTTTTAATTTTTTTTACGTGATTAAACATTTGTTTTATCAAACTCTAATCCAGATCGGCGATTACGTAATGATTGTAATGCCGCGTTTTATTGATCGCAATCAATAAGACGGTGAATTATAAAAACCGATTAGAAATCCGAATAAATCGTTTTGATTGATCGATGAAAAACCTTTATATACTCGTGATTAAAATCCATTAGATGTTCATAGAACACGAACGGATTCTTTGAGTTAAGATTGTAAGACCAATAATTTAGAAATACGGAATAGTCGATTCAATCACAAAATAAAGGATAATCAAAACCGAATAAAAACGAGTTAAGAAAAATCGTAAATAATAAATCGGTAAAACCGAAACACTGGAACGGAGTCGAGATCGCAATCTCTTTCCTTAACTCAAAGAATCACATGTAGTGTGACAGGCATAATCACGATTCATGAGTCCCAAGATATAACTGTTTAACTGATAGGGGTCAGGTTTTACCCTAATAGAACTACTGCAAGTGCACAGCAAAGCAGTTGTGGTATAAGGGGTATCGAAATCCCAAGAGAAGTAGATGCTACACTAAGGTTTCTAAATTCAGATTATGCTAGATCAATTCGAGTTTAAAGTAAATTAAATATTAAACTAATAAGATATCGAGATTAAAGGTGGTTAAAGTTCAGGAGACTAAGGCGCTAGGCAAGGGTAAATTATCAGGTTGAATCCAAGAATGAAGTTATTAAATTTATTAGGGATTTATTAAGAACCGTCTAGAACTCGAATCACTAAGTTAAAACCAATCAACTCTCGTTGCAGAAGTTTTCTATGCCTAAATTCCAGAATTCCAAATCTCTTTGCAAATTCAAACAATTAAAGCAAGCAATAAGAACATGTTCGATTTGTTCACAAAATACCTAAACCAAATCTCTTTGCGAATAGATATTTTGCTCACCTATGATTAGTTCAAGTTATTAATAATGCTCTCGCATCTATTAAACAACCTAAGGTTTGATTTCTAAGTGATCAATTCAGAAATCAATATAAGTTTAAATCAAGGTGAAGATCTAAGTGATTTCCCTAACAAAGATAATAATTCTACAAACACTTCATCAACCCTAAATCACCCTAACCTAACTAGCAAACTACTCAGACATAATTATGAAAACAAAAATCATGACTGAAATAAATTGCATTAATAATGAAAAGAGAATGATACTGGGGTTCGAAATTTGGCTCAGATGAGTTAGAATTGTCTCCCCAAAAAAGCTCAAGATCAATCTCTCTCTAAGTCTCAAAAACAATAAATTATGAAAAGGTATGTGGCTAAACAATGCCTGAAATCTATTTATAGAAGAGGATTTTTCGTCCAGGGGCAGACTTGTAATTTCTTCAAACTTGCTCTCTTTCCTTTTTCTGATGGAAATCGCGAAACTTGGCCGACCTCCTTTGGTGTCGATCGACACTCTGCACGTGATTCTACTCTTTCGACTTCATCACTTCAGCTGCTTCTCCAAAATGCTCCAAAAAGTTCCAGATTCTCCCATTTAGCTCCAAGTGCTCTCCATCCTGTAAAGACTCAAATAGGACTCGAAAACTAACAAAAGACTCTATAAAAACACTTATATCATGGTCCAAAAGTGGGTAAAAACCATGATATATCAACTCCCTTAGACTTAGCTTTTGCTTGCCCTCAAGCAAACCAGAAACTTAGACTGGAGTAGAAGTTTGAAAACCGAAACATTCAGCTAGCCTTTTTGAATGCCACAAATGTTAACACTGTTGAATCCACATGCTATTGAGCCAACCTTAGGTAATGTTCAGTGTACTTACCACAAGCTTAGCAATCTCTCAGTTCAAATCCAGATCCTTTCCTTGGTAAAATTTCGAACTCTAACAGTGGTGATGCTAAAGAACTTTTCTGATTCTTTCCCTTCCTTAGCGCCTGAACAAGATATACTTTCTACAGCTCTCCTATTTTCTCTTCCCTTAGTCAACTGCTGCCCATTTTCAGGATGTTCTACAGATCTTTTCATTGACTTTTTCTTATTCTTTTAAGTCTTGGAATAGTGCTGCTCCTACTTGTGTTCCTTGTGAGGAGACAGGTTCATGAGCTCTCACTAATATTGTTCCTTGTGAGGACACAGGCTCATGAGGTTCTTTGCACTATTCCTTGATCAGACTTTTTATTTCTTTTCTTTTCTCAAGGGAAGATCAAGGAGAGACTGCAGATTTCTAATCTTGTCAAAACTGAAACAGGAATCAAGTTCAGTGCATACCTAGTTCTCATAAGGGGATCTGAACTCTATCTGTTAGATTGATCCACTTGCAGCTTTCTACTTAGTAAGACCTGCGATCAACTGCTATAGCAATGGTCCCTCAAGTGTCAACAATCTGCGGTTAGTTCCTAAGAAAAACTGAAAGTTCCAACTGATTTTGACACAATAAAACAAATTTTTGACTCAAAAACAAACTCTCAAAACAAAACACAATGTTAGCAACTACCTCCCCCAGACTTGAACAACACTGTCCCTAGTGTTATCAAGAGTGAGTTTGGATTGAAAAAAATTAGTGCTAAACTGTTATAAAACAAAGAGAAAAATCGGATTACCTGACTTTGCGTGCAGCGTCGATCGACACAGATGGTGTCGATCGTTGCTGTGTATGATCATGGTGTCGATCGATACTAGTTAGTGTCGATCAATACTAGTTAGTGTCGATCGACACTTTGTCCGTAAACAGAGTTTAGCCACTCGAACATGAATGTTGCTAAGTCATCCTAGCTGTTAGAAAACTCAAACAAACCGTTAAAAGCACAAGATAATCCAATAAACTCAATGAGTTCAACAAGTTGGAAACAAAGTACTGAAGCAAATGGAAGCAAAATGCAGACTCAAGAGAAAAAGAAAAACTGACTCAAGATACTAAAATGACTGGAGGAATCACTCGTCGTCATCAGAACGTGGAGGAGAAGAGCGTGGTGGCGTGGGAGGTCGAACGCAGCTGCAGCTGGACACAGTAGCAATGACGTTCCAAATGGCCTGGAAGCTCTGCACCACATATCTCTGGAAAACATCTGGCTCCATAGGAATCTCGGGAGCATCTGGAAGGTGGTGAGGACCAATAGGCAACGGTGCTCTGCTGCGCCTCGAACATGAAGGGCGTGTCGGATCCTCAGCTGCTCGGGAGGAGGCGCCTCTGCCTCTGCAACGGGAGCAGTCTTGAGCTTGCTCGGACTGGGGTGAAATGCGAGGCGGCCTGGATCATCAGTGATGTGAGTAAGGTCCATGTCAGGTAACTGGACTATGCGCTGCACTCTCTGCTCGTCACTGAAAACCCATAATCTCTCTGGCTTCACCCAGTGAGCCCTCCGCAGATAATCCATATCAACCAAAGCACGCGATGTATCAATGGTGCAAATGGAAGTATCTATCTCGCAGTGCTGGAAGATAGGAGTGAGAAGACTTTCTATAGTCTCAGGCTTGGTCTCCGTCCCACTGAAAGGCTTTGTCGTCAAAGAAGCCAAATGATGTGCAAACACAGCGCCAAGGTTCGTGTTCTCTGGCGCGGCAGAATCTTCATAGATCTCACACCAAAGGGCATGATAGAGCAGCACTAACTCAGACACGCGCATCTTCCCCGGCTCATGCTTACACAGGAGTGTAGTAGAGAATATGCGGACCAAGTAACGAAGGGTAGGATGGCGAATGTCAGTCTGTGTGGAGGTCTTAGAATCATACCTCCCATTTCCGAAGTGTGACCAGAAATCCTGGTTGTCTGGAAGCTGCGTCTGAAGAGAGACTCCACTGGCATGCTCATTGGCGAACCCATAGATGCCACAAAGCTCTGGAAGTGGAATCCTGTAGCGAATCCCGCGGATAAGGAAGGTCAATGTGCCTTCCAAAGCATTCCAGACTATCTCGTTCCGGTAGTAGACGCGAGCTGTGGCAATGAACTGGCGGACAAGGTCTAGATAAAGGTCATACTGCCGTGTCGCTATAGTGCCCATCCCAACTCTGCTCATCAGCTGTAGGATGTCGTCTTTGATGCCCAACTCTCGCATCGTTTTCTCACAAGCGAATCGAGTAGGGCTGATCTCCACCTTCAGCCACACATTGTAGAATAGCGTGTCATAATCATCCCAAGTGTCGTTGATGCCTCGAAGAGTACACAGGTCCTTTGCAACCTCTTTAGCCGGTGAGTCTTCCCAATTTCGTTCCACTCGAATCCTTGCGTTTTCACGCTTAGGCCAAGGAGCAAGACACGGAATCGCTGTGCGTGCTGGATTTCACACAATAGATTATCCGTTAAGAAATTCAAAAGAGGACGCAAAGATTCTAAGTTCGAAACCGAAGCAAAGATCCAAAGATGGAGTTTTGTTCGATTTGCTCTGATAAGCTTTTTGGTACAAGTGTTCTTTTTGCTAGGTCTCGCCCCCTTTTACAAATGAATTAAACATTCTATTTATACAGCTCCCTAAACCGACTAAGTGAAGATCTCGGAGAATATTCTCGTAGATTCTCCTCTCTCTCCTCTTCTTTTGACGGCGAGGTGCAAAACTTCCACAAGATTTCCTCTAGGGTAAATGTCTCCTCGGACCTCCTTGTGGGCTTGGGCTCGTCATCCAAAAGCCTTGATCTTGGGATTGATTTTTGGGCTTCATCTTTGTTTAGCCCATAAACGCTTCGGTTATGTTTGATACCGCGTGTGGCTGGTTTGGTTCGGTTCGTTTACAATTCTCTGATTTTGGCGACGGTTTGTGCACAATTTATGCACGGTTCGGTTCAGTTCGGTTTCGTGCATAGCTCATGCACGCTTCGATTTTCTGCATTGAGACACTCAGCTCGTATATGCACAGAAAATGCACCGATGCGTCTGGCTCGCACAAACTGTGCACGGCTCGTTCTCGCGCGCATCTCATGCGCTGGGGCGTTTGGCTCGGCCTTACGCACAAACTGTACACCGAGGCATTTTAGCCCGGCATTGCGCACGAACCGTATGCCGAAGCGTTTTTGCTTGGCCTCGTTCGCAAACTGTGCACCGAGGTGTTTTGCTTATCCTCGTGCACATTTTGTGTAGTCGAGAATAGTTTCCATACTTAGCCATTTTCCTGATTGATCTCGCCGGGGTGAAAACTGACCCCAACAGTTAGCCCCCCAGCTCGTTCGACTCAGAAGTGTGGATGACGAGTTGATTAGAAGGGCGAGATCAATCTCCCGAGGCAGTTTGGAACTTCGTTTTCTAAGTCGAAACGTTTGACTTTAGCTCGCTACGATGCTTTGACCTAAATGACCGAAGCGTTTTCCAAGCCGAAGCGTTCACGACCGAGGCATTTACTGCTTATTTCTAGTATTTTTGCCTCGGTCCTCGAAGGACATTCATTCTCACCTCGGTGTCTAGTCGGCATTTCGCTGATCTTGGGAACACTTAGGATTTGTTTTAGGATATCTCCAATTCTCCGGAATGGGCCTGGGCTTTGACGGATTTGGGCTTTGAAAAGCCCATTATTCTCTTCGAATGTTGATCTCACCTCGGGAAGCGCAAACGTCTCGTCAACTTTGGCTATAAAAGCCGAAGATATCCCTCAGCTTTTCATTATCTTCAGTTTTCCAAAAATTCAGAGGTTAGTTCTCTCTCTCTTCTCTCCCTTCTCTCTAGTTTTATATTCGGATTTAGATTAGGGTTTTCACGATTTCCGCCGTACCGCCGCCGTCCACCTTGAATTGCTGATCCATCACCGCCTTGCATCTTCGCACCGAAACTGGTACCGAGGCGAATCTCTTTTAATCCGATCTGCTTTGGAGTCATACCGAGCCGACATCCTCAATGTCTTGTCCGACCGAGGCATCCTCTTCTCCTTCGTGAGCTGAACCATTCTCCGTTGTTCCTCCAGATGTTGAAAAGGCACCGAACCTTGAAGATTCAATTGATTCGGTTAACTGCCCAACGGTTCGGGGACGTAAGATAGTTCGTTCCGAAGAGTTTGGAGATTCCTCCGAGGCTAGCGAAGCCGCGGACCAGCTTCCGGGTTCCGAAGAGTTTGGGGATTCCTCCGAGGCTGGCGAAGCCGCAGACCAGCTTCCGGGTTTCGAGGCAAAAGGATCTACTGATGACAACGGTCAGGCCATCGAGGTGTTTTCTTCTCCAATCGACGATAATAATCCCCTTCAAATCGTCGAAGCGTCATACGTAAAAAACGAGGAGGGTTGGATTTCCTGATGAGCCTTCAAAACGACATTCTGTCGAGGAAGCGAGCCGCAAAGAAGAAACTCTCCACCGCGGACAGTCTGTCAGACTTGAAGGCTCGTTTCAGCATTCGCGAGGCGGTGGAGTTTATATTACCTTCTTCGTCGGGTCGCGCGGATCGTCCTCCCTCGGGTCATTTCACTGTATACGAGAGCTTCTTCTACGCAAGCTTATTGTGGTTCCCGATTCCGTGATTAATTTTGGAGTATCTGCGGACGTACAGATTGGCTCTGGCTCATCTAACTCCCCGAGGCCTTCGCCACCTTGTAGGCCTGATGACGCTGAGCTACGAGTGCGATGTCGAGCTATCCCTAGCGCATCTTCTTAACTTGTTGGAAATCCGAAAGAACCCGAAGTCTGAGACCTACTACATCAGTAACAAGAAGAACATGCGGATTCTTCACGGCTTTCCCAGCAAGGATCCGAACTGGAAGTCTCATTATTTTTATGTTCTTGTTGATAACGCCTCGGTACCTGAAGACTGGGTCGGGAAGACGAGGACGGTCTGGGGAAAAATTGGTAGCCAACCAAGGCTATACTTCACGGTTCTCGCCTTCGAGGTTGACTGATGTTTTGCTGATGTATTTTTTCGTTTTTCGTTTTTGCAGTTCGTCAGCTTGTGCTTCGCCTACCCGAAGATTTGCCCGAGGTGATCAAAGTTTTCCGCGAGCGCAGAGTACACTGGAAGAGGAGCTTCACGCTTCAGAGAGTAGAACGCGCGCGAGCCCATTATCTTGGTGCCGAGGTAGACTCGTCAGTTTCGTATTCTTCAGACATCGATCAGAGGCTGAAGATGGCGGGAAAAATGACATTCCGTGATAAAAAGGTGTTGGCCGCCAAGATGAGGTCCGAGGAGAGAGGCAGGGAGACCTCTGGCTCGAAGGAACCGAGCCAAACGTCCGTCGCCGCTCCTGCCGAACTGACCATCGAGCCTCCTCGGGATTCTTCCCCGGGGAAGGGGCTTGTTGACTTAAAGCCCGCGACGAGGCCTGAGGAATCCTCCCTGTCGCGTCACAAAGATAAGGCGAAGGAGAAGGTCCCGACGCGAGACGAGAGGGCCGAAGCTGGAAAGAAACCACCGAAACGAAACGTTTCCAAGCGGGAAGGGCTCGTTGATGTTGAGGATCCCAAAAAGAGGACGAGGCGCGACGATTCCGCTTTGGCCTTGGTTCCAACTGCTGCTCCTATCCCAACCAAGGCGTCTGTCGACGAAGCCACGGCCTCGGCCACGCTTTTCTCCAAGATAGTTCGTCGAGGTGATCACTTCCCGCCGCCCGATACTCTTTCCAAGAAAAAGAAGTATGCCAGGATGGCTCTTAAGGGAACAAAGGTATATGGGCCGGTCCTTATTTACGCCTGTTTATTGTTTAAGATGTTTGGTTGCTAATCCAAATTGTCTCTAGTTTATCGAGGCCGCGAACGAGTTGATCGCCGGGTACGAACAGGATGTGCGAGAGGACCAATGACGTGTGACCGAGGCGCGTCAAGATGTCATCGCTTTGAAGACGAAACTCGAGGAAGCAGAGAACAAACATGCTGCTGAGCTGGAACGAGCCGAGGCTCACCTGAAAAAGCTCGAGGCGGAAAGAGATGACTTCGACGGCCTCGCTGTTCGTCTCAACGAGCAGAAGTTGAAGAGGGAGTCGGAACTCGCTTCCGTGAAACGACAGTTGGTCGCGGAGCGCGAGCTGCGTGAAGTTGCCGTTGAGAAAGCTCGGAGGGCGGCGAGGCGAGAGCTCTTTGAAAAGTTCCAGGCGCGAATGCATAGCGCTGAGAAAAAGATCGAGGAGCTCAAAGTTGGAGCTAGGATGAAGATTATCGATCTTGCTCAAGTCGAGAGCAACCTGCAGCTCATCGGGATCCTTCAAGGTGAAAATCCTCCCACTTTGGAAGAGGAGAAAGAGACCTTGACTTAGTGGAAGAAGGAACTCGCGGATGCTGATGCGGAGTTCGAACGCCTCGCGACCAACTTTCGTGATGATCTTAAGCTGTCGCCGGTCTCGTCAGACTCCGGACCTCCTATCGTGGGCGGTGAACCGATCGAGCTCTTGGGCTCGAGAGTTGGCGTTGTGGATCCAGCGGGGTCCAATGTCAACACTCCAGGGGTCGAAGCTTTGATCATCGAGAAGTGGACCGAATCGGAGACCGCGCCATCCAAGACAGAGTCCGAAGATAAAATCCCAGAAGCGTCTGGGGTTGTTTGAATGATCGATCGGATTTGTCTTGCACCGTCGCTGCTTTTTTTTTTTATCATATTATTTTCTTATTTTTGGTTTTGCGCTGTCAAGAGAATGGTAGTCAATGGTATAAGCCTTGAGGAAGGAGCATTGCTTACCAGAGACATGAATGCAATTCTCTTGAACATAGTTCCAAGGAAGAAGAAGAAGGTGTGGGCTTCTGAACAAGTCAGCGCGGTGATTCAGAGAAGGATTCCAGAAAAGTTACCTGATCCAGGAAACTTTGTGCTAGATTGCTCAATTGCAACAGGAAGATTTCCTCATTCCCTCTGTGATCTAGGCTCAAGTATCAATTTGATACCATACTCTGTTGTTGTTAGACTTGGAATGACTGATTTCAAGCCAACCAGAATCTCACTTGTCCTAGCTGATCGATCTAAAAGAATCCCAGAAGGTGTTCTAGAAGATGTTCCCTTGAAGATTGAAGGCTGCATAATTCCCACATACTTTGTGGTTTTGAAGTATGATAAAGAACCTACAGATCCTCTTATTTTGGGAAGATCATTCTTGGCTTCAGCTGGTGCCATTATTGATGTGAGGAAAGGGAAAATAGAGCTTGATTTGGGTGATGTTGTCATGAACTTTGACATGGACAAGTTAAGAGGACCTTCCACCATTAATGGTCAATCTTTTTCAGTAGAGATGTCCGTAGATGAAGGTCCAATCATGGAAGATTCAGATAACGTTACTACTGGGTTTGACAAGGAGTTGGATTCTAAAAAGCAAGAGGACAAACTGATTATTCTAGAGGCATTGGCTGAGAATTCTAAGAAAGTTGTGGAGCTTGAAGACTGGGGTGGAAATGATCATCTCTTCCAAACTATGAGCAGAAACGATGTTCAAATCAATGATAAGCCAATGGAGGAAGACTTTTTTTTCATGGAGACAAGGATTGTAGAGATGAACTGCAGTAAAGGTGAAGATATTCGAGCTATTGACGTAGTGTCGATCGACACCAATGGTATCGATCGACACCCTCCGCGGATCACTCGAGAAGCTGCTTCTAATGTGGTCAAACAGATGCTTCCACATCCTACAGCTCAGAAACCTCGAAGAAAGCAAAGGTACGCACTCCCTGGAATTAAATCCAAACCTCCTGATCATCTCAATAAGAATTTAAAAAGTTCAAAAGCTGTTGCACACTTATGCAAGCCACGAGATTCTCGTAGAAGGCTTGGTGTTTCTTTTGATGATTCTGCAGGAAAAAGGAGTATCCCACCCGAACTCAAGTCCCTCCCTGCTGTTGTTCCTCATTTCCTTGGTCGCTCTCATGCACCTAATGCCTATACACCGCCATAGATGAGAAGACATTCGTCTGGGAAGCATTCAATGCCACCCTCTTATCCACCAGACGTCTGACCTGACACAGTCAAGCTAATGACTGGAAACGAGCGCTGAGTGGGAGGCAACCCACTGTTAGGTACGGTTTTCTTTTTATTTTGTTTTGGTTTTACTAAGTCCTAGTTTCAGTCAGTTGAAAAAAAGGCTACATTGGATTCGACATTGATCGGTGTCGATCGACACCACTATGTGTCGATCGACACCACGCGCAGACGAAGGTAAGTCTTCTATCTGATTTTTTATATTGTTTCTAATCTTTCTTTTAGCCAACTTCGGGCTTGATAACACTGGGGACAGTGTTGTTTAAGTCTGGGGGAGGTGATTACTGACTTTGTGTTTTGTTTTTAGAGTCATTTGAGTCAGTTAAAAACTTTGTTTTATTGAGTCAAAATCAGTTGAAATTTTCAACTTTTCTTGGAACTAACCATAGAATGTTGACACTTGAAGGACCATTGCTTTAGTAGTTGATTACAGGTCTTACTAAGTAGAAAGCTGCAAGTGGATCAATCTAACAGAGAGAGTTCATATCCCCTTAAAAGAACTAGGTATGCATTGAATTTGATTCCTCTTTCAGCTATGAACAAAAGAAGCTAGTTGCAGTCTCTCCTTTATCTTCCCTTGAGAAAAGAAAAAGAGTCTAAGTCTGGAAATAGTGCAAAGAACCTCATGAGCCTGTCTCCTGACAAGGAACAATATTAGTGAGTGCTCTTAAACACGTCTCCTCACAAGGAACACAAGTAGAGAGTAGCACTATTTCCCGAGACTTTAAAAGAATAAGAAGAGTCGATGAAAAGATCTTAGAACACCCTGAAAATGGGCAGCAGTTGACTAAGGGAAGAGAAAATAGGAGAGCTGTACAAAGAATGTCTTGTTCAAAGCACTAAGGAAGGGAAAGAATCAGCAAAGTTCTTTGGCATTACCACTGTTAGAGTTCGAAATTTATCTAAGGAAAGGATCTGGATTCAAACTGGGAGATTGCTAAGCTTGTGGTAAGTACACTGAACATTACCTAAGGTTGCCTCTATAACATGTGGATTCAAGAGTGTTAATGGTTGTGGCGTTCTGAAGGTTAGCTGAATATTTCTGTTTTCAAACCTCGACTCTATACTTGGTTTCTGTTTTGCTTGAGGGCAAGCAAATGCTAAGTCTGGGGGAGTTGATATATCATGGTTTTTACCCATTTTTAGACCATGATATAAGTGTTTTTATAGAGTCTTTTGGTATTTTTAGAGTCATATTAGAGTCTTTATAGGTAGGACTACGTTTGGAGCATAATTGGAGATTCTGAAGCTTTTTGGAGCATTCTGCAAGAAGCTGCGAAGTGATGAAGTCAAAAGAGCAGATTTACGCACAGGGTGTCGATCGACACCATCTGTGTCGATCGGCACCAGACGAGACCGACACGTTTTGCCGACTTCTATTGGAAAAAGGAAATTGCCCAAAGTTTTGAAGAATTACAAGATTGCCCCTGGACGAAAATCTTCTTCTATAAATAGTTTTCAGGCATTGTTTAGCCTAATAACCTTTGAATACTTTTTCATAATTTTCGGTCTTAGAGATTTTTAGAGAGAAGAATTTGTCTCCTTCATAGCAAATTTGGAACTCCATTATTTCTATTGATTTCTTTTATGCATTCTTCTTTATTCATGATGTTTGTTTCATTCACCATGTCTGAGTAGTCTGCTAGTTAGGTTTAGGATTTTTCAAAAGATGATTAATGAATTGTTAGGTCGAATTAAATTGTTAGGATAAAATCATTAGAGTTCTTCATCTGGATTTGTGTTTAATGCTTATTCTAATTTCGCGACCTAGAATCTGATCTTAGGTTGATTAATAGATGCGAGAGTATTATTAATTGCCTGGACTAATGTTAGATGAGCAAAATACCTATTCGCAAAGAGATTTGGTTTAGGGTTTTGTGAACAATTGAACATGATATTAATGCTTGTTTGAATTGATAGGATTTGCAAAGAGATTTGGAATTCTAGGGTTTAGACATAGATAATCTTCGCAGCGAGAGTTGGTTGATTTTACATTAGTGTTTCGAGTTCTAGAACGGTTCTTCATAATTCCTAACATTCTGTCTAGATCTACAATTAGGATTCACCTGAGAATTTCCCTGAACCTAGCGTTTCGTCACCTGAATTTACATCGCTTTTAATTGCTTTCTGTCTTTTACTTTTAATTCTATCTTCTTAGCTTAATTCAAACTTAGAAATTTGCTGTGTGACTATCCCTTCTTTGTGGATTCGATCCCTAAGTACTACAACCGATCTCTTAATTTGAGAGAGTAACTCTAGGGTAAATTTGATACCATATCATCAGGACGAGGAGAAACCTTTTCTGCTTTGAACGGTGTAGCGGCCCGACTATGTCCATCGACCATCGCATGAAGGGATAAGGCGAGGAGATTGAAGATAGCAGCTCTGTGGGCTGGTGGAGCGTATGAGCATGTCGTTGGCATTTCTCGCATTTTCGTGAAAAAATCTCGCAGTCCTTCACCATGGTTAGCCAAAAATACTTGTGGCGCTTGATCTTGACTGCCAATGATTTTCCACCGGAGTGATTTCCACACGAACCTCCGTGAACTTCTTCCATGATTTTTCTCGCTTCGGGACCTTCGACACAGGCCATTAGAGGTCCCGAGAACCTCCGTTTGAACACTTCGCCATCAAGTAGGACATACCGAGCGGCTTGTGCTTTGAGTTTTCGAGCCGCCCATTTATCCGCCGGGACTTCTCCATCCATTATGTAGGTTCGGATAGGTCCCATCCATTCGTGGTCGCATCCGTATTTGTCCTCTTGTTGTTCTGCCTCCGTTTGCGCTCGTGCTTCGTTGACAGCTGGTTCGGCTTCCTCAATGGGGTTGATCAGATTAATGGTCTCCGGGGTTTCGATGCTAGGACGTTCGATGAACTCTACCGGAATGACTCTCTTCAGGTCGGGATCTGATGACGAGGCCAGAGCCGCCAGTGCGTCGGCTTGGGCGTTTTCGCCTCGTGGTATCCTCGTTAATTCAAACTCCGGAAATTCTTTGGCGAGTGTTTGGACGATGTTCAAGTATGCTTCCATTCTTTCGTCTTTTGCCGTGTATTCTCCATTAAACTGATTCGCCACGAGGTGTGAGTCGCAGAAAGCACGAATTTTCTGCACCTTGACTCCCCTAGCCAACCTGAGCCCGGCGATTAGGGCCTCGTACTCTGCTTCATTATTTTAGGCGCGGAAGGCCAGTCTGAAAGATTGCTCTAAGATTTCACCCATGGTTGACGTCAAACGGATCCCGACTCCTGACCCCTGCTTGGACGACGAGCCGTCGACATGGAGGATCCAGGGAGAGTCACGTGTTGGTTCGTCGATCCCTTCGGTTGGAAGTTCTATCAGGAAATCCGCCAATACTTGGGACTTTGCGCAAGTTTAGCTCATGTACTCAATGTCATATTCGCTGAGCTCCACTGCCCATTTCGCCAGTCTCCTGGATTGGCTCGGACTATGCAATATGGCTCGCAGCGGGAAAGAGGTCAGTACTATGATAGAGTGTGATTGGAAATACGGCCTGAGCTTCCGGGCATATATTACTACTGCGAGTGCCAACTTCTCCATTTGTGGATATCGCGTTTCCGCATCGGCTAGGGTCTGACTTACGTAGAAAATCGGTTTTTGGTCTCCTCGCTCTTCTCGGACCAGGACTCCGCTTACCGCGGTAGCTAAGACGGCGATGTACAGATATAGCGGTTCTCCTTCGACGGGTTTTGCAAGTACGGGCGGGGTGGCGAGGTAGATTTTTAGCTCCTGGAACGCCGATTCACACTTCTCCGTCCACTCTAACTTTTTATTGCCCCGTAGGGTGTCGTAGAAAGGCAATCATTTATCTGTTGACCTTGTTATGAAACGATTTAGTGCGGCGACGCGCCCGGTTAGCCGCTGTACTTCTCGTTTGGTCTTGGGAGATGCCATTTGGATCAAGGAATCGATCTGCTTTGGGTTTGCTTCGATTCCTCGGTTCGTTACCAGGTATCCGAGAAATTCCCCCGAGGTTACCGCGAATCGGCACTTCGTCGGGTTGAGCTTCATGCTATGGCGGTTCAACTGAGCGAAACAATCTCTAAGATGAGCGACATGATCCTTTTCGTCGAGCGATTTTACCAGCATGTCGTCTATGTATACCTCCATGGTTTTTCCCAGTTGTGTAGCAAACATCTTGTTAACTAGCCTTTGATAGGTTGCTCCGGCGTTCTTGAGTCCGAAGGGCATTACCTTGTAGCAGTAAATCCCCAGGTCCGTTATGAATGCTGTTTTTTCTCTATCGTCGGGATTCATCAGAATCTGGTTATACCCAGAAAAGGCATCCATAAACGAGAGGAGTTTGTTGCCGGCCGTTGCTTCGACGAGGCGATGTATGTGCGGCAGTGGGAAGCTGTCCTTTGGGCATGCTTTGTTAAGATCCGTGAAGTCGACGCAGATCCGCCACTTGCCATTCTTCTTCTTTACCACCACCGGATTTGCGAGCCAGTCGGGGTATTTCGCCTCGGTAATGGAGCCTACTTTCAATAGTCTGCTCACCTCGTCGTTGACTGCTTTGGCGTGCTCCGGCCCGAGTTTCCTTCTCTTCTGTCTCACCGGTTTAAATGTTGGATCGACGTTCAGCTCGTGGCAGGCGACATCGATACTGATCCCTGGCATGTCTTCTGCTGCCCATGCGAAGGTGTTGATATTTTCCTTCATGAATGATATTAGCTCGGTTTTCAAAGCTTCGCCTAGCTCGGATCCGATCTCTACGCATCTCTCCGGATTCGCCTCGTCTATGCATACCGAAATCACAGAGGCGCACCTCGGCTGCTCGCCTTCTTCCTCCAGCTTCTGTAATTGCTATAAAAGTCTCGACCGCCTCAGCTTTGCCTCCCGATTCGTCTTCATTTTTTTATGCTCCGTGTCCCCCTTCGTCTCGGTTTTAGGATTTCTGAGTTTGTGTTCGGCCATGAAGCATATCCTGGACTCTTTTTGGCTTCCCATATCGTCTTTATCCCATTCGGGCCGGGGAACTTTAGGCATAAGTGATAGGTCGAGGCAACAACTCGCATGGAGTTTATCCACGGCGTTCCCATGATGATGTTATAGATCGTCGGGCTGTCAGTTACCGAAAAATCCACGATCCTGGTCACGTCTCTGGCTTGGACGGGCAGCTTGATTGTCCCTAGCGTCATTATCGTATCTCCAGCGAAACCCGTCAGAAGGCTTGGCGTTAACTTGACTTCGGACATGTCGATCCCCATTTTAGCTAGGGTATCTCGAAAAATAACGTCTACAGAGCTCCCGGTGTCAATGAGGATCCTCGCCACGTCGTGATCTTTCACGGTTAGTTCGATAACGAGCGGATCGTTGTGCGGCCTGTCGATGTCCGTGGTTTCTCATTCTTCGAAGGTGATAACGTCATTTGAGTTTGTTGTTGGTGCGGACCAATTGATGCTAGCATCGGCTCGTCGTTGGAAAGATTTGATTGCAGAGATAGTGTCTCGGCAATACTGTGATCCGCCCATTATCATGTTTATCCTTTGGCGAGAGCCACCAGATTCCGAGGTGCCATTGTTTCTTCTTCCTCGCTTCGGCGGGCCACCCGGTCGGGCTTCTGATTCAGGCGCTTCCTGCTCGGCGTCGGCGAGCTTCTCGTGCTCAAAATCCTTTAAACTGACCAAATTCCCGAGCTCCCTGGCTAAGAATTTCGCCCTAAGTTTGTCTCCCAAACTTCGGCAGTTGGCTGTTAGGTGCCCGTATGTCTTATAGATTTCGCAGTAGGCTTTCTCGTCGTACGAACTCGAGTTTCTTATCCATGTGTTCCTGTTTGTTCTTCCTCGGCCTCGTCCAACCTCCTGATCGGCGCTGATCTGGTAGTTGTGCGCTCCGATAAAACTCGGTCCCTCGTGATGGACATAAGTACTGCTCGGGCGATTTCTTGAATGGCTCGGCTGACTCGGTGCCGCTTAATTCTTGGCTGTCGACTTCGCTGATCCGAATCGTTGGTCTAAGATTCGGAATTCCTCCTCCTCGAGTATGAAATCCGACGCTCGATGCATGGCGTCTTGGATGGTTTGGAGTTTATTGCGCCAGAACTCTTTCCGAAACTCTGATTTGTACCACAGAGATTTCTTCAATGCTTCGAGTGCTCCTTTGTCGCTCACGTCTCCTACCTTCGACATTACCGCTTTGAAGCGCCACATAAACGTCCTCAACGGTTCAGTAGGTCCTTGGGATAATGTCCAGAGATCTGCGTCGGATACGCCTCGGTTCATGAACATGGAGTACTGCTTCATGAATTCGGTGCAGAGGTCTTTGAAGTTGCCGATTGAATTGCGCTCGAGTCTAAAGAACCATTCGAGGGCCGGTCCTCGGAGATTTTCGACGAACAGAAGACAGTATCTCGCATCTCGCTCGTTTTCTTTGAGTGTGGATCGCGCCATCGCCGTACGGAAAGTTCTAATATGTTCCTTTGGATCAGTTGTCCCTTCGTACGTCGGGAGGCGAACCTTCGCGGGGTCCGATACTCTTGCTTCGGTAATACGCGCTGTGAACGGCGTCATCTAAGCTTCCTCCAGCATCAGGTCGATCTCAGGCGCCGCGCTCGTCGCCTTATGTACTTGCGATCGAATTTCTTTCACCTCCGCGTTTGCTCTGGCCAGGTCAGCTCGGATCACGTCAAGGGCGTTGCCTCGGCTTGCTGAACTAGGTTCAATAATTTCACCTCGGTTTACTGCTCGGGGCTCGTCTTGATATTGCCCATGTTCGATCCATAGGAGATTTTCCTCTTCCTCGGTCAAAGTTCGATTTTGCTCCAAACCGAGGACCTCTCCTGACGTTTCCTCCGGTAGTACCGCGGCGATGGTCGTGTCGCGTCGTGATGTCGGCGCTTCGGCTCGCTCGTCTCTAGTTTCCGTGGCGGGTGCCAAACTGTCAGTGGGCTCGCTCAAGCCTCCATCGGTAACTCCTCCTCGGACTAGACGTGGCGGTTCGGTGATGTTGGGCCTCGTGGCTGCGGGGATCCGCTCTTCGGAGAGGTACCGCGACTGGAAGTTTCCCGAGCCTCCTGCTCGGCTGTTGTTCACTCCTGGGGTTGCAAAGTTGAGCACCATCGGGTTGAGGTCGAGCCATCTGATCCTAGTGGATGGATTCAACATGGGAGTCATGCTCCCGATTCGCTGGCTTTGAACTCGACTTTCCGTTGTGAGGTCTTCGAGAGTTTTGCCTTGCTCCGCCGTCTTTTTCGCCAACGCCGTCATCATCTCTTTCATCTCCGCCAAGGACGCAGAGATCGTCTCGACTTGCGTTGGTGCTCGCTGAGTAGCGTCGAATGCTCCGTCTCCTGCGGGGAGATTCGCTCTGGTTCCGTCGATGTCGTTCCCCGATGAGGTGGTGTTGTCGGCGTCGATGTCTCCGGCAGTCATCTCTTTGGATCTGGGTTGTGTCGGTTCTTGGTGTAAGAATTTTTGACCCCCTCCTTCTAGCGCCAAATTGTGCGTGATGGATTTCACACAATAGATTATCCGTTAAGAAATTCAAAAGAGGACGCAAAGATTCTAAGTTCGAAACCGAAGCAAAGATCCAAAGATGGAGTTTTATTCGATTTGCTCTGATAAGCTTTTTGGTACAAGTGTTATTTTTGCTAGGTCCCGCCCCCTTTACAAATGAATTAAACATTCTATTTATACAGCTCCCTAAACCGACTAAGTGAAGATCTCTGAGAATATTCTCGTAGATTCTCCTCTCTCTCCTCTTCTTTTGACGGCGAGG
>JAHZTW010000001.1:380712111-380743113 GCA_020283515.1 Alliaria petiolata
ATGCGTGGAATTTGAACACGAACCAAAAATCATGATTTCAACCACAATTCAACATCAACTAGCAATCCTAACAATCTCAATAGCATGAATCGACCAAGTCTAAACCATCAGACCCAAAGAAAAATCCCAAATTCGCAACATGCATCATCAATTTTCAAAAATTTCAAAAATTTCAAATTTTGTAAAATTATAGGATGAAAAACAGTTGGTTAATGATGTAAATCATGATAGACAACCTAAAGGAGCATCAATTCAACAAGAGATCAAGCTAAAGAGGTTGAATTCGAAATTTTTCACCTTAGGGCCGAAACTGAAATTGGGAAATTTGAATAACATACCTTGGTAGATCGAACAAATGGATAAAGGATTATGAAAGAGGACGAAAATCCGCACGTATTAGAGCCTTGAATCACTCAATTTGGTTAAGAAATGAAGATTTAGTGATTTGGGGGATTTTTGCTCTAAGGTTCGTGGTTTTGAAAATATGAGAAATAAAAGGAAAAAGTCGAGGTTTTAAAGACTTACCTGCGTCTCGTGGTGGTGTCAATCGACACTAGGGAGTGTCGATCGACACTGATCGTGATCGAGCCCTCTTCTCTTTTTTTTTTTATAAAAGGCAAAATAATTAGTAAAACCAAAAACCAAAATGAAAAATAAACTAAGTACCTACCAGTGGGTTGCCTCCCACTAAGCGCTCGTTTAACGTCAATAGCTTGACAGTTCACGCGTTTCGACGTTTGGTGCATTATCCAGAGACACAATGTGTCCTTCTGGAATCTCGGCTTGAGCCCAATAATGTTTCACCCTCTGTCCGTTCACAATGAACTCCTCTCCTTTGGAGTTTGCCAAGACAATTGCTCCATATGGTCTGACCTCTTTGATGGTGAAAGGACCTGACCAACGTGAACGCAATTTACCCGGAAACAATTGTAAACGCGAGTTGTATAGAAGTACCTGGTCATTTGGTTCGAAATGTCTGGAGACAATCTTTTTGTCATGATATGCCTTTGTCCTCTCCTTGTAGAGCTTCGAGTTCTCATAGGCGTGATGGCGCAGTTCGTCGAGCTCATTGAGTTGCACTAGGCGTCTTTCTGCAGCTGGCTTCAAGTCAAAATTCATCTTCTTAATAGCCCAATGCGCCTTGTGTTCCAATTCCACTAGAAGATGGCAAGCTTTTCCATACAGCTGCTGGAATGGTGTAGTCCCAAGTGGCGTCTTGTATGCAGTCCTGTAGGCCCAAAGTGCATCATCCAGTTTCGCGGCCCAATCTTTCCTTGTCTTGCCCACTGTCTTCTCCAGAATTTGCTTGATCTGTATGTTGGAGACTTCAACTTGTCCACTCGTTTGGGGGTGATACGGAGTAGCCACACGATGTTGAACACCATGTTTCTTCAGCAGCTTATTGAATACCTTGTTGACAAAGTGAGAACCACCATCACTTATGACAATCCTAGGCACTCCGAATCGCGGGAAAATGATGGTCTCGAACAGCTTGAGAACCACTGCAGCATCATTGGTCTTAGAGGCAATTGCTTCTACCCACTTAGAGACATAGTCTACAGCCACCAAGATGTATTGCATTCCAAAGGATGGAGGAAAAGGGCCCATGAAATCAATAGCCCAGCAATCAAAAACTTCAACTTCTAGGATGAAATTTTGTGGCATCTCATGTCGCTTGCTGATCTTTCCTCTCCTTTGACAAACATCACATTGCGTGATGAACAGCTGCGCATCCTTGAACATAGTAGGCCACCAAAAGCCTGCTTGGAGAACCTTGGATACTGTCTTGAAGGTTGCAAAGTGTCCAGCATACTCAGAACCATGACAATGGAACATGACATCACATACCTCACTCTCTGCAATGCATCTTCTGTAAACATTGTCTGAACAATGGTTATACAAGTGAGGCTCATCCCAGTAATATCTCCTAAGTTCCCTTGTGAACTTCTTCTTCTCATAGTTCTTGAGATGGTTAGGCTCAATCTCAGCAGCAAGGAAGTTCACAATGTCAGCATACCAAGGTCGATTCACATCAGATAAAGCAAAGATTGGCTGTCAAAACACGTCATCCAGGATCCTGCGAAGTGAAGCTCGCGTAGGGTGTCGATCGACACAGATGGTGTCGATCGACACTGGGTAATTGCCGATCTTCAAATTTTCGGACACGGTGTCGATCGACACCCGCCTGGTGTCGATCGACACTGGGCATTGTCTCGAGAATGTAGTTGATTGAAAGCGAGTTTCAACAAGGTAAATGTTCTCTTCAGGTAAGAAATCATCAATGGGTACGTCATCTTCTATCATGATCCTTCAGAGATGATCAACCACTCCATTTTCAACTCCTTTCTTGTCTTTAACTTCTATGTCGAACTCTTGAAGAAATAGAATCCATCTCAGCAATCTTGGCTTTGCATCCTTCTTCTGCATCAAATGCTTCAATGCAGAATGATCAGTGTGAACAATCACCTTAGAGCCGACAAGATACTTGCGAAATTTCTCAAAGGCAAAGACCACAGCTAGCAATTCTTTCTCTGTAGTCGCATAATTCTTCTGAGCATCATCCAACGTTCTGCTGGCATAGTAAATGGCATGGATCTTCTTGTCCTTCTTATGTCCCAGAACCGCTCCTACTGCGAAGTCGCTGGCGTCACACATCACCTCGAAAGGTAAATCCCAGTCTGGAGATTGAACTATTGGAGCACTCACTAAGGCTTGCTTGATCTGTTCAAAGACGGAAAGGCATTCTGCAGTGAACTCGAACTTCAGGTCTTTGCACAGAAGAGCAGTGAGTGGCCTTGCAATCTTGCTGAAGTCCTTGATGAATCTTCTGTAGAATGCAGCATGGCCTATAAAACTCCTCACTTACTTCACCGAATCAGGTGCTTGTAGTGTCGTCATTACTTTTATCTTGGCGCGATCCACTGCGATTCCTTCAGCTGAAACCTTGTGTCCAAGTACAATCCTATCTTGAACCATAAAGTGACACTTTTCCCAGTTCAGGACTAAGTGTTTCTCTTCACACCGCTGCAACACTGCGCATAAGTTGTCTAGGCAGTCTTTAAAGGATGACCCATAAACAGAAAAGTCATCCATAAAGACTTCCATGAATTTCTCAATCATATCCGTGAAGATGGACATCATGCATCTATGGAAGGTCGCAGGAGCATTACAAAGTCCAAATGACATTCTGCGATATGCAAACGTACCATAAGAACATGTAAACGTGGTCTTCTCCTGATCATCTGGGTGGATTGGAATCTGGAAGAATCCTGAATAACCATCCAAGAAACAGTAGTAGGGATGATTCGCCAATCTCTCCAGCATCTGATCAATGAAAGGCAAAGGAAAGTGATCTTTTCTAGTCGCGGCATTCAGCTTCCTGTAGTCTATGCACATCCTGTGTCCAGTCACAGTCCTTGTAGGAATCAGCTCGTTCTTCTCGTTCTTCACCACTGTGACTCCTCCTTTCTTAGGAACCACATGGACTGGACTGACCCAAGCACTATCCGAAATGGGATAGATGATCCCAACTTCCAAGAGCTTCATGATCTCCTTCTTGACTACTTCCTTCAGGTTCGGGTTCAGCCTTCTTTGATGTTCAATCGATGACTTTGTCTCATCCTCAAGGTGAATCCGATGCATGCACAAGTCTGGTGAGATACTTGAAATGTCATCAAGAGAATAGTCAAGAGCCTTGCGAAATTTTTGTAGCTTGCTTAGCAACAAAGTGAGCTCTGCATTGTTCAAGTAAGCATTCACTATAACATGATAAGTTGAATTAGGACCAAGAAATGCGTACCTTAGCCCTGCAGGGAGCTGTTTAAGCTCAACTCTTGGTGCTTTAACCTCGCTCCAATCACCTAGTGTCGAGGTCTGTGCAGAGTGTCGATCGACACCTTGGGTGTATCGAACTCCTCTTGTGCGACCAGCTGCAAAACTTGCTCACTAGCATCCATCATTTTTGTGTAACCTGCAGCAGCATCGTCTAAGTCTTCAGCAACCTTTCTCGAAGCTGTCAAGGCTCGCTCCAAAGGGTCTGTAGGATGGTCCTCTTGGAAAATCTCTTCAGCAAGGTTGGTGAGGGAATCGACATAGAAGGTATGTCCATCAATCGTGGGTCTCTTCATCAGCTTCTCCATGTCGAAATTCATCACCAAATCACCAATGTTCAGCGCAATCCTCCCCTTCCTCACGTCAATGATGGCTCCAGCTGTAGCCAAGAATGGTCTACCAAGTATGAGAGGATTTTTGGGTTCCTCATCATAAGCTAATACCACAAAGTCTGTGGGAATCAAACAATCTCCCACTTTGATAGGAACATCTTCTAAGAGCATCTCCAACCAAATAGCAAATTTGGTGCCAAATTACATTTTGCAATAAATTTTGCTCCAACCCAATCTCATTTTCAATTGCAAAATGGTATAATGCCATTTTTGATTTCAAATATGCAACCATCTCATTTTCAATTGCAAAATGCAGTTGAACTTTTTTATTTATAAAATAGTACTTCAAATTTTAGATACTTTTAATTTTAGAGTTATAAATAATTATTTTGATGATGATTTCTTTTTTTGATGATTATAAATATTAAAACACTCTAATATATAAATTAAAATGCAAATAACATTATTTAATAGAAAATATAAATACATGATACTAAATTTAAAACAATTAAAAGGTACTGAAATTAAAAATAACAGAAAATAAATTTAGTACAACAATGATTGTTTGCTTAATCAACTTTGTTTTATCATTTTTATGTAGTATGATGTGTTTTTAAAAAAAAAATTTAATAATAAAATTTTAAAAATATCATAATTTATGAAAATTTTGAGAGAAATTAAACAATTGGGTCAATTTATAAATTTTATAGAAAATATGTATAATTAGCAATTAATAATATAATAGAAAAAGAAGAATATACTAAAAATATTCATTTTGACATGGAAAATGCAACTATGGGTTGGAGAGAAATACAATTGCATTTTGCAATTATTGCATTTTGCAATGAAAAATGCAATTATGGGTTGGAGATGCTCTAAGACACCTTCAGGGATCCTGACAGAACGATCAGCAAGGACTAAGGAGATTCTGGTGGCCTTGAAGTATGTCATATCCAGCCTAAGAGCAACTGAAAGAGGCATCAAGTTTACAATTGAACCCAAGTCGCATAGAGATCTCCCAAACTTGTTTGAAAAGATGGAGCAATCAAGAACAAAGCTTCCTGGATCGGAGAGTTTCTCTGGTAGCCTATTCTGAATGACAGCACTAACTTGCTCTGATATCATCATTACTCCTTCCTCCATATCCATGTTCTTGGTCATCATCCACTTCAGGTATCTCTTTATCACTGGAGTAGTTCTAATGGTATCAATCAAAGGAATTTCAACCACTAGTCTATCCATGATAGCCTTGCATTTAGCGTCAAGTAGCTCCTTCTTATACTTCTTTGGTATCAAGGGGAAAGGGATCTTTGGTTTGTAAACCCTTTCTGCTGCAACCTTCGTTGTTGTGAGCTGATCTGGTGTAGTCCGTCTAGAGCGTCGATCGACACCCTCCTGGTGTCGAGTCCTCCGTGTCGAGCTTGCTCGTTTCATCTGGTTTCTCCTTGGGTGTCGATCGACATACAGTAGTGTCGATCGACACTCGTTCCGCAACGTCTTCTACATCTTCAAGCTCCTCGAATTCTTCAATACTAAGCCCTCGTTTCTGCACAGGCTGAAGGTTCTTCCCACTCCTCAATGTGACAGCATTCACATGGCGTTTGGGATTGGTATCTGTCTTCCTTGGAAGGAATCCTTCTTGCCTATTAACAGCTTCTGCGGTTTGAGCAACTTGTACATCCAGCTTCTTCATGTGAGAGTTTATGCTCTCAATCTTTCCATTCAGGTCTTGATACAGTGAATCAATCTTGCCATTGAAATTCACTGTCAACTTCTGCTACCCCTCCAAAATTTGCTCTAGCATAGCCTCCATTTTGTTGTCTTGCGCAGGAGGTTTTTGGTAAGAGGAGTTTCCAAAGTTCCTTTGGTAATTGTTGTTCTGGAATGGGAGCTTTTGAGTATAACCAGAAGAGTTTTGATTTCTGTAAAGGAGCTCTTCTTATAATTCCCACCAAAGCTTCTATTCCCTTGTTGATTCCCAAACCTCTGGCTTTGAAAGCCACCTCCGTTGATGTAGTTGACATCCTCTTCTTCACAGTCTTCATTAGGTTCAAATGTCTCCACTTCATTAGCAAAATGGACCTGCTTCTTTCCCACCAAGAGATTGTGTACGTTGTCCAGCTTCCTGTTGACTTCAGCGATTTGGCTTCCTCCATTCACTCCAGCGTGTTGTCTTCTTTCGAAGTCTGCGTTCTTGGTGCTGTTACAAGAGGCCAAATTCTCTATAAGCACCATTGCGTCTTCTGGGTATCTGGTGTTGAAGTTGCCATTGCTTGCTGCATCTAAGGCCATCTGGTACCTCCAGTCGATTTCTCGGTAGAAGATACCGAGAAGCTGCGGCTCGCTGAAACCGTGGTGTGGGCAGTCCCTTTGGTAAGCTTTGAATCTTACCCAAGAAGCCTTGAATGCTTCAGTAGGTCCTTGGGAGAATGCAGTGATCTTTGTCCTCAGCTCTTCGGACCTCGCGTCATTAAAGAAGTTGCATAAGAATGCATTCTTTGTGTCTTCCCAAGTAGTTAGTGAACCTGGATCCAACTGCTTCAGCCAGTAGGATGCATCTCCAGCAAGCGAGTAAGGGAAAAGCTTGCAGAAAAGATAGTCGTAGGTCACTCCATTGGCCTTGATGCTTGAGGCTAAATCCTCGAATCTCTCAATGTGATCCATAGGGTGCTCATTAGGAAGACCATGGAAGGGATGCTGAGCCACCAATGTGAAGTAGGCAGGCTTCAGCTCGAAGTCATTCCTTTGGAATGCAGGAGGACGGATCGCAACTCTATTAGCATAGAACTGGTCTGGGCGGTTGTACTCGCCAAGCGTTCTTCCACGTCCAGCTTCTGCAGGGGCGATTTGTATCGCTGGTTCAATGATGACGGCGCCAGCCTCATCAAGTCTCTGTCATTGAGCGTTCCTTCTATTGCCTTGTAGGTCGAACAGGTTGCCTTCTATGTCGCGTACCATAACCACAGCCTCAGCCATTGTAGTCTGCACGAGGTGTCGATCGATGCTAGTGGTGTCGTTCGACACTAAGGTTGGGTGTCGATCGATGCTAGCTCTGGTGTCGATCGACGCTCGGGCAGATTTGCGGTTCGTACGTTCCAAACGACCGAGCTCCTGATTCAGTGCGATTAGTTCCTCTTCCTTGTTGCTTCTGGTACTGGGCATGCACCTAAAACCAAAGATAAGAAACTAAATTAGTAACAAAAATAAAAACAAAACCTAGTCAAAATCCTAGTACTAGATTCTGTAGGCAGCTATTACTTCCCCGGCAACGGCGCCAAAAACTTGATAGGGGTCAGGTTTTACCCTAATAGAACTACTGCAAGTGCACAGCAAAGCAGTTGTGGTATAAGGGGTATCGAAATCCCAAGAGAAGTAGATGCTACACTAAGGTTTCTAAATTCAGATTATGCTAGATCAATTCGAGTTTAAAGTAAATTAAATATTAAACTAATAAGATATCGAGATTAAAGGTGGTTAAAGTTCAGGAGACTAAGGCGCTAGGCAAGGGTAAATTATCAGGTTGAATCCAAGAATGAAGTTATTAAATTTATTAGGTATTTGTTAAGAACCGTCTAGAACTCGAATCACTAAGTTAAAACCAATCAACTCTCGTTGCAGAAGTTTTCTATGCCTAAATTCCAGAATTTCAAATCTCTTTGCAAATTCAAACAATTAAAGCAAGCAATAAGAACATGTTCGATTTGTTCACAAAATACCTAAACCAAATCTCTTTGCGAATAGATATTTTGCTCACCTATGATTAGTTCAAGTTATTAATAATGCTCTCGCATCTATTAAACAACCTAAGGTTTGATTTCTAAGTGATCAATTCAGAAATCAATATAAGTTTAAATCAAGGTGAAGATCTAAGTGATTTCCCTAACAAAGATAATAATTCTACAAACACTTCATCAACCCTAAATCACCCTAACCTAACTAGCAAACTACTCAGACATAATTATGAAAACAAAAATCATGACTGAAATAAATTGCATTAATAATGAAAAGAGAATGATACTGGGGTTCGAAATTTGGCTCAGATGAGTTAGAATTGTCTCCCCAAAAAAGCTCAAGATCAATCTCTCTCTAAGTCTCAAAAACAATAAATTATGAAAAGGTATGTGGCTAAACAATGCCTGAAATCTATTTATAGAAGAGGATTTTTCGTCCAGGGGCAGACTTGTAATTTCTTCAAACTTGCTCTCTTTCCTTTTTCTGATGGAAATCGCGAAACTTGGCCGACCTCCTTTGGTGTCGATCGACACAGATGGTGTCGATCGACACTCTGCGCGTAAATCTACTCTTCCGACTTCATCACTCCAGCTGGTTCTCCAAAATGCTCCAGAAAGTGCTAGAATCTCCTATTTAGCTCCAAATGCTCTCCATCCTGTAAAGACTCAAATAGGACTCGAAAACTAACAAAAGACTCTATAAAAACACTTATATCATGGTCCAAAAGTGGATAAAAACCATGATATATCATTAACCCCGAATCGTATCACTCGATCGCGGATCTAACGAACTTACATCAACAATACTCTTGAAATAAAGAAACTACCTAATGCAGTGGTTGGTTGAAGGAATGTGTGTTTAGTTTTTCCTTTGAGTAATTTTCAAACTGATGATTTGATTTGATTTTTGAAAAAGAGAAGCTAACTCATCGTATATATAAGACGAGGGGGGACTTAAAAACATTCCAAGTTTCCAATGTGGGATCTTTGTTACTCCCACAAAAAATTATAGCCAATAAAAATATTTCATTTGTTTGGGCTTCAACTCATCTCTTATTCACACAAACACAAAATCATAAAGCTCAACTTCTTTATTGATTTTTTGTTAAAACAGGTTCATCCACCAAGCATATTGGAGAAGTCGTGGACCTTCCCCTGACCTTTGGAGATTTTATTGTTCCAGTCGACTTTCAAGTAGCAAAGATACAAAACCATCACAATGCATATTTTCCCATTGAAAAATTTTTCTTGGCTACAGCAGAAACAATTATGGATTGGTCTAATAGGAAAATCTCCCTTGCAATCATGGATTGGTCTAATAGGAAAATCTACCATGCAGCACCTCTCGGTTTTTCAGAAAAACGTGTTTTGTTACATTGTTGGAGGCGAGAAAAGACGTAAGGTAAATAATTCTTGTGGATATATTTAAGAAGAGGGTGAAGAAGATGATGACATGCTTGAGACACCTACATCACGAGCTAGGGGAGGCACGAGCTCCTCAGTTCCACCTCACGCTTAAAACACACAAATAGTCGAGGAAAAGACTTAAAACAAGAGCTTTATGGGAGGCAACCTAAATTTTTGTTTTCAATTTGAGTTTTTAGTTTGTTTTTAATTTATAAATTTTATCATTGGCTTATCTTTCTATTTATAACTTTTTGGAAATTTTATAAAATAAAATAAAAATACAGAAATCGTTATAGGATGAAAACCGATGATTTAACTAGATTTATATATTTTTTTTAGAGTTTATATTACAATAATCAAGTGTTTTACACGGATTTGTGCCTTTTAGAGGTAGTTTTTTTTTTATATTTGGTTTTTAGGTTTTTATCATGTTAAATTTGTTGGAGAAAACACAAAACGCAACAATGGCGCAGCGGAATAAAGTTCCTCGCACTTGTGTGAACCTTTAAGAAAAATACTTCGACGATGGCAGAAAATAATCAACGCAGAAAGTAAACGAGACACAAATTTCTTTTACGTGGAAAACCTCCTCGATGTGAGGAGTAAAAACCACGGGACCGTAGTCCACTCAAAAATTCACTATATGAAATGAATATGAGTTACAACCACGTCCTCCCTGTTCCCACAGAACAGATCCAGACACTCAAGCTCTCACGGAGCAATCTCCAACACAATAAACTCAACAAGAGAGCAATACAAGAGCAATACAAGAGCTCAGAAATAAGCAGTCAAAAACGACTTCAGTTCCTTAGGATTCCGGAAACCAGAGGAAGATCCTACCTTACAAATCCAAGATGAACAAATCAACAACACCTCTGCCAAATTTCAGCTCAAACAGAGAAGAACTCACCGTCGGATTTTCCAAACACTGAAGAAAGAACCAGCTGAACAACTGAAATCGCCTGCAGCGAACAGTCACGCTAAAACTCGGATTCACGAGAAACCAACTGTTGAAATGCAATCCCACCGTTGAATCTCAAAACCAATGAGTCACGAAGCGTCCCTCAAAGTTTCAGCCCGATCAGGAAACTTGCAAGCCTCCGAACGCAGCCTTGACGAAACTGGACGAAAAACCTGATTTTCTCCTTGCTTCTTTCTTCTCTCACTTTTCTTCTCTTTTTCTTTTGTCTCTTTTCTTTCTTTCTTACCTCTTGAATCTTGTCTTTTGACCCTTATGTAGCCACAAAATTATATTAAAAGTTTATATATATATATATATATATATATATATATATATATATATATATACTACACTAGGAAGAACACCAACAAACTCCCCCTCCGACTAAGTGGAGGAAACAGCCATACCGGCTATCTCTCGGCAAACTTCAAGCTTCCCTCTTGTCAATGACTTCGTCATCATATCAGCTCCATTATCATCCGTATGAACTTTCACAAGTTCCACTTCCTTAGAACCAACCACATCTCTTATCCAATGATACCTCTTGTCAGTGTGCTTTGAACGCGAATGAAATGTCGAGTTCTTCCCGAGATAAATTGCACTTTGACTATCGCAAAGCAACACATACTTATCTTGCTTGAAACAGATCTCCTCAAGAATTTTTTTCATCCACAACAACTCCTTACAAGCTTCCGTTGCGGCTATAAACTCAGCTTCAGTGGTAGAAAGTGCAACACACTTTTGCAACCTTGATTGGCATGCCACAAATCCACCTGCAAATGTTACCAAGTAACCCGAACTAGACTTCCTGGAATCAACATCCCCAGCCATATCAGAATCAGAGTAACTGACAAGCAATGGCTTATCACCTCCAAAGGTAAGCTTCAAACTAGAAGTCCCTCGAAGATATCTCAAAATCCACTTCACAGCATTCCAATGTTCTCTTCCAGGTTTGGAAAGAAAACGACTAACTGTACCAACATCCTGAGCTAAATCTGGTCTTGTACAAACCATGACATACATTAAACTACCAACTGCAGAAACATATGGAACCTGTGCCATATCTTCCTTCTCATAATATGTACTATGACTCTGTTGAATGCTCAATCTAAAGTGTGTAGCAAGAGGAGTGCTAACACCTTTAGACTTGTCCATGTGAAACCTTTGAAGTACCTTCTCAATATAATTCTCTTGAGACAAGTGAATCAACCTCGCACCTCTGTCTCTAGCAATTCTAATACCAAGAATCTGTTTCGCTGGACCCAAATCTTTCATGGCAAAGGACTTGCTAAGCTGCTTCTTTAGCTCTTGAATTCTGCTCAAGTTCCTACCCACAATCAACATATCGTCAACATACAACAACAAGATGATAAAATCATCATCACTAAACACCTGCACAAACACACAATGATCAGAAGTAATCGCCTTATAACCATGCTCCCCCATAACAGACTTGAACTTCATGTACCACTGCCTCGGTGCTTGTTTTAATCCATAAAGGTTTTTCTTCAATCGGCAAACTAAGTCCTCTTTGCCCTTCTTCATGAAGCCTTCCGGTTGTACCATGTAAATCTCCTCCTCCAAATCACCATGAAGGAAAACCGTCTTTACATCCATTTGCCCAACCTCTAGATCAATACTAGCTGTCAATCCAAGTACAACCCGAATGGATGACATCTTCACAACATGAGAAAAGATTTCATCATAATCCATCCCCTACTTTTGGTTGAATCCTTTGACAACCAATCTAGCCTTGTATCGAGGTAGCAAACTGGTATCTTCATGCTTAATCATGTACAACCATTTATTAAGCAATGCCTTCTTGCCTTTTGGCAACTTCACCAACTCAAATGTATGATTCTCATCAAAAGAATCCATCTCTTCTCCCATGGCACCAAGCCATTTATCCTTGTGTTCATTTTCCAAAGCTTCATCAAAACTTTCAGGTTCTCCCCCATCATAAAGTAACACATACTCACTAGGATCATACCTTGTCGACGGTTTTAGACCTCTCTCAGATCTTCTAACAGCAGGTAGGTTCTCGGTAATTGATGTTCCACCATGATCGTCACCATGACCACCAATACCAGCATCATCATCATCATCATCATGTGCAGGAGCATCTGCACTGGGTGTATCAACTTGAACCTCACCTTCGACATGACCGTGGACTGATGTAGAAGGAGCAACCTCTGAATCAATCAAACTCTCAAAACTATGAGCTGGTTTTCCGGACTTGTCAATATCCTTAATCGTTTGATCTTCCATAAACACAACATCTCTGCTCCTAATGAACTTCTTCTCAACGGGATCATATAATCTGTATCCAAACTCATCCTGACCATAACCAATGAACACGCATTGTCGTGACTTCGACTCAATCTTCGACCTCTCATCTTTAGGAATATGCACAAATGCCTTGCACCCAAAGACCCTCAAATGACCATAATAAACATCCTTACCGGTTCAAACTCTCTTTGGAATATCACCCTCCAACGGAGCACTTGGTGACAAATTTAGCACATGAACAACCGTGCTCAAAGCTTCAGCCCAGAAAGTCATCGACAAGCCTGACTGTTAAATCAAACATCTCACTCTCTCGACAATCGTCATGTTCATCCTCTCAGCCAACCCATTCAACTGTGGGGTCTTAGGCGGCGTAAACTGATGCCTAATACCATGTTCCTTGCAATAAGCATCAAATGGTCCAGAATACTCTCCACCATTATCACTGCGGATACACTTCAACTTCTTTCCAGTTTGTCTTTCAACCAATGCCACAAAATGCTTGAAATATCACAGAACCTGATCTTTCGTCTTCATAGTGTAAACCCACAACTTCCTAGAATGATCATCAATGAAAGTGACAAAATATGATGCACCACCAAGAGATCTTGTCTTCATTGGACCACATACATCTGAATGCACCAGATCAAGTATCTCGGATTTCCTAGAAGGTGCAGAAGACTTGAAAGAGACTCTGTGTTGTTTCCCTTACAATGCGCACACTTCTGCAAGTGTAAACCAGAGATCCCTTGAATAGACTCCTTCTTAGACAACACAGACAATCCTTTCTCACTTATGTGACCGAGTCTTCTATGCCACAACTCTATCGCATCATCATTCTCCAAAGCATTAACAATGTCTTTAGAGATCTTAGCTTGCATCCAATAGAAATATGAAAGCTTATTACCTCGAGCCACAACCATAGAACCTCTTGAAAGTTTCCATTTACCACCACCAAATAAGCTATAGAAACCTTCATCATCAGGTCTTCCCGTGGATATCAAGTTGAATCGAACATTTGGGACATGCTTAACTCCTTTAAGCACAAGTTTAGTACCAATACTAGTCTCCAAGCAAATATCACCAATGCCAACAACTTGAGCTAAACCATCATTACCCATCTTCAAAGAACCATAATTACCCGGAGTATAGGTAGAAAATAAATTCCGCTGCGATGTAGCATGAGTAGTAGCTCCACTATCAACCACCCAACTAGTGTCTTGGAATGCAACATTAATGGCATCACAATCACGGAGAATCAGAAACTGATTATCGGTGATTGTCACTTGATCTTCACCATCTCCTTGCTGCTTGTTGTCTCTTTTCAACTTCCAGCAATGTTTCTTTGTGTGCCCTTTCTTATGACAATAGTGGCACTCTATATTAGCAAATCTATTAGACTTGCTTCCTGCTCTTGTCCTTCTTGGGCTCTCGATGTGTACTCCTCCCCCTTGACTCAGTATCCAAAACATCTGAATGTGAGGAACTAGCATTTGACTGCCTTCTTGTTTCTTCATTTAAGAGACTGTTCTTCACTATGTCCATCGAAACAGCACCATCCGATGTGGAGTTACAAATAGACATCATGAACACCTACCAAGAATCTGGTAATGTACCAAGAAGCCACAAACAGTGAATCTCATCATCAAACTTGATTCCCATGACAGACAGTTTGTTGAGCAATCCCTGAAACTCATTCAAGTGATCCGTCATCGTAGTTCCCTCCTGATACCTCAGCTCAATCAACTTCTTAATCATTTACATCTTGTTATTCCCGGTCTTCCTAGCATACAACTGCTCCAGCTTCAACTACAATAGACGAGCATCAATCTCATTCTCAATATGATTCAAAACATTATCATCCACCCACTGTCTTATCGAACCACACACTTTGCGATGCAGCAGCTTCCAATCATCATCGGTTATATTATCAGGTTTGGGCTCCTGAAACACCGTATGAAAATCCTTCACGAAAAGCAAATCCTCCATCTTGCCTTTCCATATATGATAGTTAGCACCATTCAAGCTTATCATCCTGCCCATATTTTGCATCGTTCACACAAGTAAATCAATAACTCAAAGCTCTCAAAACCAGAAGCTCTGATACCACTCTGTTGGGGAAAACACAAAACGCAACAATGGCGCAGCGGAATAAAGTTCCCCGCACTTGTGTGAACCTGTGAGAAAAATACTTCGACGATGGTAGAAAATAATCAATGCAGAAAGTAAACAAGACACAAACTTCTTTTACGTGGAAAACCTCCTCGATGTGAGGAATAAAAACCAGGGGACCGTAGTCCACTCAAAAATTCACTATATGAAATGAATATGAGTTATAACCACGCCCTCACTGTTCCCACAGAACAGATCCAGAGACTCAAGCTCTGACAGAGCAATCTCCAACACAATAAACTCAACAAGAGAGCAATACAAGAGCAATACAAGACCTTAGAAATAAGCAGTCACAAACGACTTCAATTTCTTAGGATTCCGGACACCAGAGGAATATCCCACCGTACAAATCCAAGATGAACAAGTCAAAAACACCTGTGCCAAATTTCATCTCAAACAGAAAAGAACTCACCGTCGGATTTTTCAAACACCGAAGACAGAACCAGCTGAACAACTGAAATCGCCTGCAGCGAACAGTCACGCTAAAACTCGGATTCACAAGAAACCAACCGTTGAAATGTAAATCCCACCATTGAATCTCAAACCCCACTGAATAACGAAGCTTCCTGCAAAGTTTCAACCCGATCAGGAAACTTTCAAACTTCTGAATGCAGCCTTGACGAAATTGGACGAAAACCCTGATTTTTTCCTCCCTTCTTTCTTCTCTCACTTTTCCTATCTTTTTCTTTTGTCTTTTTTCTTTCTTTCTTTCTTACCTCATTGACTTTTGTCTTTTGACCCTTATGTAGCCTCAAAATTATATTAAAAGTTTTTATATATATATCTATATATATATATACTAGGAGGAACACCAACAAAATTATCAAAAGTATGCAAAAGGAGCAGAATATGAAAAAATCATCTTTAAGATATGTTTACAAGTTAAGAGCATCGACCAAATCTCCCAAAATCCCAAAAACGTGATAATTCTGTTTATACAGGATACGAGCACCCGAAGTTTGCCATTAGATAGAAAACTTTCGAAACTCTAAATTGGATGATTTTGGATGATAAGACCAAGTTTTGAGTTAACTTTCATGTGCCACCGGTTTGAAGTCATTTGAACCTATAGTTAGAAAGATGCCTCGAAAATACTAAAAAAATGTTTGTTTGGCCCGGAAGAGAAGCAAGAGCAGGAAGTTCATCCTCGGCCCACGACCTCGGAACGGAGACAATTGTCACTCATCCAAGGGAGGTTCAAATGCTCATAACCCAAGGTGAGTTATAATTATCCTACGTGTCACAATAATATTGAGCGCATTCAGTTTTCTATAATAAAATAGCCATATTATAGAGAAAAAAAATCTAATGACAAAAATGTTACGGATTTGATTATATAAAATTTTAGAAAATTTATTTATTTTTTAATTAAAAACGAGTGTTATATATAATTTTTTTTAAAAAAATTAGTTGTGTTTTTTTTTTACAAAAATTCAGTACACGTAAAAGATAATAATCAACCATCCCAACTTTTATGGGAAAATCGCATAAAAAACTTTCAAAGTGACAGTCGCTGACACTTTAAACCTCGAGAATATTTTACTAACACAATAAACCTTCAAATTAAATATATTAACACATAAAACCTTAAAACTGGTTTTTTATTGCGCGCCGTTAGAATATTTAACGGTTCAATGTTCATTTCCGTTAAAAAGTAATGACAATACATTAAATTTATTTATTATAATTAAAAAATTATATTAACTATTATTTTATTATTTATTATAATTAAAAATAAATAAAAATATCTAAAATATCTAAAATGTTTTTTTCTACTCAAATACTATATTTAACAAAAAATGTTTATTTTCTGTTAATAACATTAATATGATTTTAAAGTTATTTTTAACTAAAATTTAATCTTTTAGTATTTTATCATGGTTAAAAAATACAAAACATATTAAAAAATACATGAAAAAAAGATGACAAATATGCAAACGATAACTTTATTTATTAATAAGTGTGCAAAATAATTTTAGTTTTTAAACTTCAAATATGCAAATAACAACTTTATTTATTAATTTTAAAAAATATTTTTAAATTTTTTTAGTCGTGATAAATAAAATAAAATAATTAATAGTAATTTTACTAGTTAAACATAAATTTAAAGTTTTATTATCGTTATTAACAGAAAATAAATATTTTTTATCAAATATATTAATTGAGGAAATATAAAAAAATTTAGTTTTTAAAATTTTTTAAATAATTTTACTAACTTTTGTCAACTTTTTTTTAAAAATATTTTAGATATTTTTATTTATAATAAATAATAAAATAATTTTTAATATAATTTTTTTAATTAAAATAAATAAATTTAATGCATTAACATCACTTTTTAACGAAAATGAACAGTGAATCGTTAAATATTCTGACGGCGCGTAGTAAAAAACCAGTTTTAAAGTTTTATATGTTAATATATTTAATTTGAAGATTTATTGTGATAGTAAAATACTCTTGAAATTTAAAGTGTTACTGACTGTCACTTTGAAGGTTTTTTATGCGATTTTTCCGGACTTTTATCATATGGTAATTTGTATCAAACGCATATCCTAACGGCAAATGTAGCGTTTGGGTGCGGTTGCGGAGGAAGCTATCAATCCGACAATCCCTAAACCCGAAAATAACCAAAGGGAAACGCGAGAACCCGAGAGAGATCTTGGATCAATCGATCTTCCTCCCATAGAAACCGCGAGGGAAGAAGACGAAGACGAAGAATAAGAACATCAAACATCTGGATCAGGAACAAGGGAGGAGAAGATGTTGCCCACAACTTCTAGATCTCGCTCTTCATCTTCTTCATCCCGAGCTAACCCAATGTTCCTTCAGTACTTTCGTCGTATCGTCAAGGTTCTCTTTCTCACATAACATCTCTAGCTTAATCGTCGATATGATCTCAGATTTTCCTGTCGATTTTCATCATCTGATGTTGTGAGATACATAGATTCGTCGTTTCTTAGATCAATTCGTTGGCAGATAATGAGAACTCGAATCTAGAACCTCGGATTTAGCTGAATCGACTTGCGTCCCCGCACTGAGGCTCCTGTCACTTTCTAGGTTTAGCAATTTCTGATAAAGTGGTAGATTTGTAGATCACTTGCTGGAAATTTTGCTGGAGTGTGGTGATCTGGTTATTAAACAAGAGATTTTTTCAGGATTCTGTAACATTTTGTTCTTATGAGTAGTGATGCTGATGTTGAGAGGTAGCCTCAATGTTTTTAAAGGTCATGTAGCTTTGGAATCTGTAAGCACTGGTCAAAGGTTATTTTGAGAGAAAGTGTAAAATCTTTAGCTAAGTTGTGTATGTGGTTTATACACTATGATGAATATTAGATCATGTCTGAGTTTGGCTTTTGGGCCATGAAACTTTTTTTTTTGTTTTCGTTTTGTGATAGTCTTTTGTTCATTGCAGTGGCAACAAATGGATGTTGAATATACTTTCTGGCAAATGCTTAACCTTTGTACATCTCCGAAAGTTGTGTAAGTCTTTGAAGTTTTTGATTTCCTATCTTGAGAGGTTCCTTTTTCTATGCCACTTTGAGAACAAGTTTCTGTACATAAACCAATAATATAATGGTAACGATAACCTTAAAGCTGTTGCATTTGAAAGGATGATAAGATAAAACCTAGAACTGTAAGGAGTCATGAACCTCAAAATGACAGAACTGGAATAGTGGCCCAGGCTTTTACTACAGAGCTGATTAGGATGGAAATTACCGTATAACCAATTAAATTTGTAGGTGAATAGAGTAACTAGAGTTTGAGTTGTATTCACTTTACCTTTGCAATAAGACATTGAAGAGAGTTCTAAACTTGTTTAAGGCTTATATGTTTTTTTTTAGAAGTTTAATAGGCTAGTCTTATCCAATAAGTTGGAATTTTTCGTTAAGGTACTACATAGTGACTTAATTTCTAGTTCTTATTCTTGTACTTTTTTGTATGTTTGCATGTGGGGCTACGGCATCAGCTATCAACACACTAAGTATCACAAACGTAAGCTCAACTTTCATTAGTGAACCCTTATGCTATTGCAACTAGCTTTTATTTTTGCTTGTATATGATCTACACTTCTGTTGCTTAAAGTACATTGAGCAATCCACTTTTACGGTGAATGTGGTCAGGGATTTATTTAAAGTGTAGAGAAGTGTCCCCTTGTGACTTTTTCTAGTTGGCCAGCTTTATGTATTAGCTCCTCCTGGTCTATTATGATATTTAATGCTAGTGCCTGTTAAGAATAAGCCAAAGTTTGGCAGGGCCTGTGAATTGAAGTGCATTTGCTAAAATTTCTCTTATTCTTTCTTTCCTCAGAAACTAAGAACCAATGGGCACGTGATGACCCTGCTTTTATTGTGATCTGTAGCATGCTTCTTGTTGTTGCAACCTTAGCCTACTGTGCCACGTAAGTTTTTTGTATATGTGCATTTTTGTAAAATTATTGCCTTGGAAACGATTTCGTTCTGTTTTTTTTTTTGTTGATTTTAAATCTATCGACTCTGCTTCAGGTATGACCATAGTGGCTCTCATGCTGTTGTCGTAGTTGTATCAGTTTTCCTCACCCATTTCTTAATCACCGGAGCAGTTATAGCTACATGCGGTTGGTAAGTAGTTTCTATCAGTGCATAGAAATGGATATTTGTTGGTGCACTCTTACAGCGCTTAAGTATAATGGTTGCTAACATATGTCTGTGCTAATGTCGGTCGTGCTATAAACACTGTTACTCCCACTCCTATTGGGATTTGCTTATCTGATCTTATTATCACTGTTTTCTCATTATATAGTGCAAGACAAACACTCTTAAGATTTAGTACTCAATCCCGCCTTACGACCGTTGCATAAACCTTAACCCTTCTCTATAGTTTTCTTCCTTGTAATCTCAATGCAGTTTGTGTGGTTTCTTATATCAAATCTACACTGTTTCTCTGACTTGAGATATGGATTACCAGGTTTCTGACGAACTCTTACCTTCGCGAGGAAACTCCAAATAGTCATGTGGTGGAACAGCGCGTTGAATGGCAAGTTAATTGACTGAATATTTTCTTTTCACCTCGTTATTTTGGTTGATCTTCTCTATCTACGATGAGCTACAATGTTTTTTCGTAGTATCCATATTCCATATCATAGTTTCTCCTTTGTATAATCTCTATTTGTGTGAGCTTGTTCATGACTTGCCTTTAATGTATTTTTTCTGTAGGCTGTATACATTTGATGTTCACTGCAACTCCTTCTTTCCAATGTTTGTGCTGCTCTACGGTAATTCCATGATTCCATCTTCACACACATGACTCAATTCTCACACTTCTGATAGATTCATGGCTTATAGTTTCTTCTTGTGTTGCAGTCGTACATTATTTCTTATCGCCACTCCTGATAGCGCACGGATTCATCCCTTTACTGCTATCGAACCTGCTTTTCATGGTCGGGGCTTCGTACTACCATTATCTTAACTTCCTAGGTTATGACGGTGAGTCTCATCTATTCCCTTGTTTCCTTCTTTCACAGTTTAAACTGTAGCTTATGAGCTAACAACATTGTTCATTATGAATCCATACAGTGCTTCCATTTTTAGAGCGAACAACATTCTTCCTTTACCCAATCGGGATCGTGATTGTTCTGTCCCCTATTTGTAAGCTCAATCATTCATCGTTTCGCAGATACCTCCGGGATAAGCGTAAAAACATTGTCTTAAGTTTGTTCGCCATTTTTGCAGTGATCTTAAGCGGATTCAACCCGTCAAGATATTTCATGAACATCTACTTCAGCCAAAAATTATAAAAAAGACAAGCCACATCAGTGGAATCCCAAGGGCTCTGCACTGCACATACATCATCAAGTAAGGAACAAGGAGAAGAAGAGAGTTTGATTTTCTTTCTTTTTTACCCATAACATATCATATCGTTATGCTCTAGTTTTTGGTACAACTTCAAAGGCTACTTTATAGAACCAGTTAACATTTTTCTTAACTTGACCCCATTTTGCAAGTGCTCTGTTAAATGTAGTGTTTTTTGTTTTTGGCATCTTCCTATATGTGAAGTGTTTCGAGATGAATTGTTGGTTTCGTTCACAAACTCAAAATTCTCTCGTGGAATCTGCAAAATTTTACTAAGAGAAGGACCAATCTTGTCTTCTCTCACCAAATTTCTCTAACATAAAATTATATTATATTTTTATTGGTATAATGTTAAAAGAGACTGAATTTCTCAAAGTTTTAAAATACGTACTAATTTAATACTAATATAATTTTATGTTCACATGATAAATACCTATTATTTAAATATTAATATAATTTCGTGTTAAAAGATTTTAGTGAGACTCTCAATATATATATATTTTTTTTAACTGATCGTTATATTGATGAAGAGAACATATAGATAAAACACATCCGAAAACTATAAAACATGACAAAGAGAAAATTAAAACGAGGTGCACACACTGAATCACTGAGCCAATACCAATGAGGACTTGCAGAACAGCCATTGATAACACCGACAATCAAGAGAACTGAGGACCAACCCAAACCAAACTGCCTCCAACAAATAAAACCTTTCAACGAGGCAAATTACAACTCAGACTCCACCGGCAAGAGACAATAGCAGCAACAACCGACATAGGACCAACAACGACTCCAAAAATAATTCTTCTAAAGCATAGAGGCATCAGATAAGGAGAAAGACCTCAAAGATAAACACCAAGAAATCGGACCGGGAAAATGCCAAACGAATCATCAGCTCTTTCTCCTTATCTGATGCCTCTATGCTTTAGAAGAATTATTTTTGGAGTCGTTGCTGGTCCTATGTCGGTCGTTGCTGCTATTGTCTCTTGCCGGTGAAATCGGACCGGACACTCGTGAAACTCAGCCTCAACAAACTACAAATCAAAGACTGATCACCTCCTCGCAAGAGAAAAGCTGAAGAACTAAACGACTGCTTTGTCTTAAAACCAAACCCTAGAACCACCCAAGGGTACCAAGGAAGGACTAGTAGCTTACTCCGCAATAGAACACTAACGAAATAACGAACCCGGACTCCGAAACTAAAACCAAACAAAACACCTCTAAACCCAATTGGAACATCCATAGAGGGAAACACCCGTAAACACCAAATCTTCCAAGATACGATCTTATAATCATAGATACTAAAACCGCTAAGACAAACACCACTAAACAGGCCAAGGAAGACAAATCGAGATGAGGTAAGACCGCGACATCGATTAAGACATCGAGCCACCAAAACCCACGGGACAAAATCGAAAAAAATCAGATCTAAGAAGAGAAAAGTAAAGAAGTCCGAGATTGATGGTGATAACGGCCGGATCCACCGTTCCGAAGCTCACATGAGCCGGATCCACCAAAACAACGGCCTCCATCACCATCTCAAATCGGTTTAATTTCGAGACAGGTAAAGAATCACCGATTAACTTCAACAACCCACCGTAAAAAACACTACAAATCGAAAACAGAAGAAAACGGAAGACCCCCGACGTTGGCGCTATCGAAGCCGCCTAACGTCGGTCAATTCTCAATCACGACGGCGCCTTTTTTTTTTTTTCTGGGTCAGATGTACTTTTAGGTTTCGGGAGAGAAATCAAGTTATATTTTCGTGAGATTCTCAATAAAAATGCTATAAATTTGACTCACCAAAAGAAAAGAAGGTTTGTCAGTTTCAGACAACCATTAGCCAATGCAAAAGAAAAGCATTAGCAATCCATGGATCGTGGGCTGGAAACCGAAGTGGACACGTTTAGAAGTATTTTTATCCTAAACATTAAAGTTAATCGAAGCCAAATCGATTATATCAAGTCATTACCCCTAGTCTTTTTTACCACTTGTTAACGCTTTTAATCTGTATGGCTCTGATCATATAACCTGTAACCATTTTTTATAATACAATATAAATTAATATATATATATCTACTAAACAGAAAATAAAATTATTTAAATAAAGAAAACAAGATTAAAATAAAGAAAACAAGATTAAAATAAAGAAAACCTTATTTTATACAAGTAACATTCTGTTTTATAATGGGGATGATTGGATGAGGCTGTGACTGTGACTTTAAAAATTAAAATTGGCTGTTAAAAATTTGACTTTTAAATAATGACTGTGACTTTAAAAAAAATAAAAGTCATTTTTTATTGGCTTTGAAAAAAACAAACGAAAATAAAAGTAAAAACAGTTATTTTGGCTGTGAGATTTTTAAGGAGGCTTTTATGACTGTAAGAAGCATAAAGTCTGATTGGAAAAAAAACTGACTTTTAAAACTTTAAAACTAATTAAAGTCTCTACAGCCTCCACAGCCTATTTACCAATCACCCCCAATATCTACTAAACAGAAAATTAAAAATATTTAAATAAAGAAAACAAGATTAAAAAGTTCCTTTATTAAAATAAAATCTTACTTAACTAAGGGGGTGATTGGTTGAGGCTGTGACTGTGACTTTAAAAATTAAAAATTGACTGTTAAAAATTTGAATTTTAAATAATGACTGTGACTTTAAAAAAAAATAAAAGTCATTTTTATTGGTTTGGAAAAAAACAAACGAAAATAAGAGTAAAATCAGTTATTTTGGCTGTAAGATTTTTAAGTAGACTTTTATGACTGTGGGAAGGGTAAAGTCTGATTGGAAAAAAAAACTGACTTTTACCACTTTAAAACTAATTAAGTCTCTACAGCTTTCACAGCCTATTTACCAATCGGGCTCTAAGATTGTAACAATGTTTGAGATTACAAGAGATGAGAGAATATATGGTAGATGGCGAAGATGTATGAGATAGTAGGAAAATATGAAAATGAAAATTTGGTTTACAAATGAAACTAATGCTTTTATATAGGAGTTTAGACCATCTCCAATGGTCATTCAAATTTCACATTTTCCTTCATTCTTCAAAATGAAGAAACTTGCTCCAACGGTGCTTCATTTTTATCTTCAAAATGAAAGAGTGAATAGTGTTCCTTCAAATATGAAGGAGTACTATTTATTTCTTCATATTTTGAATGTGAAATTTTTTGACAAAATATAGCTTTAACTTTTAAAATATTTTTACTTCATACCCAAACAAAATTATGTATTATTTTTAATCCAATAAAATTTAAAACTATGCATTTTTGTTTTATCCAATTAATTTATAAATAAAACTACAATAATAAAATATAATAAAATTGAAATTACAACAACATAACCGACATAAAATTAGAAATACATAATGTAAAAAAAAATTAGAAACATAATTACTACTAAAATCAAAGATAATAAAAACTTAACACAACATACACTAACAACTTAATAATCTGGGAAACCACTTCCAGATCCACTAAGATCATTAAAAATGTGTCCAAATGAAGTTGATGTCGGAGTAGGTTGTTAATTTTGTTGTTGTTCTACCTGTTTTTGTAAAATTTGTGCTTGTTGAGCTTGAACATATGCACGAATATTCAAATTTTGTATGAAATTCAAGGCTTGTAATGTATTTTTATATATATTATAAAAATTTAATTTCGATAAAATTGTGAATGTGTTTAACAATGGTTAAAAGTTTAAAATTTAATTTTTAAAGGAACCTTATTTTTGAAGAAATAAATGTAGGCAACCATTGGAGAATTTTGGATAAAATTAAAAATAAAAAGGAATTAGTGGCATCTTTGGATAATATCACTCACAAAAGTTGTCTCCGCTTCGATAGTAAAAGTTTGTCTCCACCAACTAGACCTTGGTCTTCATGGTTGTTAACACCCATATTTTACACCTTACAACTATGATTTCAAGATCTTTTGCATGTGTTTTAAGTCGGTTTTCAATGGTTTTCAAGCGATTTTCATGTTTTATAGTTTTAAAAGTTACTTTAGGTAACTTGGACAAAAATGACGCTTTTTGTAGTTTTTGGGAGCAAAACAACATTTGAACAGATTTTGACAGCTAAAAATATTAAATTTGATGGAGACCTTCTACAAAATTTCTACAGTTCATTTTTGGACAAAAAATATAAAATAGAAGTAGTTTGAAGGAAATCCTATAGTTAGATCTCCAGATATGCTTAATTTACATAAGACATGTCATGCTGCCTCAAAGATGGAACAAGCATGGAAACCAAAGAACGGACAAGACCACCACCGTGCCTCCAGCTTCTCAGCTCGCGGCGAGATACCTCCAGGTCGCGGCCAGCAGAAAATGTGCCTTATTAATCCCGATCGAAGCCCATTCAATTATTGATGACTTCTGATAAACCATAAAAGACTAAACTACCCAAAATCTTGAAGATGTATAAAAACCTGACGTTTTAGAATTTTTAAAGCATCCGATAGCAGCCAAAACGTTTGAGATGCAGCCACCGAGATCACCATAGGAGTCGATTTACTTTTTATGCTTTTTAGTTCTTAGTTCTTCGTTTGTGCTTTTACTTTCAAGGGAGAAGATCTCTATCTCTGTACTTCGTTTGGAAAAGTTTTCTAAACCCTCTTTTTACCTTCTTTGACTCGCATATTATCATGAGTTTAGTGATGATTTTCGTTTCCATGTCTGAGTAGTTTATTAGTTGGGTTTAAAAAGGTTTTCGAAGGGGTTTAATCATGAATCTTTGATATTAGGTTGATAGACATAGCATTAATATTAGATATCTTTGTTTATCTTAGTTCTTAATGCATGTTTGCTTGATTGATCACCTAGCAACTGATTTTAGGATTATAAAACCACTAACATGTTGAATTTATTAACCGAAACTAGGGCATGTGAGCAATTGTGAGCGTTTACAAACTCGATATTAATGTGTGACTTACTGCGTTCTAAGATACAAAAGCATAATTACAAAGTTGTTAGACTTAGGTAGTCGGTTCTACTAGAGTAGGTCGATTATATTTCTGTGTTTCAGTTTATGAACCTAGTTGACTAAGTCGCATAAAATCATATCTATTTATTTTTTTGATCTGATACATGAACCCTAGAGAATCCCTTTGACCCAACGCTTTTTAGTCCTTGATTTACATCCGATTTTCATTCCACTATTTACTTTCATTACTTACTTTGATTCCTTTCTACAAAAACGCGACAGAAAACCCCACACTCAATCGAATTTGGTTTAGAGAAGTTATAAATCTAGGAAATTGCGAATACATCAATCTATGCAGTTTCGATCCCTTAGTATACTACCGTAATTGCTGTGAACTTGTAGTTATTTTTATAGATAAAATTGGAAGTACAAAAAACTCCACATCAAGTTTTTTGTGCTGTTGCCGGAGATTGTTTGCTATTTGTGATTTTTCTTGCTCTAATTCCACCTCTAGATCGAGTTAGTTTTCAAGCTTTTTTTTTGTTCATTACTCACGATTCTCTTTGTCATCTTTCTCCAATTTCAAGTGCATAATCACTAGAAGAAACGCTTCTAATGTTCTAAGACACTACATTGAGATCGATAGACACGAAAATAAAATCTGTAAGATAAAAAGACAACTAAGAATGGCAGTGAATGATGCCGAACTTAGAGACCAACGAAACCGTGAAGAATTCCTTCACAATGTTGATCGAGTGGCTCCTGTTGCTCGAGTTGGAGAGCCATAACTCGATGCTAATGGAAATCCTATCCTTCCTCACGCCAAGACTGATGTGGAAGGAGAAGATGATCCAATCGAGCCGCGAGAAAGACAAGATCCGATTGGTGATGAAAATGGTGATAACCGTGTCAACCCATGATGGGGAGTTTATTGACATGTCAAAAGATGAACGCGTCTTGTAGACTCTCGTCTCGTTTTAAATTTATAACTCCCTAATTTGCAAGTGCACATGTGTGATTGTAGTAGTTAGGGGTCGAACCACTGAGATGATCGAGTGCGAAACAAATACGTTAGAGCAACCAAAGACGCAAAAGGTTTGGGGGGGTTTGTGTCACGATTTTTGTAGCTAATAATGAATGAAAATAAAAGCAATGCAAGTAATAAATAGAGCTATCGAATGCAACCTAAACTAAACAGAAAAAGTAATCTTACTAAAATCTAAACTAGGTGCGTAAAGGAAATCAAATCAAGCGAATGAAACTAAGTGTGTAAAGTAATTGCGATTGAACTAATGAGACTAGGCGTTGGGTTCTGTTCGTGAAATCTTAGGGGTTCAAACTAGAAATCAAACAAGGACTAAATGCAAAGCAAATGAGATTAGGCCGAATTTTCCAAAACTTGAATCATTGGTTTTATGGTTTACCTACCTTCGAAAACTAAATTGTCTATGTTATAATTACTCCTTAACTATGCTTTCGTATTTTACGACGCAATCAAACACACAATATCAGATTGGATTCTTTATAACGCTCACAACACTTCGTAAGTATTCTTTCGTATCTTACGACGTGGTTGCTCGCCTAAACTAGATCCATTGAATAAATTCAACACTTTCGTGGCTTTAAACAATCCTGAGACCAGTCTCTAGTTCATGATGCTAAATCCATGCAATAAGAACAAACCTAGAATGAAAAAAATCCCTAGAATACGGCTAAGCAATTAATCAGCAACTTGTCTAAAAACATTTAATGAAATTCCCTAAAATCTCCATCAAAGAAACCCAATGAAACAAATCTACTCAAACATAATTAAAAAAAAAAAAGCAAAAACGAGATGGATGAATGCATGATGATATTAAACGATAAAAGCAAAGAGGGTTCAAGAGATGAATCTATATCCCTCGAAAACAAAGAGCAAAACAATGTAAAACTTTGGTGGCTATGAAAGAGGCACGAAAAACATTAAAAAGATACATAGTTGATATACTCATATATTTCACATATTTATCATGCATTTAGAATAGGTTTTCATCCATATTTCATTCATAACTAAGTATAAACATAGTTTTTGATCATTTATAGGATTTAAAACATCTGCATTAGCATTAGCATTTTCTTTTGTATATATGCATCATTTCAGGTTATTCTATGGAATTGGCAACAATGGGGAAGCTGAAACTCAACAAGAAGTGAAAAGGAAGCTTAGCAGAAGCTGGAAACATAAGAGGATGAGCTAGGACCAAGAAGAGAAGAGTAAGAAGCAAACAGATGTTGTCTGATGTACCGAGATGTTGCAACCGATTCAAGTCCATGCCACCTAAAGCGACTTAAAGATCAGACCCTACAAAGATTTTCCATTCTGATTCAGCCTCCGAGAACTTCATAAAAATCATATAACATTGAGTTACCTTTCGTGCAGAGGTTGTTTCAAGCCATTATGGTCAGTGGTTCAAAAGATACGGCAATTTAAGTAACAACATGTCCGTCTGGATGTTTGGCGACCAATTTCGTTAACTGAAAGATCAGCTCGGATGAAGGGATTGCATTGCGATTTAGCCTTGACATTCTTCATGAAAGTCTTAGGCAATTGTGTTAGCTTTCATTTGGTGGTGATTTAAAGTCGAAAGGTGCAGTAGTTAAAACGATACAGCTATTTTAGCATAGATCAATCGATCCACATCCAGAACGATCGATCCGGTGCTTGAACAAATTTACGGTCAATGTCAAGATCGACCAACTGCTATGAGATCGATCGATCCTAACATAAACTTCTCAGAATGGTCGATCTAGATACAGATCGATCGATCCCTGTACCCGGACCAAAAGGTACCATTTGCAAGGTGCTCCAAAAGAGTGTTTATGCTTTAGTAAAAGTGCGATTAGATCATTCTAACTTGTCCCTTGCCCCTTGACCCCTATTTTAAGGCCAAGAGCCATGTTTAAAACTCTATATAAGGAGTGTGTGTGTGCTTGTAATAATCATTCAGTTTTTAATCAATTCTTTTTATTTTAAATAAACCAAGAAAAGCCCTTATTCTCTCTTTTAAAGTATTTCTAGTGTTCTTAAGCTTGTTCTTCATTATTTTCTTAAGTAATTTCACCCCATCTTCATATTTTCTTAGTTATACATGTTTAACATCTTCTACCTTATGGATAGTAAGAGCTTAAACATGTCTAGTGAGTAGATTTATTAGAGTTCAAGGTTGAGGGGATCAAAGGGGTTTTAAGGGGATGTTCTTGGTGTTTTAAGTTTTAATTCTTATTCTTTCTTGGTTTGGAGGTCTTAATGCTTAATGACCTTTATGAAGGCATTATGATCATATGGATTTCCTTGTCACAAAGGGATTGAGTTGAGATCCCTTAAGCCCACACCAACATATTTGTATACCTTTCACATGAAAGTGGATGCAAAGGGTACTTATCAAGTCTTATTAGGATCTTTACTTAATGTTCATCAATCAATTTTTCACTAATGATGATTAGCTTTGAAAGGATGATTGATGAAAGGGTTTCTACCACGAAAGTGGACTGATCTAGCTTTGTTTCCTAGACTTAAGAATAGCTCATTTATATATGTGTTTGAAAAGTATAATTATTCACCAAGAACAAACTCTTAATCCCAAAAATATGAACCTCAACCTTGGATTCGTTTTTAAGCTTTGAATTATATAAAAACCACTTCAATCATTTACTTAACTTGCTGTGTTTAAAAGTTCTTTAAATCACATTTAATTATGTTCTCAAAATGTTTAGATATCACTTGTTTTCTTTAATATCATAAACTCTTTCCTTCACTCTCATATTTAACTTAACTTTGTTAAGTTCTTGTATTCTTAGTGTCTTTTAACCTGAAATGGATTGATAACCTAATGATATGCTCTCAAATTTACCCTAGAGCTACTCTCTCAAATTAAGAGATCAGTTGCAGTACTTAGGGATCGAATCCACAGGGAAGGGATAATGACACAACATATTTCTAAGTTCGAATTAAGCTAAGTGAGAATGTGAAACTAAAAGACAGGAAGCAATTAAAGACTTAGTAAATTCAGGAGAAGAAATGCTAGGTTCAGGGAAATTCTCAGGTGATCCAAATTTCAGGTCTAGACAGAATGTTAGGAATTATGAAGAACCGTTCTTGAACTCGAAACACAATTATAAAATCAACCAACTCTCGCTGCGAAGATTATCTATGTCAAAACCCTAGAATTCCAAATCTCTTTGCGAATTCAAACAATTCAGACAAGCATTAATAACAGGTTTGATTGTTCACAAAATCCTAAACCAAATCTTTTTGCGAATAGGTATTTAGCTCATCTAACATTAGTTCAGGCAATCAATAATACTCTCGCATCTATTAATCAACCTAAGATCAGATTCTAGGTAGCGAAACTAGAATAAGCATTAAACACAAATCCAAATGAAGAACTCTAATGATTTTATCCTAACAATTCTATTCGACCTAACAATTCATCAATCACCTTTGAAAAACCCTAAACCTAACAAGCATACTACTCAGACATGATCAATGAAACAGAAATCATTATTTGAATAGAAAGCATAAAAGAAATCAATAGAAGAAATAAAGGAGTTCCAAATCAGCTATGAAGGAGTCTGATTCTTCTCTCTAAAATCTCTCTAAAAATCTATCTCTAAAATAATGTGTGTGTTATGCCTAAACAATGGCTGAAAAACTCTATTTATAGGCCTAGGTTCGAATCTTCAATTCCTTGGAAGATTAGGAAAAGTCTTGGAGATTTCATTTTCTTCAAAATAATGGAAACTTCACGCCTTTGGAAATTGGAAATCCTGGTGTCGATCGACACCAACAGGCGGTGTCGATCGACACTCATCCTGCATCTTCAATCCGACTTCAACTCTTCGTGACTTCATTCCACTATGCTCCAAAATGTAACCGAATCTCAAATTATGCTCCAATTGTACCTGAACCTGCATAGACTCTATATAGACTCGAAAATAGTACTAAGACTCAATAAAAACACTTATATCATGGTCCAAAAATGGGTAAAAACCATGATATATCAACTCCCCAGACTTAGCTTTTGCTTGTCCTCAAGCAAAACAGAAACTTCGAATGGAGTCGAGGTTTGAAAACAGAAATATCCAGCTAACCTTCAGAACGCCACATTGAACCAACACTCTTGAATCCAAAAACCATAGAGCCAACCTTAGGTAATGTTTCAGTGTACTTACCACAAACTTAGAAATCTCCCAAATCAAGTCCAGATCCCTTTTTGCTCACAAAATTTCAAACTCTAATAACAGTATTGACCCAAGGACTTACAGATTCGTTCCCTTCCTTAGCGCCTGAACAATACATTCCTTCTACAGCTCTCCTATTTTCTCTTCTCTCAGTCAACTGCTGCCCATTTTCAGGGTGTTCTAAGATCTTTTCATTGACTTTTTCTTATTCTTTTTGAAGTCTTGGAATAGTGCTACTCTTACTTGTGTTCCTTGTTAGGAGACAGGTTCATGAGCTCTCACTAATATTGTTCCTTGTGAGGAGACA
>JAHZTW010000001.1:380780383-380794219 GCA_020283515.1 Alliaria petiolata
CATCATAGCAGTCATTAGCTAATAATGGGGGCGGGGAATTCCGACCACACCGTCACTAAGTCATGAAGGATCAAGCGCCACCAACATGACTCCGCAGTATAATGGATCGAACACCATTATACTTCACACTGCGTTGATCCTCACTCGATCAAACGCCAACACACACCTCTACAACATCTCCGAGAAGTCAGCGCCCTAGAGTGACGGCAAAGCCAGAACTTCTCTAGTCCCAACTCTCATTTTCGGTTACAAGCCTTACACGCTTGAACCTCGCTCATGCGCGTTCATTACAACACCGCATACATGACCTTCCAGCCATGCAACGGGTTTTACCAGAAATCGTACACTCGCTCATTCGGTGAAGGAACATGCAAGTGGATCTGAGATCCGGCAGTACTTACACCCTTCTAACCACTTGGTAAGGATGATAATATGTCCCACGGACATGCACCAAGCCGGTACCTCACCCAACGGGTTTCGCAGCACACAGATCTAACAGATCTGAGGCTACACCTACACCAAAACGTGAGTATACCCTCGGATCTACACGGATCCGAGCTTCCCTGCAACACACGTTAACCACACACACACATACAAGCATATAACCTATTCCACCGAGGCTAGTGTTGCACTACAATGCAGATCTGAGATCTACACTGCATTACGAACAGCAACCGCGATAGTCCACCTCTACCGGGACTCACCTCGAGACTTGACACGGAACTAGCCTACACTCCCAAGTGACCTTCCAAAGCTGAGCTCTCTCTCTATTCTACACAATCTCACACACTCTCTCTAAGGTTTACAAAAGGGTTTTAGGAGTGGGAATAAAGAATGAGGGGAATGGGGTATTTATAATGGAAAAGTTACCCATGGTAACAACTTAAGGTGGGTAAAATCTAGTCTCTTCCTTTCTTCATCTCCAAGTCACGTTTTACTCTATATTTTAGGCTTCTTCTCATAGCTCCTAGACTAGCCAACTCATCATTATCTTCAAGCTTAAGGTGGGAGCTTCCCATTGGTCCAAAATGGCTCATTTTTCCTTCTTTTTGTGCATTTCACCATCTAATGCCAAGTGTATCCTTTTGCTGATAGAAAACACCTCTTTTTCCCTCCAATGTTTCATACAACTCGGACTTCTCCCTTGGTTGCCAAAGAATTACCCAACTGTACCGTGGTTGCTGCGGAAATGGCCATAACGGATGATAACTTTGGATCCATGGATTTCTCCTTGTTTTCTTTGAGATCTTGGCCATATTCTTTGATGAATGGACTCCCCTTAAGCTTATTAAATGTTTCTTAGACTCACAAGTTGTTTTATTCTTGGCCGAAATAATTCTTCCTCCAACAGACTCATTCCGCGGCTCTTGAACGTCTACCGGATTGCGTGAATTTTGTAGGTCTCGGGAGAATATTTCTTGATCTAATTCTTTTTGCGTGGTCTTTCTTAGTGTCTTGGCTACCTCCATGCTGAATCTCATAATTTTAAAAATTGTGCAGTGGGTTCTCCATAACTGAAAGCTCCGTCCAGGTAATTTAGCTTTTAGACCGGGTTATTACATTCTCCCCCCCTTAAATAGGATTCGTCCCCGAATCCCTTTCTTCTAAACACCTCTGGTTGGATTTCTGGCCATCCTCCTTCTTGGTGTCGTCACTAACATACTTTCTTGGTGTCGTCTCCTCGGGTTTTTGTTTACCACCCTTCTGTCACTTGCTTTGTCTCATACTGTTGCCTTCCTGGATTCTCTCCGCCTTTCTAAGGTTGGCTTTCTGTCTTCCTTGTCCTTGATTTCGCTTCATCTGATCATTTTCATAGCTTGTATCGTCTTCATTCCAGATCTACACATCTACCATACCCCCATTCCAAACTCATTTTCTCAAATTCCCCTAGATCTCCTTGGTTTATATCCTAGAGGTTCGGACTAAAACGGGAAATGAGTTTCCTACTTCTACTTTCGGGGATCTAACTCTCACTGATCAGGAATCCTCAAGGTAAAGTCGTTTTTTCCCAAAAAAATCGACTTACCGAGAAATCCTTACTAGGCCTCACGCACTAGGACACGATCGAATTCTACCTAACATCCAAGATCTACGAGACTTTCACACACCACACGCAAGAGATCTGAGTTAGCACCCATACTTACCTTGGTTTGGGCCCAGACTTGGACAAAAACTTAATACCGACTTCCCTAGCTCTTCCGGGAGTCTGATCTTCTTCCTGCTGGGGAGATACATATCAGGTGACAGGGCGGTGAGCGGGATTTGGTGGTTGTGGCTTTCGGCGCATCGAGCAATTCTTCTTGTGGGCTCCTTTGTACCCGCACTCGGTACAAGTCTTGTGTTTGGGAGTGGACGACTTCGGAGTTTGAACATTGGGACAGGCGTGGGGGAAATGTTCATGTTCCCCACACTTGCTACATCGTAAACTCATCATTACCCTTTCGGGTGGCAGAACGCTCATGCGAGGAGTTCTCTTCGGGCGTCTTCCTCTCCGACTTGATTCTCCTTGTTCATATACTGGAGTTGGTTCCTTCGGATGCATGCTCTCATCGGTGTGGAACTTAATTTCTCTGTCTGTCTTGTTTGGAGTTAACATGTAGTCAGGTTCGCGGAGATTTGCTTCTGGTGTAATCGGTTGTCCGACCAGCTGGCTTATATCGTAGGAGACTCTTGGGTAGCTCTACGGGTTTATGATCGTCTTTTCGTGTTCGTTGGTTGGATGTTCCACGGTCTCCTTTGGGCTTGTTGGGATGCGTGTAAGTTCTTCCGTCCAACGGGTTGGTGAATACCTTGGATCCACAAATCCTTCTTCTCCGTAGACTCGCTCACTTGGATCTGCGTTCTCAACTCGGCCTCCTTCTCTTGCGAGATTCTCTTGGACAGTTGCGGTCATGTCTTCAGTGCCGTTCTCAGTGACGATGTAGGGGTACGCATAATCTACTGGGTTGGACTCTGTTGGCATGTACGGGTATAAGCCGTATCCCTGTACAAAGACATGTGGCATTGGGATGCGAGGTAATGGACTTGTTGGGCTGTCTTGATCCCACAAGTTTGGTGTAGTTTCTCCGGATGATATCTCAATGATCTCCGTAGATGGCACAATAATCTCCGGCCCTGAGTTTGGTATTGGTGCCTCTAGGTAGTAGTTTTCTTCTTCGACTGTCCCTCCATATGGTTGTTGGCCAAACATATATGTGAACTAATATGTCAGATTTTTTCCATCTATTGTGCTCTGTCCCGCGTATGCATCGTAGTCAGTAATCTCGAAGTAATGCTCTTCATTCAAATTTGAGTCCCCTGACGAATCTGATCCATCCGATTCATATCCACCACCAAACCACGAATCCCCTTGGTATCTCTTATTGTGCCGATCCCTTGGCGCCATCTCTGTCCATCGATGAAAATCTGCACGGTTAGGTTTATCCTAAAGAAATGGTTTTCCCCAATACCCCACCTAGACCAACTATGTGGACATGACCGGATTCCTAATGGTGCTTTTGCGACTCGATTTTGACTCGATAAAACATTTTTGAAAACGTTTTTGAAAAATCCCTTGCTTCTGAAAGCATGATACGGAAACCATGCTCTGATACCACCTTTTGTAACACCCCCGGTTTGGGATAGGACCAGTCCCGACCGGAGACGCTACAAATGTCCAGTTTCACTCGATAGGTCACCCCGTCTTAGAACTCATCTAAGCTTAAGGCCGTCCCGGCAAGTTTGCTCGACCTGTCTCGACTGAAGCCTAAGTCTTGCCAACCCGTACTCCAGCCGNTCCACGGGTACCTCCAAATACGCGTAAGAGGAAGACGTAACAATCATTTCAGGATCGAACTAGGGGTTGAAAACGTTGGGGGTGGAACGCCGGACACCACGACGAGAGCGGAAACTCGCCGATACTATCCAAGAAGCTTTTGAGAAACAAATTCTCACCTAGCTAGAAGGTTGTTCGAAGTGAACCAAAAGAGATGAACAATCTCTGAATTATTATTAATCAAACTTGTCTCATTCAAAATGTCTACAATTCCATATAAATAGAAGAGACTTATTCTAGAAAACTCTTAAGACATAAACAAACTTCCTAATTAAGTTTGACTTAGAGGAATAACTCTTTGGCTTCTTAAAAATACTCTTTGTATTCTTCTCATTACTTTTATTCTCGTTGGACCAAGAGAACAATTTTTGACTCGTCTTTGGTTTGCGTTATGCTTGAGTGGACCTCGTTAAACGTTCCCAAAATGAACAAATCAATAAGTCGCTTGAACTTTTGTGCCCGAGCTCTCGTCGCCGGTCCTAGAGACAAACTCGTGGGCTCTATTAGGCTACGCGTTGTCGGATTCATTGCATCACTTGCTTCCTCGATAAATGCAGACGGCAAATTCGGAATCTCCTCGTCAATGACCGCATCATTCCCGGCCCCTTGAGAAGGATTTGCCCTCAAATCTTGATCTCCTGCATTAAAAGAAGACAAATCAGCAACATTAAAAGTATTTGAGACAGAGTACTTACCGCGCAAGTCCAACTTATAAGCATTGTCGCCTATGCGTTCGGTCACTTGGAATGGACCATCGCCTCTAGGATTTAGCTTGTGTTTGCGTTGTTGAGGAAAACGTTCAGTCCTTAAGTGAAGCCAAACCCAATCTCCAGGCTGAAACACCACCTTGTGTTTGCCTTTGTTAGCCTTCGACACATATTGCTCGGTTCGTCCTTCGATATTCGCTCGAACCTTCTCGTGGAGTTTCTACACGTATTCTGCCTTTTTCTTTCCCTTCCATGCTTATAGTTTCTGCAGTAGGCAATGGAGACAAATCAAGAGGCGTTAGTGGATTAAAACCATAAACAATTTCAAATGGTGAAAACTTTGTAGCGGAATGCTTAGAACGATTATAGGCGAATTCAACATGTGGCAAGCATTCTTCCCAAGTTTTCAGATTTTTTTCAACGACGGATCTTAGCATAACTCCTAAAGTTCGGTTCACCACTTCCGTTTGTCCTTCGGTTTGAGGATGACAAGTAGTGGAAAAGCAAAGTTTAGTTCCGAGTTGTTTCCATAATGTCCTCCAAAAGTGGCTTACAAACTTGTTGTCCCGATCAGATACTATCGTCTTGGGCACGCCATGCATCCTGACAACTTCTTTGAAAAACAAGTGGGCAATGTGAGATGCATTGTTAGTCTTAGAACATGGTATAAAATGTGCCATTTTCGAAAAACGGTCCACAACGACAAAACCAGAATCCTTTCCTCCTTTAGTTCTAGGCAAACCCAAAACAAAATCCATAGATAAATCAGTCCAAGAAGCATGAGGAATGGGCAAAGGAGTATATAAACCATGTGGTTGAACTTTAGACTTTGATTTCCTGCAACTAATGCATTGATCACACACACGTTCAACATCCTTTCTCATCTTAGGCCAATAAAAATGTTCATGCAAAGCAGCTAGAGTTTTATCTTGCCCAAAATGACCCATGAGACCACCAGAATGTGCTTCTCTTACTAATAGTTCTCTAACAGATCCTTTCGGAATGCAGAAACGATTTTCCTTGAACAAAAAACCTTTCAGCAAATAAAACTTTGCAAAACCAGTCTCTGAACAAGCAGCAAATGTGTCACGAAAATCAGGATCAAGAGAGTACAATTCCTTAAGATGCTCAAACCCAAGAATTTTTGATTCCATTGTAGTTAAGAGAACGTACCTTCGAGAAAGTGCATCAGCAACTACGTTTTCTTTACCTTTCCTGTATTGAATCGTGTATGGAAAAGATTCAATGAACTCTATCCATTTCGCATGCCTTCGGTTCAGATTGGTTTGACCTTTGATGTACTTCAAGGTTTCATGATCCGAATGAATCACAAACTCCCTCGCAAGAAGATAATGCTGCCACGTCTCTAACGCTCTCACCAATGCGTAAAGCTCCTTATCATATGTTGAATAATTCAGAGTTGAACCATTGAGCTTCTCGCTGAAGTATGCAACATGCCTACTTCCTTGCATAAGGACAGCACCAATATCTATACTTGAAGCATCACACTGAATTTCAAAAGTGTTAGCAAAATTAGGCAAAGCTAGTACCGGAGCTTGGGTTAGTCTGTCTTTGAGCTCATCAAACGCCTTTTGTTGACTTTCTTCCCACTTGAAGTTCATGTCCTTTTTGCTGATTTCGGTTAGTGGAGCTGCAATCGAGCTGAAATCTCTAACAAATCTTCTGTAAAAGCTGGCCAAACCATGGAAACTTCTCACTTGGTTCGCATTTGTTGGTGTAGGCCATTCTTGAATTGCTTTTATCTTCTCTTTGTCAACTTTAATTCCCTGCGAGCTAACGACAAATCCAAGGAAAACCAGATTCTATTGACAAAAAACATATTTCTTTAGGTTAGCATACAATCACTCTTTTCGCAAGACCTCAAATACCATTTTTAAATGACGAGCATGTTCCTGCAGATTCCGGCTATAAATAAGAATATCATCAAAGTATACAACAACGAACTTACCGATGTATTCCCGGAGAACGTGATTCATTAGCCGCATGAAAGTTGATGGAGCGTTCGTGAGACCAAATGGCATTACAAGCCACTCATACAACCCTTGCTTTGTCTTAAACGCCGTCTTCCATTCATCACCTTTCTTGATCCGAATCTGGTGGTATCCACTTTTGAGATCGACTTTAGAGAACACGCTAGACCCACTCAATTCGTCAAACATGTCGTCTAAGCGGGGAATCGGATGACGGTATTTGATGGTTATGTTATTGATGGCACGACAATCTATGCACATACGCCACGAGCCGTCTTTCTTAGGCACAAGGAGCACCGGAACAGCGCAAGTACTTAAGCTTTCTCTAACGTATCCTTTCGCCATCAAGTCTTGTACTTGTCGTTGAATCTCTTTTGTTTCCTCCGTGTTTGTCCGATAAGCAGGTCGGTTGGGAAGAGGGACTCCAGGGACTAAATCAATTTGGTGCTCTATTCCACGGATTGGTGGCAAACCCGATGGAATATCTTCTGGAAACACGTCCACATATTCCTGTAGAAGAGATGAGACATTAGTAGGTAAAGTGCTTTCAAACGCTTTATCATTAAGAAAATTCTCCTTATAAGTTAAAAGTAGCACTTCCCTTCCTTCCAGCAATGTTTTGTCCACCTCTCGAGCCTTGCTAAAGAAGTTGGTCTAATTTTTCAGACTCTTTTGTTCTCCATTGGTCGCTAGCTCCTTACTCTCCTTTTGCTGCATCTTTGCCAATTGCACCAGATCTTTATGGATCTCTTGAGGCGAAAGTGGTGCCAAAGTAAACTTCTTTTTGTCGTGGAGAACGGTGTACTTATTTGCTCGGCCATCTAGCTTGATCTCGCGATCGTATTGCCACGGTCTCCCAAGAAGTATGTGACCAGCCTGCATATCCACTACATCACAAGTAACCTTGTCTTCATAACGACCAATCTTGAAAGGAACTTCCACTTGTTCAGCCATTTCCATACCACCATCATGATTCAACCATTGTAAGTTGTAAGGACTAGGGTGTTTCTTTGTCGGAAGTTTCAACTTCTGAACCATGCAAGAACTTGCAACATTAGTGAAAGAACCACTATCAATGATGAGAAGACACACCTTTCCTTCAATGAGACAACGGGTATGGAAGATGTTTTGTCGCTGCTCATTCTCCTCATTCCGTGGTTGAACACTAAGTGCTCTTCTTGTGACCAGAATCTCTCTAATCTCAGGATATTCTTCTCGCTCACTTTCTGAATCACCTTGACCACGTGCCTCATCATCACTAGAATCATAAGTTCCATCCTCCCTTATGATTATCGTCCGCATATTAGGATATTCTCGAGCCATGTGTCCTCGTCCCCGACACTTGAAGCATTCAATGTCACGTGTCTTCTTTATTGGCGTCTTTCCATCATTCTTGTATGAACTTTCAGTTCCCTTATCCTCCTTAGGTGTGCATGAGAACGGTTTCTCAAAAACTCTTCCCTTCCCTTTATCTTCATTTCTGAAATTTGCTCCTTTCCAATTGGAACTTCGATTGTTCCTCTTTTCTTTGATGTTTTCTTCCACTAAGACAGCATAATGAACCATCTCTTCCAAAGTATCACATGTGTAGAATCCCACTTTGCGAGAGATATCAGGTCGCAAACCAGCAAGAAATCGTGCCTTAGTATTGTTTTCATCTTCTACCATGCCCAAACGTGTCATGAGGCGATCCATTTCCATTCGATACTCTTCAACACTGCGGCTTCCTTGCGAGAGTTGCTGTAGCTGTCTATGAAGTTTCTGGCTGTGATAAGGCAGTACAAATCGACTCCTCATAACGTTCTTCATCTCTGTCCACGAACGAATATGTGGCAGGTTCGTTCTGATTCGGTTTGTAACAGTTTGATCCCACCAAGTCAAGGCAAATCCTTGTAATTGTGCCACCGCAACGAGTTGTCTCCTTTGGTCATCATATCCATAGCAAGAGAAAATAGAATCCATTCGCGTCTCCCAATCCAAGTAACTCTCTGGATCTTGTTTTCCGTGAAACGTTGGAAACTGAAGTTTTGGACTGCCACCTCCTTGATATCGTTGCTCACCACCATCTTCCTGAATTTGGTTTAAAGGTTGAGGTGCTTGTATCCGATTAACATCTCGTTCTCCTTCAAGTTGAGCCAATCGTTGTATTATATTGTCAAACATCGCTCACATCTCCTGCATCTGATTTTCCGCCATGAATTTTCCCTGCAAAAGGTTAGACGAAAACACTAATAAAAAGACTCTCAGCTCACGTGTTTACTCTCGAGTGTTTCTCTCTTTTGTAGCTTCTACAGAGATGTCGCTCAAAAGGTTCACAACGAATCTTTTCCAAGCCAAGATTAAATCTATCCACTCAAAACCCAAGGAAATAAGCTAGCTAAGTGGTCGAAGCTAAGCTTGTGTCCGTAACAAGAGATTTTGTTGAGGGGGTTTGGTTTGAGTAGAAAGAAATTGGTTTAAGAGATAGGTTGATGTGAAACAAGAAATTCTGCAAATATGTATAGGTAGGCTCGAAGGGGTTGGACAAAAGGGACCACTTACTTGAAAGAAAGGTTTTCGGGGTTTTGTTCGATCTTGAAAACGAGCCAAATCTTCCAATTAGGCACAATTAGAATTCACCGTAGAAAGTAGATAAAGAATCCTCAAAGTAGCTTTATTCCCAATATGAATCTCTCGAGAATTTAGACAATCTGAAGTGTCCAACTCTGCTTTTGCTTCAACAATGGCGTTGTTGGAGAAGAGACGAACTTTGACGTTTTTTTTTTTTTTTTTTTAATTATTATTATTATTATTATTATTTATTATTTTATTTTTTTTTGACAAAGAGAAGAAATAAGAAATAGAAATAGAATAGATAAGAGAGGTTTGCAGATATACGATCAATCGCCTAGCCAAGGCTCTGATACCAAAATTGATACACGTTTCCACGGGTACCTCCAAATACGCGTAAGAGGAAGACGTAACAATCATTTCAGGATCGAACTAGGGGTTGAAAACGTTGGGGGTGGAACGCCGGACACCACGAAGAGAGCGGAAACTCGCCGATACTATCCAAGAAGCTTTTGAGAAACAAATTCTCACCTAGCTAGAAGGTTGTTCGAAGTGAACCAAAAGAGATGAACAATCTCTGAATTATTATTAATCAAACTTGTCTCATTCAAAATGTCTACAATTCTATATAAATAGAAGAGACTTATTCTAGAAAACTCTTAAGACATAAATAAACTTCCTAATTAAGTTTGACTTAGAACAATAACTCTTTGGCTTCTTAAAAATCCTCTTTGTATTCTTTTCATTGCTTTTATTCTCCTTAGACCAAGAGAACAATCTTTGACTCGTCTTTGGTTTGCATTATGCTTGAGTGGACCTCGTTAAACGTTCCCAAAATGAACAAATCAATAAGTCGCTTGAACTTTTGTGCCCGAGCTCTCGTCGCCGGTCCTAGAGACAAACTCGGGGGCTCTATTTGGCTGCTCGTTGTCGGATTCATTGCCTCACTTGCTTCCTCGATAAATGCAGACGGCAAAGTCGGAATCTCCTCGTCAATGACCGCATCACCATCTGTCCATCGATGAAAATCTGCACGGTTAGATTTATCCTAAAGAAAAGGTTTTCCCCAATACCCCACCTAGACCTACTATGTGGACGTGACCGGATTCCTAATGAGGGTTTTGCGACTCATTTTGACTCGATAAAACATTTTTGAAAACATTTTAAAAAAAATCCCTTGCTTCCGAAAGCATGATACGGAAACCATGCTCTGATACCACCTTTTGTAACATCCCCGGTTTGGGATAGGACCAGTCCCGACCGGAGACGCTACAAATGTCGAGTTTCACTCGATAGGTCAGCCCGTCTTAGAACTCATCTAAACTTAAGGCCGTCCCGGGAAGTTAGCTCGACCCTCCCGACTGAAGCCTAAGGCTTGCCAACCTGTACTCCAGCCGAGAGTTGTGTAGACTCGGACTAAGTCATTTTACCAGCGGAAGACACAAGGGTTTTATAGATAGAAAATCCGCTTTTATTTCAGAAACCATACATATTACAAAGTGTTAATTTATATTACATAGCGGATCCGTCTGAGATTTCAAATATTAAGAAAAACCCTTGTACACACATACTTACTATATTTTACAAAAGGCACCCAAATCTACAACACCCTCTAATCCCAAGGCTTACTAAGGTTTCCTGCAAAAGGGAAGAAAAGGGGGATGAGTAATCTAAGATTACTCAGTGAGTCCAGGACCCACTAAAAGAAAGAAAGAAAACCCCGAGAACCCCAAGAAAACCCCCAAGCAACAAGCAAGCAAACAATCATGCAATAGCCGAAGCAACAGAAAATAAATAGCCGAAGCATGCAATCCTAGATCTATATGCAAGCGTTAAACTATAATCAAAGGTGCTACCACTTTCGCACCAAACCGCGTCCTCACGACGCACACACACTACCACACACCACACGTCACACTCGCGTGGACACAGAGATCTCTAGGTGGGTCGGTTGGTTCCCCGAGTGAACACCCTGCACTCAACTATCACAAAGACAAGCCAAGCCGGAAACATCACTACCACGAACACCCTGCACTTGACTATCACGAAGGCAAGCCAAGCCGGAACATCACTTCCCCGGGAGCTCCTCGGTCGGTTCACATCTCAGCGGGGTTTCCATCCGAGAGCCGCCAAGTGAGTTCACATCCCGGGCGAGACAACCACACGTCGTTGGTGGATTCCCGCTATCCCGTCGGATAGTACTCGGCCCTGGGCTGCAATCCCGTCTCTCTGAGTCTTCCCATCATAGCAGTCGTTAGCTAATAATGGGGGTGGGGAATTCCGACCACACCGTCACTAAGTCATGAAGGATCAAGCGCCACCAACATGACTCGGCAGTATAATGGATCGAACACCATTATACTTCACACTGCGTTGATCCTCACTCGATCAAACGCCAACACACACCTCCACAACATCTCCGAGAAGTCAGCGCCCTAGAGTGACGGCAAAGCCATAACTTCTCTAGTCCCAACTCTCATTTTCGGTTACAAGCCTTACACGCTTGAACCTCGCTCATGCGCGTTCATTACAACACCGCATACATGACCTTCCAGCCATGCAATGGGTTTTACCAGAAATCGTACACTCGCTCATTCGGTGAAGGAATATGCAAGTGGATCTGAGATCCGGCAGTCCTTACACTCTTCTCACCACTTGGTAAGGATGATAACATGTCCTACTGACATGCACCAAGCTGGTACCTCACCCAACGGGTTTCGCAGCACACAGATCTAATAGATCTGAGGCTACACCTGCACCAAAACGTTAGTATACCCTCGGATCTACACGGATCCGAGCTTCCCTGCAACACACGTTAACCACACACACACATACAAGCATATAACCTATTCCACCGAGGCTAGTGTTGCACTACAATGCAGATCTGAGATCTACACTGCATTACGAACAGCAACCGCGATAGTCCACCTCTACCGGGACTCACCTCGAGACTTGACACGGAACTAGCCTACACTCCCAAGTGACCTTCCAAAGCTGAGATCTCTCTCTATTCTACACACTCTCACACACTCTCTCTAAGGTTTCCAAAAGGGTTTTAGGAGTGGGAATAAAGAATGAGGGGAATGGGGTATTTATAATGGAAAAATTACCCATGGTAACAACTTAAGGTGGGTAAAATCTAGTCTCTTCCTTTCTTCATCTCCAAGTCACGTTTTACTCTATATTTTAGGCTTCTTCTCATAGCTCCTAGACTAGCCAACTCATCATTATCTTCAAGCTTAAGGTGGGAGCTTCCCATTGGTCCAAAATGGCTCATTTTTCCTTCTTTTTGTGCATTTCACCATCTAATGCCAAGTGTATCCTTTTGCTGATAGAAAACACCTCTTTTTCCCTCCAATGTTGCATACAACTCGGACTTCTCCCTTGGTTGCCAAAGAATTACCCAACTGTACCGTGGTTGCTGCGGAAATGGCCATAACGGATGATAACTTTGGATCCATGGATTTCTCCTTGTTTTCTTTGAGATCTTGGCCATATTCTTTGATGAATGGACTCCCCTTAAGCTTAGTAAATGTTTCTTAGACTCACAAGTTGTTTTATTCTTGGCCGAAATAATTCTTCCTCCAACAGACTCATTCCGCGGCTCTTGAACGTCTACCGGATTGCGTGAATTTTGTAGGTCTCGGGAGAATATTTTTTGAGCTAATTCTTTTTGCGTGGTCTTCCTTAGTGTCTTGGCTACCTCCATCCTGAATCTCATAATTTTTAAAATTGTGCAGTGGCTTCTCCATAACTGAAAGCTCCGTCCGGGTAATTTAGCTTTTAGACCGTCCGTCTTGGCCATATATCATGGTTTTTACCCATTTTTAGACCATGATATAAGTGTTTTTATAGAGTCTTTTGTTAGTTTTCGAGTTCTTTCTGAGTCTTTATAGGTGGGACTACGTTTGGAGCATAATTGAAGATTATGAAGCTTTTTGGAGCATTCTGCAAGAAGCTGCGAAGTGATGAAGTCGAAAGAGTGGATTTACACACAGGGTGTCGATCGACATCATCTGTGTCGATCGACACCAGACGGGACCGACACGTTATGCCGACTTCTATTGGAAAAAGGAAATTGCCCAAAGTTCTGAAGAATTACAAGATTGCCCTTGGACGAAAATCCTCTTCTATAAATAGCTTTCAGGCATTGTTTAGCCTAATAACTTTTGAATACTTTTTCATAATTTTCTGTCTTAGAGATTTTTTGAGAGAAGAATTTGTCTCCTTCAGAGCAAATTTGGAACTCCATTATTTCTATTGATTTCTTTTATGCATTCTTCTTTATTCATGATGTTTGTTTCATTCACCATGTCTAAGTAGTTTGCTAGTTAGGTTTAGGGCTTTTCAAGGGTGATTAATGAATTGTTAGGTCAAATTAAATTGTTAGGATAAAATCATTAGAGTTCTTCATCTGGATTTGTGTTTAATGCTTATTCTAGCTTCATGACCTAGAATCTGATCTTAAGTTAATTAGTAGACACTAGAGTGTTATTGATTGCCTGAACTAGTGTTAGATGAGCAAAATACCTATTCGCAAAGAGATTTGGTTTAGGATTTTGTGAACAATTGAACCTGAAATTAATGCTTGTATGAATTGTTTGAATTTGCAAAGAGATTTGGAATTCTAGGGTTTAGGCATAGATAATCTTCGCAGCGAGAGTTGGTTGATTTTACATTAGTGTTTCAAGTTCTATAACAGTTCTTAATATTTCCTAACATCCTGTCTAGACCTGCAATTTAGATCACCTGAGAATTTCCCTGAACCTAGCGG
>JAHZTW010000001.1:380807960-380841661 GCA_020283515.1 Alliaria petiolata
CCCAAGTTCGAATCTTCAACCTCCCTAAGAATGATTCCCAACCTAGAATTTGTTACTTGTCATATAAGTCGTTTCAAAAGCTTTCTCCTTTAGATTTAAAGTTTGTTCCTTTAGGTTGCTAGAAATAGCCTTATTTGCCTATTTTTAGATTTCAAATTTTCATAATCAGTAGCTTGCTCATTTAAATTTGTAGAAGTCGTTTGGTAGTTAGTTAACCCTTCATAGGGATTGTTTAAATTGTTTTCCTGGTCGTTTAGTGATTGCAAGTAGTTTATTTTGATTTTCTCCTCCCTTTTACCCGAAAATGACTTAGCTTTACTTTGCTCTTGCATTCCTAGTATCTTTCACACCTAGGCTGGATTGACACCTCACATACTACAATGACATGTGTGTTTGAGGATTGAGTTAAGGCTTAAAAACTTCTACATCACCATCGTAGCAGTCGTAAGCTAATAATGGGGGCGGGGAACTCCGACCACACCATCACTAAGTCATGAAGGATCACGCGCCACCAACATGACTCCACAGTTTAATGGATCGAACACCATTATACTTCACACTGCGTTGATCCTCACTCGATCAAATGCCAACACGCACCTCCACAACATCTCCGAGAAGTCAGAGGGCATGACGGCAAAGCCAGAACTTCTCTAGTCCCAACTCTCGTTTTCGGTTACAAGTCTTACACGCTTGAACCTCGCTGATGCACGTTCATTACAACACCGCATACATGACCTTCCAGTCACGCAACGGGTTTTACCAGAAATCGTACACTCGCTCATTCGGTGAAGGAACATGCAAGTGGATCTGAGATCCGACAGTCATTACACCCTTCTCACTACTCGGTAAGGATGATAACATGTCCCACGAACATGCACCAAGCCGTTACCTCACCCAAAACGGGTTTCGCAGCACACAGGTCTAACAGATCTGAGGTTACACCAGCACCAAAACGATATTATACCCTCAGATCTACACGGATCCGAGCTTTCCTGCAACACACGTTAGCGACACACACACATACAAGCTAGTGTTGCACTACAATGCAGATCTGAGATCTACACTGCATTACGAACAACAATCGCGATAGTCTACCTCTACCGGGACTCACCTCGAGACTTGACACGGAACTAGCCTACACTCCCAAGCGACCTTCCAAAGCTAATCTCTCTCTCTATTCTACACACTCTCACACACTCTCTCTAAGGTTTCCAAAAGGATTTTAGGAGTGGGAATAAAGAATGAGAGGAATGGGGTATTTATAATGGAAAAGTTACCCATGGTAACAACTTAAGGTGGGTAAAATCTGGTCTCTTCCTTTCTTCATCTCCAAGACACGTTTTACTCTATATTTTAGGCTTCTTGTCATAGCTCCTAGACTAGCCAACTCATCCTTATCTCCAAGCTTAAGGTGGGAGCTTCCCATTGGTCTAAAATGGCTCATTTTTCCGCCTTTTTGTGCATTTCACCATCTAATGCCAAGTGTATCCTTTTGCTGATAGAAAACACCTCTTTTGCCCTCCAATGTTGCATACAACTCGGACTTCTCCCTTGGTTGCCAAAGAATTATCCAACTGTACCGTGATTGCTGCGGAAATGGACATAACGGATGATAACTTCGGATCCATGGATTTCTTCTTGTTTTCTTCGAGATCTTGGCCATATTCTTTGATGAATGGAATCCTATTAAGCTTAGTCAATGTTTCTTAGACTCACGAGTTGTTTGGTTCTTGGCCGAAATAATTCTTCCTCCAACAGACTCATTCCGCGGCTCTTGAACGTCTACCGGATTGCGTGAATTTTGTAGGTCTCGAGAGAATATTTCTTGAGCTAATTCTTTTTGCGTGGTCTTCCTTAGTGTCTTGGCTACCTCCATGATGAATCCCATAATTTTTAAAATTGTGCAGAGGGGTCTCCATAACTGAAAGCTCCGTCCGGGTAATTTAGCTCTTAGACCGGGTTATTACACTCGGGGTTTTCTTTCTTTCTTTTAGTGGGTCCTGGACTCACTGAGTAATCTTAGATTACTCATCCCCCTTTTCTTCCCTTTTGCAGGAAACCTTAGTAAGCCTTGGGATTAGAGGGTGTTGTGGACGTTAGGACCACCAGAGTAGATTTGGGTGCCTTTTGTAAAATATAGTAAGGATGTGTGTACAAGGGTTTTTCTGAGTATTTGAAATCTCGGACGGATCCGCTATGTAATATAACTAAACACTTTGTAATATGTATGGTTTCTGAAATAAAAGCGGATTTTCTATCTATAAAACCCTTGTGTCTTCCGCTGGTAAAATGACTTAGTCTGAGTCTACACAACTCTCGGCTGGAGTACGGGTTGGCAAGCCTTAGGCTTCAGTCGAGAGGGTCGAGCTAACTTGCCGGGACAGCCTTAAGCTTAGATGAGTTCTAAGACAGGCTGACCTATCGAGTGAAACTCAACATTTGTAGCGTCTCCGGTCGGGACTGGTCCTATCCCAAACCGGGGGTGTTACACTTACCCACCTGGTTTCAACCCCCTCCACAAGCTGTTGATGGACGTGGAAAACAACACCCACAACACCATCAAAGACCCCCAAGGATCATTGGAGCGGGTGATGCTCCAAACACACATACAAACCGTTTTGGCATCACTCCACCTCCAATCCAAAACAACAACTTCGAGATCAAGCCTGGCTTCATCTCAATGGTTCAGAACAACAAGTTTCATGGCCTACCTGTTGAAGACCCCCTTGAGCATCTTGATAACTTTGATCAAGTTTGCGGTTTGATAAAAATCAATGGTATATCTGAAGATAGCTTCAAGCTTCATTTATTCCCATTCTCTCTTGGAGATAAGGTGAGACATTGGGAGAAGACACTTCCACAAGGCACCATCACATCATGGGCTGATTGCAAGAAAGCTTTCTTGTCAAAGTTTTTCTCAAACACAAGAACTGCACGCCTAAGGAACAAGATTTCAGGCTACACTCAAAAACATAATGAGACTTTCACAGAAGCATGGGAGCGATTCAAAGACTACACACTTCAGTGCCCATATAATGGCTTCACCGATGAGTGCCTTTTAAGCACTATCTATCGTGGATCATTACTAAAAATCTGCATGCTCTTGGATACATCAAGCAAAGGAAACTTCCTTGGACAAGAGGTGACCGCCGGAATGGAGCTGATTGAAAACTTGGCTCTAAGCGATGGAAACTACTATGAGGAGTATGACAGAACACCAAGAGGAGTAGATCTTGATTCACACAAGAAGGAGCTTAAAGCGCTCCATGAGAAGATAGACAAAATAATGCTTGTAACTCAAAAACAAGTACATTTTGTGGGTGAAAGATTATAAATTTTCATTGAAGAAGAACAACCCCAAGAAGAAGTGAACTACCTAGCCAATCAAGGAGGCTACAACAAAGGACACAACAACTAGCAAGGCAACAACAATAATTTGTCTTACAGAAGTACTAATGTAGAGAATCCTCAAGACCAGGTGTACCCCACTCAACAAGGCAACTAACAAAAACCGTTTGTACCTTGCAATCAAGGAGGGTATGTACCAAAGAATACATACCAAGGACAAATACAAGGCATTTATCAAGGCGTTCAACAAGGGAACAAACCTTATGGTCCCCCTGAATTTTCAGCGCAACAACAACCTCCACCACAAAATCAAGATCAAATACACGCCATGCTTCAACAAATTCTTCAAAGACAAGCAACAGGTGAGATGAATATGGGGAAGAAATTAGCTGAAATGAATACAAGAATGGATTCTTGTCACACGGAAATGGCTACTCAAATCAATAACCTTAACAACAAGGTCAAGCAACTTGAGAAAGGAAAAGCGAGTTCATCAGGCCAAGGAACATTACCAGGTTAATGTGAGGCTAATCCAAAGGAATACATAAACGCCATAGCTCTTAGAAGTGGAAAGGAGTTACCTACAAGGTCACCACCAAAGACCAATGAGGGCATTATGGTTCAAGAGGGGGAGGATAACCTTTCAAAAGACCAAGAGGTTACCATTGATGATGTCTACTTTGCAAGGAGAAGCAAAGAAACGGTTTAACAAAAACCGTTAGAAGAGACAAGCAAGAAACCGGCTTTCATTCCGCCACCTTACAAACCGAAGCTGCCTTTCCCTGCAAGGTTCAAGAAGCAGCTAGTTGAGAAACATAGAGCATTATTTGACAAGCACATAAAGGAGATTGAGCTGAAGATGTCAGTGCTTGATGCTTTCACTCTTGTGCCAAAGTATGCAAAGTTTTTAAAAGATGCACTTGCCAAGAGAGCTAAGGATCTACAAGAGGTGATGATACTTAGCCATGAGTGTAGTGCCATCATTTACAAGGAGATTGCACTAAAGAAGCTTGGAGACCCTGATTCTTTCACCATACCGTGTGCACTTGGCCCCTTGAAGTTTGATAGCTGTCTATGAGATCTTGGAGCAAGCATAAACCTTATGCCCCACTCCATTGCCTAGAAGTTAGGTTTTACAAGATTCAAGGAGTGTATGATTTCTCTAATCCTAGCAGATAGAAACGTTAGACTACCAGTGGGGATGTGATAGGGCTCAGGTTTTACCCAAATAAAACTACTGCAAGTGCACATCAAATGCAATTGTAGTATAAGGGGTATCGAAATCCCAAGAGAAGTAGATGCTACGCTAAGGTTTCTAAGTTCGAATTATGCTAGGTCGAATAATGTAAAAACAAATAAAACAGCTAGCCAAAATAAGTAAACGAGATAAATGCAGTGTAAGTTCAGGAGACGAATGCGCTAGGCAAGGATAATTATCAGGATGAATCAGAGAATGTAGATATTATTTTGTCAGGAAATAATTAAGAACCGTCTAGAACTCGAAACGCTAATTTAAAACTAATCAACTCTCGTTGCAGAAGTTATCTATGCCTAAATTCCAGAAAACCAAATCTCTTTGCGAGTTCAAACAATTCAGACAAGCATTAATGTTCAGGTTCGATTTGTTCACAAAATACCTAAACCAAATCTCTTTGCGAATAGATATTTTGCTCATCTATGATTAGGTCAGATTATCAATAATGCTCTCGCATCTATTAAACAACCTAGGGTTTGATTTCTAAGTGATCAATTTCAGAAATCAAGTTAAGCACAAATCAAGATGAAGATCCAAGTGATTTTCCTAACAATATAATAATTCTACAAACTCATCATCAACCCTAAATCACCCTAACCTAACTAGCAAACTACTCAGACATAGAGATGAAAACACAAATCATGACTGAAATAAATTGCATAAAAAGAATAGAGAATGATACAGGGGTTCGAAATCTGGCTCAGATGAGTTAGAATTGTCTCCCCAAAAGCTCAGGATCAATCTCTCTCTAAGTCTCAAAAACCAAAAATTATGAAAAAGTGTCTGGCTAAACAATGCCTGAAAACTATTTATAGAAGAGGTATTTTCGTCGGGGGCAGTCTTGTAATTTCTTTAAACTTGAGACAATTTCCTTTTTCTGATGGAAATGAGAATAAAGTGGCGGTCTTCATTGGTGTCGATCGACACTAAGTGATGGTGTCGATCGACACCTATCGTATAATTCCACTCCGACTTCATCACTTCAGCTGCTTCTCCAAAACGCTCCAAAAAGCTTCAGAATCTTTCATTAAGCTCCATTTGTACTCCATCCTGTAAAGACTCAAATAGGACTCGAAAAGTACCAAAAGACTCTATAAAAACACTTATATCATGGTCCAAAAACGGGTAAAAACCATGATATATCAACTCCCCCAGACTTACCTTTTGCTTGCCCTCAAGCAAAACAGAAACTTAGAATGAAGTAGAAGTTTGAAAACAGAAACTTCCAGCTATCCTTTAGAACGCCACAAATCTTTAACACTCTTGAATCCACATACAATAGAGCCAACCTTAGGAAAGTTCAGTGTACTCACCACAAGCTTAGCAATCTCCCAATTTGAATCCAGATCCTTCCCTTAGTGAAATTTTGAACTCTAACAGTGGTATGATCAAAGAACCTTCCAGATTCTTTCCCTTCCTTAGTGCTTTGAACAAGACATCTCTTTGTACAGCTCTCGTATTTTCTCTTTCCTTAGTCAACTGCTGCCCATTTTCAGGGTGTTCTAAGATCTTTTCATTGACTCATTCTTATTCTTTTGAAGCTTTGGAATAGTGCTGCTCTTTACTTGTGTTCCTTGTGAGGAGACAGGTTAATGAGCTCTCACTAATATTGTTCCTTGTGAGGAGACAGGCTCATGAGGATCTTTTCACTATTCCTTGGTCAGACTTTCTTATATCTTTTCTTTTCTCAAGGGAAGATCAAGGAGAGACTGCAACTAGCTTATCTTGTTCAGAGCTGAAAGAGGAATCAAGTTCAGTGCATACCTAGTTCTTTTTAAGGGAATCTGAACTCTTTATGTTAGGTTGATCCACTTGCAACTTTCTACTTAGTAAGACCTGTAATTAACTACTAAAGCAATGGTCCTTCAAGTGTCAACATTCTGCGGTTAGTTCCAAGAAAAATCGAAAGTTTCAACTGATTTTGACTCAATAAAACAAATTTTTGACAGTTTCAACTGACTCTCAAAACAAAACACAATGTTAGCAACTACCTCCCCCAGACTTGAATAACACTGTCCCAGTGTTACTAAGTACGAGTTCGGATAGAAAAAATTTATGCTAAACTGTTACAGAACAAAGAGAAAATCGGATTACCTGACTCTGCGCGCAGCGTCGATCGACACAGATGGTGTCGATCGTTGTTGGGTATGATGATGGTGTCGATCGACACTAGGTGGTGTCGATCGACACTCTGTCCGTAAATATAGTTCCACCTCTCGAACATTAATGTTGTTAAGTCAGATTGTTGTTAGAATCATCCAAGCTGTTAGAAAACTCAACAAACCGTTAAAAGCACAAGATAATCCAATAAACTAAATGAGTGCAACAAGTTTGGAAACAAAGTACTGAAGCAAATGGAAGCAAAATGCAGACTCAAGAGAAAAGAAAAACTGACTCAAAGTACTAAACAGGAATGGAGAAATCACTCATCGTCATCAGAACGTGGTGGCGTGGAAGGATGGACGTAGCCACAGCTGGACACAACTGCGATGGCGTTCCAAATGGCATGAAAGCTCTGGACCAAGTATCTCTGAAATACAGCTTGCTCCATAGGAATCTCAGGAGTATCCGGAAGGTGATGAGGGCCAATAGGCAACGGTGCTCTGCTGCGCCTCGAACACGAAGGGCGTGTGTGATCCTCAGCTGGTGCATCCTCTGCGTGTGAAGCTGCAACTCGGGAGGAGGCACCTCTGCGTCTGGCGACGGGAGCAGTCCTCAGTAAGGTCGGACTGGGCTGGAAGGCAAGGCGATCTACATTTCCGGTGATGTGTGTAAGGTCTCTGTTAGGTAACAGGACCATACGCTGCACTCGCTGCTCGTCGCTGAAAACCCATAACCTCTCTGGCTTCACCCAATGAGCTCTCCGTAAGTAATGCATATCAACCCAAGCACGCGATGTATCAATGGTGTAGCTAGAAGTGTCTATCCCGCAGTGCTGGAAGATAGGAGTGAGAAGGCTTCCTACAGTCTCGGGCTTGGTCTTCGTGCCAATAAAAGGCTTCGTCTTCAAGGAAGCCAAGTGATGAGCAAACACAGCGCCAAGGTTCGCACTTTCTGGCGCGTCAGAATCCTCATAAATCTCAGACCAAAGAGCACGATAGAGCAGCACTAACTCAGACACGCGCATCTTCCCTGGCTTATGCTTACACAGCAGTGTAGTAGCAAACAATCGAACAAGGTAGCGAAGGGTAGGATGGCGAATATCTGTCTGTGTAGAGGTCTTAGAGTCATACCTCCCATTTATAAAGTGTGACCAGAAGTCCTGGTTGTCCAGAAGCTGTTGCTGAAGGGAGACTCCAGTGGCATGCTCATTCGTAAACCCATAGATGCCACAAAGCTCTGGAAGTGAAATGCGGTAGCGAATCCCGCGAATTAGGAAGGTCAATGTCCCTTCCAAAGCATTCCTCACTATCTCATTCCTGTAGTAGACGCGAGCTGTGGCGATGAACTGGCGGACAAGGTCGGGATACAAATCGTACTACCGCGTCGCCATAGTGCCTATCCCAACTCTGCTCAGCAACTGTAGGATGTCATCCTTAATGCCCAGCTCTGTCATTGTTCTCTCATGTGCAAACCGAGTCGGTGTGACATCCACCTTCAGCCATGAATTGTAGAACAAGGTGACATAGTCATACCATGTCTTGTTGACACCTCGGTAAAGACACTCGTCTTTGGTGACTTCCTTAGCTGGTGGGTCTTCCTAATTCCGTTCAATTCGAATCCTCGCGCCTTCACGTTTTGGCCAAGGATGAAGAGAGGGAATCGCTTCATCACTAGCAGTCGCAGAAGCGGATGCTTAAGTTTCCCTCGGTCTCTTAGTCCTTGGAGGCATCTGCAATCAAAAGATAGACCAAAATCAAAATCCAAAGTCGGAAAAATGAAACTCAAATTTCGTCTGTCGAGGTGTCGATCGACACCATGTGTGTAACTTTAATTCTATCTGAAATCATGAATTGAAACCCAAATGTGCATCAATTATCAACCCATACATACTTAATAACACTAATCAACCAAGTTCCGACCATAAAACCCAAGAAAAATCAAAAAATTCGCAACATGCATCATCAATTTCCAAAAATTCGAAAATTTCAAATTGTGCAATTTTTTGGACAATGATCTAAATCATGTTATACAACCTAAAAAAAACGTCATTCAATAAAGAAATCAAGCTAAATAGGTTGAATTCGAAAATTTTCACCTTAGGGCTGAAAATGAAATTGGGAGATTTGAAGAACATACCTTGGCAGATCGAATGTATGGACAATGGATTATGAGAAAGGATGAAAATCCGCACGGATTAGGCCAAAGAATCAATCAATTCCGTTGAGAAATGGAAAAATGGTGATTGGGGAAAAATTTCTCTTAAGGTTCGAATGTTTGAAATAGTGAGGAAAAAGAAGAAAAAGTCGGGGTTTAAAGAACTTACCTGCATCCCGTGGTGGTGTCGATCGACACTGGGGGGTGTCGATCGACACAACGTGTGGTTGTGCCCTCTCTTTTTTTTTATAAGAAAACAAAATTAAAATTAAAAATTAGTAAACCCAAAATAAAATAAAAAATCCTAATAAATACTTACCAGTGGGTTGCCTCCCACTAAGCGCTCGTTTAACGTCAATAGCTTGACTGTTCACGCATTTAGGCGTTTGGTGCATCATCCAGAGACACAATGTGTCCTGCTGGAATCTCGGCTTGAGCCCAATAGTGTTTTACTCTCTGCCCATTCACAATGAACTCTTCTCCTTTGCAGTTTGTTAGGACAATTGCTCCATATGGTCTGACCTCTTTGATGGTGAAAGGACCTGACCAATGGGAACGCAATTTACCAGGAAACAATTGCTAACGAGAGTTGTATAGAAGTGCCTAGTCATTTGGTTCGAAGTGTTTGGAGACAATCCTTTTGTCATGATATGCCTTTGTCCTTTCTTTGTAGATCTTCGAATTCTCATAGGCATGATAGCGAAGTTCGTCGAGCTCGTTGAGTTGCACTAGGCGTCTTTCTGCAGCTGGCTTCAAGTCAAAGTTCATCTTCTTGATAGTCCAATGCGCCTTGTATTCCAATTCCACTTGAAGATGGCAAGCTTTGCCATAGAGCAGCTGGAAAGGTGTAGTCCCAAGTGGCGTTTTGTAGGCAGTCATGTAGGCCCAAAGTGCATCTTCGAGTATCACAGCCCAATCCTTCCTTGTCTTGCCCACTGTCTTCTCCAGGATTTGCTTGATCTGTCTGTTGGAGACTTTGACTTGTCCACTTGTTTGGGGGTGATAAGGAGTGGCTACACGATGTTGAACACCATGCTTCTTTAGCAGCTTGTTGAAAACCTTGTTGATAAAGTGAGAACCACCATCACTTATAACAATCCGCGGCACTCTGAATCTTGGGAAAATGATGGTCTGGAAGAGATTAAGAACCACAGCAGCATCATTGGTCTTAGAAGCAACTGCTTCCACCCACTTTGACACATAGTCTACAGCAACTAAGATGTACTGCATTCCATAAGAAGGAGGAAAAGGACCCATGAAGTCAATACCCCAGCAATCAAAAACTTCCACTTCAAAGATGAAATTCTGTGGCATCTTGTGTCTCTTGCTGATCTTTCCTCTCCTTTGACAAACATCACATTGCATGATGAACAGCTGTGCGTCTTTGAACATGGTAGGCCACCAAAAGCTTGCTTGAAGAACTTTGGACACCGTCTTGAATGTAGCAAAGTGTCCAGCATATTCAGAACCATGACAATGGAACAGGACATCACGAATTTCACTTTCTGCAATGCATCTTCTGTAGACATTGTCTGAACAATGCTTGTACAAGTGAGGCTCATCCCAATAGTATCTCCTAAGTTCTCTCATGAACTTCTTCTTCTCATAGTTCTTGAGATGTTTAGGCTCAATGTCAGCAGGAAGGAAGTTCACAATGTCAGCATACCAAGGTCGAGTTGCATCAGATAAGGCAAAGATTGGTTGTCGAAACATGTCGTCCAAGATCCTGCGAAGTGATGCGGTTGTCGGGTGTCGATCGACACTATAGACGGTGTCGATCGACACTCTGGAATTCGTCAATTTTCCAAGTGTTGAATCGCGAATCTTTTCTGAAATTTCGGACGGAGTGTCGATCGACACTAGGCTCGTCTGCTCTGAATTCATGGATTGAAGACGAGTCTTAATGTAGTATACATTCTCTTCAGGCAGAAAATCATCAATTGGGACGTCATCTTCGATCCTTATCCGTGAGAGATGGTCAGCTACTCCATTTTCAACTCCTTTCTTATCCTTAATTTCTATGTCAAACTCTTGGAGAAGTAAAATCCATCTCAGCAATCTTGGCTTTGCATCCTTCTTCTGCATCAAGTACTTCAATGCAGAATGATCTGTATGAACAATCACCTTTGAGCCTACAAGATACTATCGAAATTTCTCAAAGGCAAACACCACAGCCAATAGTTCCTTCTCAGTTGTTGCGTAATTCTTCTGAGCATCATCCAATGTTTTGTTGGCATAGTAGATGGCATGAAGCATCTTATCCTTCTTCTGTCCCAAAACCGCGCCTAATGCGAAGTCGCTGGCGTCACACATTACCTCGAAAGGTAAATCCCAGTCTGGAGGTTGAACAATCGAAGCACTCACCAAGGATTGTTTGATCTGTTCAAAGGCTGAAAGGCATTTTGCAGTGAACTCAAATTTCACGTCCTTGCAGAGGAGAGCAGTGAGTGGTCTTGCAATTTTGCTGAAATCCTTGATGAATCTTCTGTAGAACCCTGCATGACCCAGAAAAATTCTCACTGATTTCACAGAATCAGGTGCTTGTAGCGTCATCATCACCTCTATCTTGGCGCGGTCTACTGCGATGCCTTCTGCTGAAACCCTGTGCCCAATCACAATGCCATCTTGAACCATAAAGTGACAATTTTCCCAGTTCAGGACTAAGTGATTCTCTTTCACACGGCTGTAACACTGCGCATAAGTTGTCCAGGCAGTTTTTAAAGGATGACCCATAAACAGAAAAGTCATCCATAAAGACCTCCATAAACTTCTTAATCATGTCCGTGAAGATCGACATCATGCATCGCTGAAAAGTCGCAGGAGCATTACAAAGTCCGAATGGCATTCTGCGATATGCAAATGTGCCATAAGGACATGTAAATGTGGTCTTCTCCTGATCATCGGGATGGATTGGAATCTGGAAGAATCATGAATAGCCATCCAAGAAACAGTAGTAGGGGTGATTTGCTAATCTCTCCAGCATCTGATCGGTGAAGGGTAAAGGAAAGTGATCTTTCCTGGTTGCGGCGTTCAGCTTCCTATAGTCTATGCACATCCTGTGTCCAGTCACAATCCTTGTAGGAATCAGCTCATTCTTCTCGTTCTTCACCACTATGACTCCTCCTTTCTTTGGAACCACATGGACCGGACTGACCCAAGCACTGTCTGAAATGGGATAGATGATCCCAGCTTCCAAGAGCTTCATGATCTCCTTCTTGACTACTTCCATCAGGTTCGGATTCAGCCTCCTTTGATGTTCAATTGATGACTTCGTCTCATCCTCAAGGTGAATCTTGGTGAGATACCTGAAATATCATTAAGAGAATAGCCAAGAGCCTTGCGAAATTTTCGCAGCTTGCTTAGCAACAAAGTTAGCTCCGCATTGTTTAATGACGCATTCACAATAGCAGGGTAAGTCGAATTGGGACCAAGAAATTTGTACCTTAGCCCGACAGGAAGTTGTTTAAGCTCAACTTTAGGTGCCTTAACCTCACTCCAGTCTTCCAATGGTGCAGTCTTCGCAGCTTTCGCGGAGTGTCGATCGACACTATGTGGTGTCGATCGACACAAGTCGTCTTGTTCGACTAGTTGCAAGACTTGCTCGCTAGAATCCATCATCTTTGCGTATCCAGCAGCAGCATCGTCTATGTCCTCAACATATGTTGTAGAAGTCGTCAAGGCTCTTTCCAAAGGATCTGTAGGTTTGTCTTCTTGAAAAATCTCTTCAGCAAGGTTGGTGAGTGAATCGACATAGAAGGTCTGTCCATCAATTGTTGGCCTCTTCATCAGCTTCTCCATGTCGAAATTCATCACCAAATCACCAATGTTCAGCGCAATTCTTCCCTTTCTCACATCAATGATAGCTCCAGCTGTAGCCAGGAATGGTCTACCAAGTATGAGGGGGTCTTTGGGTTCCTCATCATATGCTAATACCACAAAGTCTGTGGGAATCAAACAATCTCCCACTTTGATAGGAACATCTTCCAAAACATCTTTAGGGATCCTGACAGAACGATCAACAAGGACTAAGGAGATTTTGGTGGTCTTGAAGTCTGTCATATCCAGCCTAAGAGCAACTGAGAGAGGCATCAAGTTTACACTTGATCCTAGATCGCAGAGAGATCTCCCAAACTTGTCTGAGAATATGGAACAATCAAGAACAAAACTTCCAGGATCGGAGAGTTTTTCTGGAAGCATGTTCCGAATGACAGCACTGACTTGCTCTGATATCATCATTACCCTTTCCTCCATATCCATGTTCTTGGTCATCATCTGTTTCAAGTATCTCTTTATCACTGGAGTAGTTCTAATGGCATCCATCAAAGGAATTTCAACCTCTAGTCTATCCATGATAGCCTTGCATCTGGCATCTAGTAGCTCCTTCTTAGACTTCTTTGGTATCAAGGGGAAATGAATCTTTGGTTTATAAACCCTTTCTTCTGCAACCTTTGTTGATGGGAGCTGATCTAGTGTTGTCCGAACAGAGCGTCGATCGACACCCTCCTGGTGTCGATCGAGACTTGTCTTTGGTGTCGAGTCCTTCGCGTCGAGTTTGTCCGATCCGTCTGGTTTTTCATGAATCTTCATGGGTGTCGATCGACACACAGGAGTGTCGATCGACACTGGCTCCGCAGCATCTTCAATTTCTTCACGCTCCTCGAATTCTTCAGTACTAAGCTCTCTTTTCTGCACGGGCTGAAGGTTCTTCCCACTCCTCAATGTGACAGCGTTCACATGGCGTTTGGGATTGGTATCAGTCTTCCCTGGAAGGAATCATTCTTGCCTGTTAACAGCTTCTGCGGTTTGAGCAACTTGAACATCCAGCTTCTTCATGTGAGAGCACCTGAACATCCAGCTTCTTCATGTGAGAGCTCATGCTCTCAATCTTTCCATTCAGGTCTTGATACAATGAATCAATCTTCCCATTGAAATCCACTGTCATCTTCTGCTGTCCTTCCAAGATTTGCTCTTGCATAGACTCCATTTTGTTGTCTTGTACAGGAGGCTTTTTTTAAGAAGAATTTCCTTAGCTTCTTGTGTAATTGCTGTTCTGGAATAGGAGCTTTTGAGTATAACCAGAAGAGTTTTGGTTTCCCGTAAAGGAGCTCTTCTGATAATTCCCATTGAAGCTTATGTTCCCTTGCTGGTTCCCAAACCTTTGGCCTTGAAAGCCACCTCCGTTGATGTAGTTGACATCCTCTTCCTCACATTCATCATTAGGCTCGAATGTCTCCACTTCATTAGCAAATGGACTTGCTTCTTTCCCACCAATAGGTCCAGCTTCCTGTTTACCTCAGCAATTTGGCTTCCTCCACTTGCATCAGCGTGTTGTCTCCTCTCTAAATATGTGTTCTTGGTGCTGTTGCAAGAGGCCAAATTCTCTATAAGCACCATCGCATCATCTGGATATCTGGTGTTGAAGTTGCCATTGCTCGCAGCATCTAAAGCCATCTGGTACCTCCAATCGATCCCTTGGTAAAAGATACTGAGAAGTTGCGGCTCGCTGAATCCGTGATGTGGGCAGTCTCTCTGGTAAGCTTTGAATCTTACCCAAGAAGCCTTGAATGCTTCAGTGGGTCTTTGGGAGAATGCAGTAATCTTTGTCCTCAGATCTTCGGATCTTGCATCATCAAAGAAGTTGCATAAGAATGCATTCTTTGTCTCTTCCCAAGTGGTTAAAGATCTTGGATCCAACTGCTTCAGCCAATATGATGCATCTCCAGCAAGCGAGTATGTGAACAGTTTGCAGAAGAGATAATCATAGGATATTCCATTAGCCTTGATGCTTGAAGCTAAATCCTCTAATCTTTCAATGTGGTCCATAGGATGTTCATTGGGAAGACCATGGTAAGGATGCTGAGTCACCAGTGTGAAGTAGGCAGGCTTCATCTCGAAATCTTTCCTCTGAAATGCATGAGGACGGTTGGCAGCTCTATTAGCATAGAACTGGTCTGGTCGGTTGTACTCGCCAAGAGTTCTTCCACGTCCAGCTTCTGCAGGGGCGATTTGTCTCTGTTGCTTGATGATAACAACTCCAGTCTCATAAAGTCTCTGTCTTTGTACGTTCCTTCTGCGCCCTTCTGCATCAACCAAGTTGCCTTCAGCGTCTCGGATTATAACCATAAGATCAGCCATTGTTCTCTGCGCAGGGTGTCGATCAATGCTATTGGTGTCGATCGACACTCGTGTGGTCTTGCGGTTCCTACATTCGAGACGACCAAATTCTTGGTTCAATGCGATTAGTTCCTTGTTCTTGTTGCTTCTGGTACTGGGCATGCACCTGAAACCAAAGATAGGAAACTAAATTAGTAACTAAAATAAAACAAAACCTAGTCAAAATCCTAATACTAGATTCCGTAGGCAGCTATTACTTCCCTGGTAACGGCGCCAAAAACTTGATAGGGCTTAGGTTTTACCCAAATAAAACTACTGCAAGTGCACAGCAAATGCAATCGTAGTATAAGGGGTATCGAAATCCCAAGAGAAGTAGATGCTACGCTAAGGTTTCTAAGTTCGAATTATGCTAGGTTGAATAATGTAAAAGCAAATAAAACAGCTAGGCGAAATAAGTAAACAAGATAAATGCGGTGTAAGTTCAGAAGACGAAGGCGCTAGGCAAGGATGATTATCAGGATGAATCAGAGAATGCAAATATTATTTTGTCAGGAAATAATTAAGAACCATCTAGAACTCGAAACGCTAATTTAAAACCAATCAACTCTCGTTGCAGAAGTTATCTATGCCTAAATCCCTAAATTCCAAATCTCTTTGCGAATTTAAACAATCAAGGCAAGCAATAAGAACAGGTTCGATTTGTTCACAAATTACCTAGACCAAATCTCTTTGCGAATAGATAATTTGCTCACCTAAGATTAGTTCAAGTTATTAATAATGCTCTCGCATCTATTAAACAACCTAAGGTTTGATTTCTAAGTGATCAATTCAGAGAATCAAGTTAAGCACAAATCTAGGTGAAGATCCAATTGATTTCCCTAATAATTCTAGTGATTCTATAAACTCTTCATCAAACCCTAAATTACCCTAACCTAACTAGCAAACTACTCAGACATAATAATGCAAACACAAAACATGGCTGAATAATATTGCATAAAAGAATAGAGAATGATACAGGGGTTCGAAATCTGGCTCAGATGAGTTAGAATTGTCTCCCCAAAAGCTCAGGATCAATCTCTCTCTAAGTCTCAAAAACCGAAAATTTTGAAAAAGTGTCTGGCTAAATAATGCCTGAAAACTATTTATAGAAGAGGTATTTTCGTCGGGGGCAGTCTTGTAATTTCTGATGGAAATCAAAATAAAGTGGCGGTCTTCATTGGTGTCGATCGACACTAAGTGATGGTGTCGATCGACACCTTGCGTATAATTCCACTCCGACTTCATCACTTCAGCTGCTTCTCCAAAACGCTCCAAAAATCTTCAGAATCTCTCATTAAGCTCCACTTGTACTCCATACTATAAAGACTCAAATAGGACTCGAAAAGTACCAAAAGACTCTATAAAAACACTTATATCATGTTCCAAAAACGGGTAAAAACCATGATATATCAGGATGCTTGAAAACTTGCATGTGAGGATAATCAATGTCAATGTCCCAACAGACTTTGTTGTTTTGAAGATGGATGAAGAGCCCAAGGACCCTTTAATCCTTGGAAGGCCATTCCTAGCCACTGCTAGAGCCATCATAGATGTGAAGAATGGGAAGATTTCTTTACATTTGGGGAAGGATATAAAGCTGAACTTTGATATTAATAAGGTCTTGAAGAAACCAACAATTGGTGGCCAAGTGTTCTATATAGAAACAATGGATGAGTTAGCTGATGAGCTACTTCAGTAGTTAGAACAAGAAGATCATCTTCAGCTAGCTTTGACAAAAGAATGTGGAGAGTATGGGTACCTAAATGAAGAAACACAAGAGTATGCCAGAATTCTTGATTCTCGCAAAAGCCTATGGGATGAAGAGGACACATACCAAGAGTTAAGTCTAGACCACACGGTCTATGGAGTTCAAACGAATCAAGAGAATGGGAGTCTTCAAGCGCAAGACTGGAGTTCAAAAGAGACTGAATGGGATAGCAACTATAAGTCGATTCAAGAAGGAGATTGGAGCAACTTGCACCAAAGGTGGAGCTCAAACAACTACCAAACGGACTAAGGTATGCTTTCTTAGGACTAAATGCTACCTACCCTGTCATTGTCATTGAAAATCTAAATGATGATGAGCTTGACTCACTCCTTAAGGAGTTGAGAAAATATAGAAAAGCCCTTGGGTACTCCCTAAGTGACATCAAGGGCATTTCACCAATACTTTGCACTCATAGTATTCATTTATAAAATGAAAACACAACCTCTATTGAACACCAAAGGCGTTTAAACCCAAATTTAAAAGAAGTAGTCAAGAAAGAAATCTTAAAACTTCTAGATGCTGGTGTGATATACCCAATCAACGACAGTACATGGGTGATGCAGGGCGGTTATCTTCTCTTTCCGTTTATCATCTTTTCCTTTCCGTGTTCTTTTCTTTTTCCTAGAATGGTTCTGGTTTTGTCACTTTTCCTTATTCAGTTCGCTTTCTAATTAAAACTAGGACGGTTGTTGAAACAAGAGTTTTTAGTCTTGCTAGCAATTCCTCAATTGCTCATATCATTGCAATATTTGAGGTATCAATCCATCTTGGGAATTTGATTCAATAAGAATACAAAGTTCAGTTTAATCTACGCTAAATTAAAAGGTTTAAGGTGACAAGCAACAATTAAAAAGCAACCACAACCTAAGAGAGACACTACAAGTTCAATAATATGAAACTAAGCCTTAATTACTACTAATCAAGTACTAATGACGCAATTAACTACTAATCAAGATTGACAAAATACTAAAAACGAAACTTAGGGATGGAATCATTGATTTGGGAAACTAAATGGACAACCTTGCAATCATTTAAGCAACTAATCAAGCTATCTCTATGCCTAGAACACTAATTAAAGACTAATCCATGATGTGTGGCAATAATCCCTTCACTAATCACCCTAATGAACTAATGATGTTTTAGCATTAAAATGATTAGCAAGCATGAATAACAAGTCTAATAGCATGATAAACACCCTAGACAACTAATGATGTTTTAGGCTAGGTATGTAAATCTCTTATTAAGTTGGTTCAAGCATTTCATCAAACACTTGGTGGGTGTATGAAATGCTTATGATCCAAATAGCAAAAGATTAGCTATTTGGCATTAAGAACACCTTAATAAGAAGAGAGATGAAAGAATCTAACCTAGATTGCAAGATTGAACCATTAGAAAACCCTAAATCTAACCCATCCCCAAGTTCCTAATGAACTACTCACTAATCATAGTTAAACCCATCAAATCAAAGATAAGAGAAAGGTTAAACATGATTAGAGAAAAGATTAATAGAAGTTCAAGATAGATATTGCATAAAACTTAAAGATCCAAAGCAAATACAAGGTTTTCTCTCAAAGAGGCTAAAAGTTTATGACAAGACAAGAGAGAATAAAAGTTAAGATAAAAATTAGGTCTAAAGAGTATTTATAGGAGGGACCCATAAAAGTGACAAGGAGGATTCGTCTGTGTTCGGATCGACCAGGCTCGTCGATCCAACTGGTCGATCCGAACATCTGGATGTTTGGTTCGACGTGTGTTGGTCGATCCATGTCGTCGATCCGAGCTCTTGTCGTCCGGCTTCTTCTTGACGTCTTGGTTCGGTTCGACGTAGCTCGTCGATCGGTGTCGTCGATCCGAACCCCTGGATATGTGGTTCGACGAGCTCATCGATCCGTTTCGTCGGATCGAACTCCTGGAAATCTTGTTTGACGTCTTCGTCGAACCGTCTCGTCGATCCGTCGTCCTGGAATTCTGGTCCGACGTCTTCGTCGATCCGACTCGTCGAACCAGTACGAGAAATCTTCTCCTTCATCTTCTTGGTGACTCCTTTCTCCTCCAAGTGCTATGCAATCCTTCTCCAGCTCCATCCACGCCTCCATAGTGTCCTTTTCACCTGATCAAGACTCCAAATGCACCAAAACATGCAAAAGAACATGCAAAGAGATCCTAGACTCTAAATGATCGAAATGCAATACAATGATGCTAAATAAGGATCCTAAATGATGACAAACTTACACTAAATGGAGAGAAATATGATGCAAAATATAGACATATCAACTCCCCCAAACTTGCCTTTTGCTTGTCCACAAGCAAATGAAACACAAGCTAAGGAGAGAGGTTTGAAAGTGGGAGCTCAATATCCAAGATAGTTAACAATAATAATCAACTCAATATCCTAGTTCTTAATTCTAGAATGCATGTGAATACTTCCTACTCCAAAAGAGTTAGCCATGCCCATCTCAACATTCAAGTGTACTAAGAATTTAATCAAAACAAGTCTCCCTATCAAACCAACTCTTTAACATTCATTAAGATCAAAACCATGAATCATGACATTGCAAGGCTAGTGAATTCATTTGGTTTAAGGACTGGGTTTTGAGATAAAAATGATCCCAATTCATCCGGTTTTGCATTTAAGTAAGGGTAACACTCAAAAGGATTGAACCATATGCATAATGCTAAAGGTAAGAAACAAGTGATGCATACAAGGATAGACTATCATCTACCCGAAATACTATCAATGATCCTACACCCCTCTCATTCATTTTTTAGCTCACTCAACCCTCTAGAATCTACCCTTTCATCAAGGCTTTTGTGCCTTGCTAAACCCTTTGAATTTCGAACATTTTTCTCTTTTTAAAGCCTTAAGGGGGAACTTCTTCAACTTAGCAATTTTGGTGAATGGAGTAGTCTACACTTATTAACTTAGCTCTTCTTTTGATTTCTAGGTGGCCTTGCATATATATATTTTTCATTACTTGGCCTTTTGGCTCTTTTGATTTCTTAAGACCACCTAGCACTTTTTATTTACTTAGAGCTATTCCTTTTTAAAACCCAAGACTCTCCATTTCAAACCATTCTTCCCCTTATCTTCCTCCAACCCTTTTAACCATCATCTCTTTCTTCCCAACTTTTCCACAACTCATCAAGCATAATCACAACCAATTAAACCCCCAAATCCTAAGCCTAAAGCTAACCTCAAAATGCAAGGTTAGAATCTACATGAAAGTCTATACTTGTCGTTTCAAACCTAACACTTTATGCTAAGTTCAATCGAAATAAAGGCCTCACAAGTAGTCACACAAAAACAATTGGCTTCAAAGGAGGTAAGGTTTGGTAGGAGTTCTACTTGAGCTAGCAAGAGGGTGGCAAAGTGAGTAAGAAAGCTCAAGTATTTTCAATCCATGAATTCACTTTCAATGCAAGCATGATAATTAAATGTCCAAATTCGGTTTAAGTGAGTAGAGTTGGCTATCAAATTCAAGACCATATTTCAACCAAAAACTAGTGACAAATGAGGTGGTCCAAGCATGGTTCTTCCTTACTTTCAAATTCATTCACAAGCATTAAAGAACTACTAACTAGGGTATTGAATTGATTACAAGAGTTAAAAATCTACAAGGATAGGCTCATCATTGCTCCCAATGCATATGCAAACAACCTAAATGAGAAAAATTCTAGACTCAATCCTAAAATGTTAACAAGTGCAAATGCAAACTAAATGATATTTTTTTTTTAAATTTTTGAAATTTTTTTCATTTTTTTGGTTTTTCTATGCCTTAGATGAGACTCAAATATGCATGCTAAAGAAAAATAAGATCACAAAACACAAAGTCAAATACCATACTCCCCCAAACTTAAATTACACAGTCTCTTGTGTAATCCAAGCTTGGAGAAGATTTCAAAATGCAAAAATAAAAACTAAATGGTATTTACAATGATTTGGAGTGGTACCTTGATCAAAAACGCATGGAGGAGGAGGAGTAGGATGGGTTGCTTGATTGAGGGGTGGGAAATCTCATAGCCCTCCATACTCAACCTAAGACTTTTCAAAACTCAAAGAAACATGATTATAGAATAAAAACAAGAATATATACAAGGATAACATGGGAATGCCTCCCAAGAGCGCTTGTTTAAAGTCACTAAGCTTGACTTTTCAAACCTTTTACACATTGGGAGGGTCATGGAGTGGATGTGAAGTTCCTCCTCCCTTCTCGATGAACATGGTGTTTGCTCCAATGTCTAACACCTTCTTCTTCTTCTTAGACCTCCTTCTTGCCCTCCTTGGTGGCTCAGCTATATGTTCCACCACATTGATTCCATCAAACATAGCAAGAAGACTCACACCATCAAAGCTTGACCCATCATACTCATTGTGGTCCGAGGTATCATTATCCTTTAGCATCACACAAGTGAATCCCATCAGCTGCTCCTTTTTATATGGTGGTTTTTCATCAATTTCAATAGTAGCACATGTGATTGTGCCACAAAAACCCAAGGTAGAAGGCTTCATAGGATAGAAGACCTTATCATTCACACTCTTGAGAATCACCCTCTTGTTTGTGAAATCAATGCTTGCACCAGCTGTATTGAGGAAGGGAGTACCTAGGAGGAGAGGTAGCCTTGTTGCTTGAACCATGTCCATGACTATGAAGTCAGTTGGGACTAGACACTCACCAATCTTCAATGGATAATCTTCAACAAGGCCTATAGGTTGTCTTGAGGAAGCATCAACAAAGGTAATAGGTGAGGGATACTTCTTTAGGTTTGTAATCCCAAGGCTCTTAGACATTTCAAGGGACATCACATTGACACTTGATCCAGAATCACACAAAGCTTCATCAATCTTTAAATTCCCAAGAGAGCAAGAAATCAAAAAATTTCCGGGATTACCAAGCTTTGGAATAGTCTTAGGCTCATCCCTTGTTGTGCTTGGTGGATTAAGGCTTTCCATCAGCTCTTCTACCTTCTCCCTATTAGCTAGCAAGTCTTTGATGAACCTTATTTGACCCTTGACTTGAGACAAACTCTCCCCCTTTGGCAAGGGTGCTCCAACTTTCTCCATACTTCCTCTAAAGCTTGAAAGCACTTTCTTTTGTGCCTTAGTCAAAATCCGCTCAGGATATGGGAGTGGTGGCTTATAGATAAGGAGATCACAAGCTCCTTCTTCACTCTTCTTAGCCACTTCTCTTACATCCTCCTCAACTCTTGCCTTTGTAGAAGTCTTGGGTTCATCAAACACTTCTTTACCCATTTCTGTAGCAACAACCATGGAGTCATTTTCAATAACCACCTCCCCATCTTGAACTTCAATGTCCTCATTGAATGTAGATGTATCATAAGGAGCTTCGAATAGTTGCTCAAACTCTAGCACAACTATCTCATACTCATCTGCATCAATAGTGGAGATAGCATTGCAATACTCTTTTGGGTTAGCTTCAGGCTTACCGGGGAAAGTGCCTTGAGAATTGGAGCTAGAAGCCTTGCCCTTGTTATCAAGTTGCTTGAACGTTTGTTGAAGACCTCCTATTTGAGTTGCAAGCTCATTGAGTGAAGAATCCATCCTTGTGTTGATCTCAGCAATCTTCTTTCCCATATTAGCATCATTTTGAGCTTGACCTTGAATTATTTGTTGAAGCATGAGCTGAACGTTGTCTTGTGGAGGACCTTGTGAAGGTTGAGGAAAACCAGGTGGAGCATTGTACTTTAGACCATTATAGTTGCCTTGGTTTCCTCCTTGGTAGTTAGACCTTGGTGCATAACCCGTTTGTTGATTGTTGTAAGGCACAAAAGGTTTGTTTTGAGTAGCTTGTGGAGGGTAGACTTGGTCTTCGGGGTTGGCTACATTAGTACTTCTATAAGAGAGGTTGTTATTCCCCTTGTAGTTGTTGTTGGAGTAGTTGTTGTAGCCTCCTTGGCCACCCACAAAATTGATCACTTCTTCACACTCTTGAGCCTTAACTTGATCATCACAATCTTCTTGGTACTCACTAACAAAATGTACATGCCTTTGATTGGAAGACATGAGCATGTCCATCTTGTCATGTAGAGACTTCATTTCTTTCTTGTGAGATTCATATTCACCTCCCCTTGGAGCTCTATCATAGTCTTCATTGTAATTACCATCACTCAAGGCAAGATTCTCTACAAGCTCCAAACCATCTTCTACTTCTTTGCCTAAGAAGTTCCCATTACTTGCGGTATCAAGAAGCATTCGAATCTTTGGGAGAACTCCTCTATAGAGAGTGCTTAGTAGAGACTCTTGTGTGAAGCCATGATGAGGGCATTGCATTGTGTAGCCCTTGAACCTATCACATGCTTCATTAAAAGACTCATTGTTCTTTTGAGTGAAGTTAGAGATCTCATTCTTCAACTTGGCCGTCCTTGAGTTGGAGAAGAAATTAGATCGGAAAGCTTTCTTGCATTCATCCCAAGAGGTGATGGTACCTTGAGGTAAGTTTTTCTCCCATTGCCTTGCTCTATCCCCAAGAGAGAAGGGAAAGAGTCGTAGCTTGAAAGCATCCTCACTCACACCATTCATCTTGAACAACCCACAAACTCTATCAAAGTTATCCAAGTGATCAAGTGGATCCTCCATAGACAATCCATGGAACTTGTCTTGTTGAACCGTGGAGATGAAGGCTAGCTTTACTTCAAAGGTGTTGTTGTGAACCGGTGGAGGTTGGATACCATATCTATTTTGATGAATATTTGGAGCATCACCAGCCCCAATGGTTCTCCCTTGTCTAGGCGCATGCAAGGGGTTTCCATTGCCCCTTGGAGCTTGCTCATTTCCATTATGAGCTTGGTTTGCATGCACCATCGGTGGAGGAACAGCAGCTTGTTCTTCCATTCTCAACCTTTCTAACTTTGCAGCTTCCCTTCTTGCAATCCTAGCAACCCTCTCCAACTGATCAATCTCTTGAAAACCTTGGAAGTTGTTGTCTCCTTGTGATCTCAAATGCATTCAAGGGTAAACTGAAATCTAGAAAATGAGATGGTCAATAAACACAAAAGGAATACTTAGTCTCAAACTAAACTCAAATCTTAATGATCAATCAATCCCAATATGGCAACGGCGCCAAATTGAAACAAGAGTTTTTAGTCTTGCTAGCAATTCCTAAATTGCTCATATCATTGCAATATTTGAGGTATCAATCCATCTTGGGAATTTGATTCAATAAGAATACAAAGTTCAGTTTAATCTAAGCTAAATTAAAAGGTTTAAGGTGACAAGCAACAATTAAAAAGCAACCACAACCTAAGAGAGACACTACAAGTTCAATAATATGAAACTAAGCCTTAATTACTACTAATCAAGTACTAATTACGCAATTAACTACTAATCTAGATTGACAAAATACTAAAAACGAAACTTACGGATGGAATCATTGATTTGGGAAACTAAATGGACAACCTTGCAATCATTTAAGCAACTAATCAAGCTATCTCTATGCCTAGAACACTAATTAAAGACTAATCCATGATGTGTTTTAATAATCCCTTCACTAATCACCCTAATGAACTAATGATGTTTTAGCATTAAAATGATTATCAAGCATGAATAACAAGTCTAATAGCATGATAAACACCCTAAACAACTAATGATGTTTTAGGCTAGATATGTAAATCTCTTATTAAGTTGGTTCAAGCATTTCATCAAACACTTGGTGGGTGTGTGAAATGCTTATGACCCAAATAGCAAAAGATTAGCTATTTGGCATTAAGAACACCTTAATAAGAAGAGTGATGAAAGAATCTAACCTAGATTGCAAGATTGAACCATTAGAAAACCCTAAATCTAACCCATCCCCAAGTTCCTAAAGAACTACTCACTAATCATAGTTAAACCCATCAAATCAAAGATAAGAGAAAGGTTAAACATGATTAGAGAAAAGATTAATAGAAGTACAAGATAGATATTGCATAAAACTTAAAGATTCAAAGCAAATACAAGGTTTTCTCTCAAAGAGGCTAAAGGTTTATAACAAGACAAGAGAGAATAAAAATTAGCATAAAAATTAGGTCTAAAGAGTATTTATAGGAGGAACCCATAAAGTAGACAAAAATGATTCGTCTGGGAAAGTTTCGGCGAGCTTCACCGAACCAACACGTCGAACTGAACTCCTGGACATTTGGTTCGGTGAGCATCGTCGAACGGTGTCGTCGAACCGGGCTTCAATGCCTTGATCCATCTTCTCGCGTCTGGGTAAGTTTCGGCGTGACTCGTCGAACCGTCTCGTCGAACGGTCGTCCTGGAAGAATGTTTCGGCGTGCCTTCGTCGAACCATCTCGCCGAACGGGTGTCCTGGAGGAAAGTTTCGGCCAGCTTCGCCGAACCGTCTCGTCGAACCGTCCTCAGAATTCTTCTTCTCCATCTTTTTGGCAACTTCTTGCTCTTCCAAGTGCTGTGCCATTCCTCTCCAACTCCATTGTTGCCTCCACAGCATCTATGTTACCTGATCAAGACTCCAAATGCACCAAAACATGCAAGGACTATGCAAAAACACTCTAGGACTCTAAATGATACAATGCAACACAATGATGCTATATTAGACTCCTAAATGATGAGAAACTTATACTAAATGGATGCTAAAATGATGCAAAATATAGACATATCAGGTTTTTAGTCCTATATATAGTTAAGCTTTTCATCTTTGTAAGGACGACTTATTTTGATTAATAAAACAGAGCTTTTAAACTCTTTCTCCCTTGTTTTCGGATAGAACTTAAGGTTCTCAACGACTTCAAGAAGGCATAGCATCTTAGGCATTCTCAGACTAAATAAGATCTTTGCGTTATCGTAGCGTGAGCTACATCAGTTGGTATCAGAATCCAGAAGCTTTGATTTCTCAATCAAAGCACGATCCCAAATCATCTTTAACGATGGCACCTCGTAAGCCTACCGCCGAAGAACAGCAAGAGGACCTCCAACAAACGTTAGAATCCTTTACCATCGGCTTACACGATGTGTTACTCAATGCGGTGTCCACCGCCTTAACTACGGTGCTACAACAGCAGCATGATTTCCACCAAGAAGAGCGACTTCAACGACAGATTCCCCGCGACGAGAGTTCTGATGATGATAACTTGGCAGAGAACCTCTTTGCGGTTCCAATTCAAGAGCAACAACATCGCTGTAACGATCGCGGGGAAGAACGCCGTGACGATCGCAGGGAAGAACGCTGTGACGTTCACAGAGAAGAATGCCGTGCAGAACATCACAACGAACGCCGAGAAGAACGTCACAACGATCAACGTGACGTACGCCGTGATGATCGTTTTGATGGAGCTCGCAATAATTTTGCTTCACGTTGGGATTCTGGATTTAAAATCGATATTCCAGAATTTGCAGGAACACTTATTCTCAAAGAATTCCTTGATTGGCTGAGTGGAGTTGAAGAAGTTTTGGAATTCAAAAGCGTTCCGGAGGAGATGCGAGTTCCGCTTGTTGCTACTCGTTTCAAAAACAGAGCAATGGCTTGGTGGCAACAACTAAAGGAATCCAGACGTCATTCCGGCAAATCTCGAATTGATACTTGGGAACGTATGAAGAAACACTTGCGTCGAAGTTTTCTTCCATACAACTATGAGCGTACCTTGTATAACAAAATTCAAGCCTTACGTCAAGGAAATCGCTCTGTTGATGATTATGCTACTGAGTTCTTTCAATTATCAGCTCGATCAACACTCATGGAAACAGAGGCTCAACTCGTTTCCCGTTTCATAGGAGGTTTGCGATATCAATTGCAAATAGCGATGCAACAATTCAACCCTGTCTCGGTCTCCGAGGTACACCAGCGTGCAATTGCCATGGAGATTCAATATCGTTCTTCTTGGAATGCAACAGGATCTCGTTCACGACCGCAGACTACCTTCACCGGAGACTCCTCGATAGCTCCGTCCACCGAATCGCAATCAACTCGACCTGCAGCCATGAAAACAGGACCTCTATCTGATTCGATTGCTGCAAATCGAATTCCCAGACCTAATGCTCTTCGTTGTTATACTTGTGGGGAAAACGGACATCGTCAAACAGCCTGTCCAAATCAACAACGACGTGGTCTGGTTATTCAGGATGAAGTGTTGGAAGTTGAACCACGTTATGATGATTACAATTCAGATTCGCCACAAGAGACAAACGTTGAGATGATTGGTGGTGATATTGGCAATCATACTTTGGTTTTAAGACGAAATTGTTTGTTACCACGAGCTCCCCAAGAGTCTTGGCTACGTACAAATTTATTTCGATCAACCTGCACCATCAATGGTAAAATCTGCAGGCTAATTATTGATTCAGGGAGTTGCACAAACGTGATTTCTGCAGACGCAGTAAAGAAGCTTTCCCTCATATCTGAACCTCACCCATCACCGTATAAGCTAGTGTGGCTTAACAATGAAGCGGAAATCACTGTGTCCAAACAGGCTATGGTTTCCTTCTCCATTGGTTCGTATAGCGACAACGCCTTTTGCGACATTGTCCCAATGGATGCTTGTCACATTCTGTTGGGTCGTCCATGGCAATTTGATAAAGATGCAACTCATAGAGGCAAACAAAACACTTATAGTTTTCTGTTTCACGGGCGCACTATTACCTTACTTCCTTCCTCCGAACAAACAGCTCCGGTCCTGCCTCATGAGAAAAAATCGAGTAGCAACACTGATTCGCGTCCCCTCAAATCTTTGTTAACTCTTCCTAAAGCAGCCTTTGAAGCACAATTGGAGGATGCAGACGTTATTTGGGCTTTGGTTTCGTCTCCAGCCGTCGTCAAGCCAATAGCAGAGCCTCCACCTGAATATGCAGAACAACTCTCTTCCTTTTCTGATGTGTTTTCAAGAGATTTGCCGCAAGGATTACCGCCTCTACGAGACATACAACATCATATCGATTTGGTTCCAAATGTTGTGCTTCCTAATCGTCCGCATTACCGTATGAGCCCGCAGGAACATGATGAGTTACGACGACAAGTCGAAGAACTTCTCGCTAAAGGCCATATTCGCGAGAGCTTAAGTCCGACAGCCGTTCTTGCACTACTTATTCCAAAAAAGGATGGATCCTGGCGTATGTGTGTTGATAGTCGTGCCATCAATAAAATCACAGTGCGTTATCGGTTTCCTATTCCACGCCTTAACGATCTTCTTGACCAGATTGGTCGTGCCTCAATATTCACCAAACTCGACTTAAAAAGCGGATATCATCAAATACGCATTCGTCCTGGTGATGAGTGGAAAACAGCTTTTAAGACGAGGGAAGGCCTGTTTCAATGGATGGTGATGCCCTTTGTACTGTCGAATGCTCCTAGTACATTCATGCGAATCATGTATCAAGCTCTTCGGCCTTTCATTGGTAAGTTTGTTGTCGTATATTTTAATGACATTCTGATATTTAGTATCGATTTACAGAGCCATCTATCCCATTTGAAAGAAGTTCTTGGAGTTCTCCGACGAGAACAACTATTTGCAGCCCGGCAGAAGTGTGTATTTGGCGCTGCTCAAGTCCTCTTTCTGGGCTATATTGTTTCTTCTAAAGGCCTAGAGGTTGATCCTAGTAAGGTCGAAGCCATAAAATCGTGGCCAACTCCTAAGACGATTACAGATGTGTGCAGTTTTCACGGGTTGGCTTCGTTTTATCGTCGCTTTGTTCACCATTTAGCAACATCACTGCCCCGTTAACTTATTGTATGAAGGGATCATCATTTGTTTGGACTCCGGAGGCAAACATTGCGTTTGAGTTAATCAAGGAAAAGCTTGTTTCGGCACAAATCTTAGCTTTGCCTAACTTTGATGCAGTTTTTGAACTACATTGTGATGCTTGCAAAATGGGAATTGGTGTTTTCTTAAGCCAACATGGACGTCTTGTGGCGTTTTTAGTGAGAAAGTAGCAGGATCTCGCGCACGCTATAGTACTTATGATGTTGAATTTTATGCCATCGTTCAAGCTATCAAGCATTGGCGGCATTATCTTTTCCATCAAGAATTTATTCTTTACACTGATCATGATGCTTTAAAGCATTTGGGCAGTCAAGATAAGATTTCTGCTCGTCACGCATCATGGATCGCGTTTCTTTAGCAATTCAACTTCGTCAACAAGCACCAATCCGGTCGCACTAATAAAGTTGCAGATGCATTGAGCAGGCGACATTCTCTATTGGCCTCCTTACACGTTTCTGTTCCCGGATTCGCTGTGTTCGCTGATTTGTATGCTACGAATCCTTACTTTGGGACGATTTGGTCTGATTTACAGCATGGAGTGCACTCTGAGTTTCATCTACATGAAGGTTTTATCTTCCGTGGCATTATGATTTGTGTACCTGATTGCAGTCTACGGCTTCAAATCATTGCAGAACTTCATGGTGAAGGTCATGTTGGTCGTGACCGTACCTTACAACTCGTTTTGGAGTCCTATTTCTGGCTAACCGTACGACGTGACGTTGTTCGATTTGTGGAAAGGTGTGTGGTTTGTCAACGCTCCAAAGGTCATGCATCCAATGGTGGTCTCTATTTACCTTTTCCTGTTCCAACTCAGCCTTGGACGGATATTAGTATGGATTTCGTCCTAGGCCTTCCTCATACACAGCATGGTTACGATTCTATTTTCGTCGTTGTGGATCGTTTCTCTAAAATGGCCCATTTTGTGTCGTGCAAGAAGACAACGGATGCTGTTCAAGTTGCGTTGTTATTTTTCCGGGAGATTTATCGTCTTCATGGTCTTCCGTTATCCATCGTCTCCGACCGTGATTCAAGATGTCTAAGTCATTTCTGGCGCTCTTTGTGGAAATTACTTCATACAAGCCTTGACATGAGTTCAGCCTACCATCCTCAATCTGACGGTCAAACAGAGGTAACAAATAGGTCGTTGGGTGATATGTTGCGATGCTTAGTTGGTGACAATATCAAATCTTGGGATACGATATTATGCCAAGCTGAATTTGCCCATAATCATGCTGTCAATCGGAGTACTAAATTCAGCCCTTTTCGTGTGGTTTATGGGTTGGTACCACGCGGTCCTATTGCTCTTGGTATAGCCCCAGACATAACCAGAGATCACGGTCAAGCTGTTGAATTTTTCGAAAATCTTTCTTTTATTCATACGCAGGTACATGAGAACTTGCAAACTACTTCGGCTAAATACAAAGAAATGGCCGATAGACATAGACGGGATGTGCAGTTTCGTGTTGGTGATTTTGTTTGGGCTGTTTTAACTAAATATCGGTTTCCTGTCCGAGAGTATAACAAGCTCAAAGCCAGAAAGATTGGTCCGCTAGAAGTTTTGGAGAAAATTAATGCAAATGCATACCGAGTCAAGCTGCCTCAACATGTTCGTTGCTCTGATGTTTTTAATGTTAAGCATCTTTTTCCATACATTTCAAGTGATGAGATTGAAGATTCAGGACGAATCTTTTTCTACCCCGGGTGACCTGATGCAGGGCGGTTATCTTCTCTTTCCGTTTATCATCTTTTCCTTTTCGTGTTCTTTTCCTTTTCCTAGAATGGTTCTGGTTTTGTCACTTTTCCTTATTCAGTTCGCTTTCTAATTAAAACTAGGACGGTTGTTTAGTCCTATATATAGTTAAGCTTTTCATCTTTGTAAGGACGACTTATTTTGATTAATAAAACAGAGCTTTTAAACTCTTTCTCCCTTGTTTTCGGATAGAACTTAAGGTTCTCAACGACTTCAAGAAGGCATAGCATCTTAGGCATTCTCAGACTAAATAAGATCTTTGCGTTATCGTAGCGTGATCTACATCAATGGGTCTCTCCGGTTCATGTAGTACCAAAGAAAGGAGGAATCACAGTTATAAAGAATGAGAAAAATGAGTTGATACCAACAAGAACAATAACCGGTCATAGGATGTGTATTGATTATAGAAAACTTAACTCAGCTTCAAGGAAAGACCACTTCCCTCTCCCTTTCATTGATCAAATGTTAGAAAGATTAGCAAACCACCCTTACTATTGTTTTCTTGATGGATATAGTGGTTTCTTTCAAATACCAATTCACCCAAATGACCACGAAAAAACAACATTTACTTGTCCCTATGGTACCTTTGCTTACAGAAGGATGCCATTTGGACTTTGTAATGCACCGGCTACATTCCAAAGATGTATGATGTCCATATTTTTTTTATCTAATAGAGGACATGGTGGAAGTATTTATGGATGATTTTTCTGTATATGGTTCCTCCTTTGGTGTTTGTTTATCTAATTTGTGCAGGGTCTTTAAGAGATATGAGGAGACTAATCTTGTTCTCAACTAGGAGAAGTGCCATTTCATGGTGAAAGAAGGGATAGCTCTCGGTCACAAGATCTCAGAGAAAGGCATTGAAGTGGATATCGCTAAGGTGCAAGTCATGATGAGTTTGGAACCACTGGTTAACATCAAAGGGATAAGGAGTTTATTGGGACACGCTGGTTTTTACAGGAGGTTTATCAAGGATTTTTCCAAATTGCACGCCCACTTACAAGGCTCTTGTGCAGAGAAACTGAATTTGAGGTCAATGGACAATGCATTCAAGCCTTTAAAACGATCAAGGAAGCGCTTGTAACTGCACCAATAGTTCAAGCTCCAGATTGGGATTTACCATTTTAGATAATGTACAATGCAAGTGACTATGCTGTTGGAGCTGTGTTGGGTCAAAGAAAAGAAAAGAAGCTCCATGTCATCTATTATGCCAGTCGCACTTTGGATGATGCATAAGTCAAGTATGCAACTACCGAGAAAGAGCTTCTAGCTGTGGTGTTTGCATTTGAGAAGTTCAGGTCCTATCTTGTAGGATCTAAGGTCATTGTATACACAGACCATGCTGCTCAAAGGTACATCTTTGCCAAGAAGGACACAAAGTCAAGGCTCTTGAGGTGGATCCTTCTCTTGCAAGAGTTTGACATGGAAATAGTTGACAAGAAGGGGATAGAAAACGGTGTGGCGGATCATCTTTCACGAATGAGAGTTGAAGATATCATTCCTTAAACAATTCCCTACCAGAAGAGCAACTTATGATGGTCAACACCATTGCTTGTGCTAAGGATAGTAGTGAAAAACTTGAAGAAGTTTTGAATCTTAAATAAGAAGACCTACCTTGGTATGCATATATGGTGAATTATTTGGTTTGTGCAGAAGAACCAAGTCACCTAGATCATTACCACAAGAAGAAATTCATGAGGGACGTGCCTCACTACTTTTGGGACGAGCCATACCTCTACAAGAGAGGAGTGGATAGCATATATAGGCGGTGTGTACCAAAAGATGAGGCAAGAGACATTCTTCTCCATTGCCATGGTTCATCNACCAAAAGATGAGGCAAGAAACATTCTTCTCCATTGTCATGGTTCATCTTATGGTGGCCACTTTGCCACATTCAAGACAGCTACAAAGGTCCTTCAAGCCGGTTTCTGGTGGCCCACACTTTTTAAAGACACACATGAGTTCATCAAATCATGTGAAGCTTGCCAAAGAACCGGAAATATAAGCAAAAGAAACGAGATGCCACAAGTTTCGATTTTTGAAGTGGAGATCTTTGAAGTATGGGGAATCGATTTCATGGGACCATTCCCATCATCATATGGGAACAAATACATTCTTGTTGCTGTGGACTACGTGTCTAAATGGGTAGAAGCTATATCTTCTCCAACAAATGACTCAGGGGTTGTTGTCAAAATGTTCAAGACAATCATCTTTCCAAGATCTGGTGTACCTAAGGTTGTCATTAGCGATGGAGGGAGTCACTTCATCAACAAAGTTTTTGAAAACTTGTTAACAAAGTATGGAGTTAAGCACAAGGTGGCAACACCTTACCACCCTCAGACAAGCGGTCAGGTAGAAGTTTCTAAAAAGCAAATCAAAGCCATCTTGGAAAAGGTCTCAGGAGTAACAAGGAAAGATTAGTCAAACAAACTTGATGAAGCACTTTGGGAATATAGAACCGCTTTCAAGACTCCTATTGGTACAACACCATTCAACCTTCTCTAGGAAAGTCATGTCACCTCCCTGTGGAGTTAGAACACAAGGCTCTTTGGGCGGTAAAACAGCTGAACTATAATCTTAAAACGGCTCAAGAGAAACGGCTCATACGACTTCAAGAGCTTGATGAGCTACGTTTGAATGCCCTATGAAAGTGCAAAGATTTACAAAGAAAGAACAAAGGCATTTCATGACAAGACGATAGTGGCAAAAGAGCTCAAGGAGGGAAGCAAAGTATTGCTCTACAACTCCCGTTTGAAGTTGTTTCCCGGAAAACTAAAGTCAAGGTGGTCTGGACCGTTTGAAATCAAAGAAGTCTTACCGTTTGGAGCAATCACCTTGGTAGACATGGAAGGAAAGAGTTTCACAGTGAATGGGCACAGAGTTAAGCCTTACATGGCTAGTGAATGCAACAAGGGGAGCACCACATTGCATCTCAACGACCCCTCACCAGCCTAATTTGGTAAAGTCAAGCTTAGAGACTTTAAACAAGCGCACTTGGGAGGCAATCCCATGTTTATCATTGTACATATTATGTTCCATTTGATGTTTTTATGTTTGTTTTAAAGGGACAAGGGAAGAGAAGTCATAAACTTGGTTTTTGGGTGTGTAAAAAACTGAAAAACAGGAAAAGATCGATCCTTCCTCATACAACAATGCAAAAACCAACCAGCTTCAAGGACAAAACAGCTTCAAGAACAACAAAAGCACAGCTACAAACTTCTTACACATCAAGCTCCAACCACAACTAAAATCCAAAGGTAACCACAAAAACCCTTGTACATATCATTCATTCTTAGTTTTTTCTTTTTATAGTTTTGATCTTCTCTTGAACTTCTATAACATAGAGACTGTGTTATTCAAGTTTGGGGGAGGAGATTGTGTGATTTGAACATGTTTTCTTTGACTCTTATTTTACATTTTACATCCTTGAGTCTTCATGCAAAAAAAAAAAAAAAAAAAAA
>JAHZTW010000001.1:380842999-380928560 GCA_020283515.1 Alliaria petiolata
AGAGTTTGACATGGAGATCAAAGACAAGAAGGGTATAGAAAACGGTGTGGCGGATCATCTTTTACGAATGAGAATTGAAGATATCATTCCCTTAAACGATTCCTTACCAGAAGAGTAGCTTATGATGGTCAACACTATTGCTTGTGCTAAGGATAGTAGTGAAAAATTTGAAGAGGTTTTGAATCTTAAAGAAGAAGACCTACCTTGGTATGCATATATGGTAAATTATTTGGTTTGTGGAGAAGAACCAAGTCACCTAGATCATTACCACAAGAAGAAATTCATGAGGGATGTGACTCACTATTTGTGGGACGAGCCATACCTCTACAAGAGAGGAGTCGATATCATATATAGGCGGTGTGTACCAAAAGATGAGGCAAGAAACATTCTTCTCCATTGTCATGGTTCATCTTATGGTGGCCACTTTGCCACATTCAAGACAGCTACAAAGGTCCTTCAAGCCGGTTTCTGGTGGCCCACACTTTTTAAAGACACACATGAGTTCATCAAATCATGTGAAGCTTGCCAAAGAACCGGAAATATAAGCAAAAGAAACGAGATGCCACAAGTTTCGATTTTTGAAGTGGAGATCTTTGAAGTATGGGGAATCGATTTCATGGGACCATTCCCATCATCATATGGGAACAAATACATTCTTGTTGCTGTGGACTACGTGTCTAAATGGGTAGAAGCTATATCTTCTCCAACAAATGACTCAGGGGTTGTTGTCAAAATGTTCAAGACAATCATCTTTCCAAGATCTGGTGTACCTAAGGTTGTCATTAGCGATGGAGGGAGTCACTTCATCAACAAAGTTTTTGAAAACTTGTTAACAAAGTATGGAGTTAAGCACAAGGTGGCAACACCTTACCACCCTCAGACAAGCGGTCAGGTAGAAGTTTCTAGCAAGTAAATCAAAGCCATCTTGGAAAAGGTCTCAGGAGTAACAAGGAAAGATTGGTCAAACAAACTTGATGAAGCACTTTGGACATAAAGAACCGCTTTCAAGACTCCTATTGGTACAACACCATTCAACCTTCTCTATGGAAAGTCATGTCACCTCCCTGTGGAGTTAGAACACAAGTCTGAACTACAATCTTAAAACGGGTCAAGAGAAACGGCTCATACAACTTCAAGAGCTTGATGAGCTACGTTTGAATGCCTATGAAAATGCAAAGATTTACAAAGAAAGAATAAAGGCATCTCATGACAAGAAGATATTGGCAAAATAGCTCAAGGAGGGAAGCAAGGTATTGCTCTACAACTCCCGTTTGAAGTTGTTTCCCGGAAACTAAAGTCAAGGTGGTCTGGACCATTTGAAATCAAAGAAGTCTTACCGTTTGGAGAAATCACCTTGGTAGACAAGGAAGGAAAGAGAAGGAAGGAAAGAGTTTCACAGTGAATGGGCACAGAGATAAGCATTGCTAGTGAATGCAACAAGGGGAGCACCACAGTTCATCTCAATGACCCCTCACCAGCCTAATTTGGTAAAGTTAAGCTTAGAGACTTTAACCAATCGCACTTGGGAGGCAATCCCATGTTTATAATTGTATATATTATGTTCCATTTGATGTTTTTATGTTTGTTTCATAGGGACAAGGGAAGAGAAGTCATAAACTTGGTTTTTGGGTGTGTAAAAAACTGAAAAACAGGAAAAGATCGATCCTTCCTCATACAACAATGCAAAAACCAACCAGCTTCAAGGACAAAACAGCTTCAAGAACAACAAAAGCACAGCTACAAACTTCTTACACATCAAGCTCCAACCACAACTAAAATCCAAAGGTAACCACAAAAACCCTTGTACATATCATTCATTCTTAGTTTTTTCTTTTTATAGTTTTGATCTTCTCTTGAACTTCTATAACATAGAGACTGTGTTATTCAAGTTTGGGGGAGGAGATTGTGTGATTTGAACATGTTTTCTTTGACTCTTATTTTACATTTTACATCCTTGAGTCTTCATGCAAAAAAAAAAAAAAAAAAAAAAAACTTTAAACAAAAATAAATAAAACAAAATTCATGTAGCTTGCATTTACATTCTAGGAATGAGTCTAGATCATATCATATAAGTTGCTTCCATTCATATGCATAGGGGGAAATGTTCATAAAAATCCTTGAAAAGTGCAAATTATGAAAAGTGCTAATTATGAATTAGCTAATGGCTCTAGTTAGTAGTCCTTTGATGCTTTGTGCAAATTATGTAAGTAAGAACTAACCATCTTTGGACCATTTGCCTTGAAACAAGAATGAATTGAATCATTTCCTATCAATGAGAACCTTAACATGAACTTTTAATTATCATACTTGTGAACTTGAGAATGAATACATGGATATAACATACATATTTAGGCTTTCTTATTCATTTCACCACTCTCTTGCAAAGCCTAAATAAAATTCCACACCTTGAACCATACCTCCTTTCAAACCAAATTTTGTGTGTGTTTGTGAGGCCTTATTTTGAGATTGAGCTTGGCATAAAGTGTTAGATTTAGGGCGACATGAATAAGCTTCCATATGATTCTAATAAAGAAAATTAAAAGCTAGTTAAAAACCTAGGAATGGGGTTTCGGTTTGGAAAAATTTGTTATACAAAAGATTGTATGCTTGCTTTCAAAAGCATGTTAAGTTTGTGGAAATGAAAAGAAAAGAAAGAAAAAGGGAAATCAAAAGAGCCAAAGGCCAAAGAAAATGAAAGCTACTTAAAACTGAAAATGAGAATTGATTCATAAAATCTTTTGTGAATAAAGCAAGGCATGTTTTAAGCTTTGAGAAAAGGGTAGATTAAGTGGTTTGGGAGAGCTCAAAAGAATAAAAGAAAAGGGTTTAAGATCATTTGAAACACAAGGGTAGATGGGAGCTTAATCATGTATGCATCAATTGCCTTTTACCTTTATCATTATGCATAAGTTCAATCCATATTGAGAGGACCCATTGCTTGGAATAGACTCTTAAATTGAGGTCATATAAACCTCAAAACCCTGTCCCTTGGCCAAATGTATTCATTCTTAACTACACAAGTAAGATTCACAGTTTGAACCTAATGAATGTAAAAAGATAGGATTCTTGGATTGCTTGGGTAAAAAGTCTTGTGCTGAATTTAAAAATGTGATAAAGATGGCTAAGCTCTTTGGAGTAGAACTTGTATAATGCATCCTAGGACTAAGAACAAGGACCATTTAATTGATTCATTTGAAAAACACTTTTGGATATGAACTCCCACTTTCAATCATCTTCTATTAGTTTGTCTTTGTTTGCTTGAGGTCAAGCAAAAGGCAAGTTTGGGGAAGTTGATATACTCATATATTCCATATATTTATCATGCATTTAGAATAGGTTTTCATCCATATTTCATTCATAACTAAGTATAAACATAGTTTTTGATCATTATATGATTTAGAACATTTGCATTAGCATTTGCATTTTCTTTTGTATATATGCATCATTTCAGGTTATTTTATTGATTTGGCGACAATGTGGAAGCTGGAACTCAACAAGAAGTGAAAAGGAGGCTTAGCAGAAGCTGGAAACATAAGAGGATGAGCTAGGACCAAGTATAGAAGAGTAAGAAGCAAACAGATGTTGTCTGACTTGCTGTACCGAGATGTTGCAACCTATTCAAGTCCATGCCACCTAAAGCGACTTAAAGATCAGACCCTACAAAACTTTCCATTCTGATTCAGCCTTCGCGATCTTCATAAAAATCATAGAACATTGAGTTATCTTTCGTGCAGAGATTGTTTCAAGCCATTATGGCCAGTGGTTCAGAAGATGCCGCTATTTAAGTAACAACATGTCTGTCTGGATGTTTACCATTTGCAAGTTGCTCCAAAAGAGTGTTTATGCTTTAGTAAAAGTGGGATTAGATAATTCTAACTTGTCCCTTGCCCCTTGACCCCTATTTTAAGGCCAAGAGCCATGTTTAAAACTCTATATAAGGAGTGTGTGTGTGCTTGTAATAATCATTCAGTTTTTAATCAAGTTTTCTCATTCCAAATAAAACAAGAAAAGCTCTTATTCTCTCTTTTAAAGTCTTTCTAGTGTTCTTAAGCTTTTTCTTCATTATTTTCTTAAGTAATTTCGCCCCATCTTCATATTTTCTTAGTTATACATGTTTAACATATTCTACCTTATGGATAGTAAGAGCTTAAACATGTCTAGTGAGTAGATTTATTAGAGTTCAAGGTTGAGGGGATCAAAGGGGTTTTAAGGGGATGTTCTTGGTGTTTTAAGTTTTAATTCTTATTCTTTCTTGGTTTGGAGGTCTTAATGCTTAATGACCTTGATGAAGGCATTATGATCATATGGATTTCCTTGTCACAAAATGATTGAGTTGAGATCCCTTAAGCCCACACCAACATATTTGTATACCTTTCACATGAAAGTGGATGCAAAGGGTACTTATCAAGTCTTATTAGGATCTTTACTTAATGTTCATCAATCAATTTTTCACTAATGATGATTAGCTTTGAAAGGATGATTGATGAAAGGGTTTCTACCACGAAAGTGGATTGATCTAGCTTTGTTTCCTAGACTTAAGAATAACTCATTTATATATGTGTTTGAAAAGTATAATTATTCACCAAGAACAAACTCTTAATCTCAAAAATATGAACCTCAACCTTGGATTCGTTTTTAAGCTTTGAATTATATAAAACCACTTCAATCATTTACTTAACTTGATGTGTTTAAAAGTTCTTTAAATCATTCATTTACTTATGTTCTCAAAATTTTATATATCACTTGTTTTCTTTAATATCATAAACTCTTTCCTTCACTCTCATATTTAACTTAGATTTGTTAAGTTCTTGTATTCTAGTGTCTTTTAACCTGAAATGGATTGATAACCTAAAGTACTACAGTCGATAGTAATACTTTGGTTTGCAAAGCAGCACAAAAATAGCATGCTTTAATAGTAAAGCCCTAAAATAAGTATTTATAGGTATTCAAGTCTTAATGGTCGTTGGCAAGTGGGTTTGACGGACTTTGCAAATGGGTTCGTTATGGAAATTTGGTGGTGGCCGCATGGTCGAGTGCTCATGGCGCAGCCCGGAGCATCTGTGGCGCGGCAAAGCTGCGTTTCTTCTGCTTGATGGACCTTCTTGTGGTTCATGTAATCTAAAGCACAATAAGTTCAAACATAATTACAACTATTACTAAAAATAGAAAACCAAGTATAAGGCTCGCAAGTACGCAAACAAGCTGATATTTTATAGATTCTTGGAACTTTGTTGTGGAAGCGGGAAGCAGATCCTTATTGTTTGGTTTGGTAGTAAAAGAGATTGGCATGTCTTGTATTCTTGCATAGTGTCCGCATTTGCCTTGAAGGAACTTGATAATATATTTTTTTGTAAAGAAGATTGCTTCTGAAATCATCTTTGAGTGTTTTGATGAGATTAAATGTTTGGTGTCTTCCAATTTTGGTTTTAAGATAGATAGCTTTTTAACTGAACCAAATCAAAATTTAGGATCTGACTGGTTTGAACGCAGCGTTTGAGGTTGCGGTTGCGTGAGTTTGCAGAAGCGGGCGATTACGGTTAACAGGGTTACTAAGCGTTTTGTACGACTGGTACAACGGTTGAAAACGGGTGCGTTTGCGAGATATTTATGACTGGTTAACTTGTGGGATATTAATAACCTGATTGGTCCAAAATTGTTTTTCGCCTAGGGCTCTTTAAAAAACTGAGACGGGACTAGGTGGATTCTAGAGCTTTTCTCTTCAAGTTTATCGCTTGTGAACTTGAATTCAATATAGGTTTAGTACTTGCTAATCCTAGGGGTTTTCCACTGCGTCAAGTGGTATCAGAGCCAGGTTTTCTCCTTCTCTTTTTTTTTTAAGCTTGATCAGTCATGAGAGAACAACCATTGACCAGAGCAGGTCTTGAGGGTTTCATGTTGGCTTTAACTACGAACCTCACTGCTTGACAAATAAGTTGACAAATCAGATGATAGCTTTAACCAATCAGGTTATTAATGCCCAACAAAGAGATAGGAGACAAGGACCAATTAGGGTTCAACATTGTAGAAACTATCGTGTTGTCGAACCAATTAGGGTTCAACATGGTGAGATCTACTCTCTGAAAACGTATTATATTTAATTCAATTCGATCTTCTATGATTATATTAAAAATGACTATTTTGTACTAACAACAGTAAAACCTCTATAAATTAATAATGGTTGGACTTCAAAATTTTATTATTTTATAAAGTTATTAATTTATAGAGAGATTTTTTTTTTGAACTCTTAATGTTCATCAAGAGACAATAAAAAATTGTTTTCAACACAATAAAATTCGTACAAATATGTCATATCAATAAATTTTAAAGATGAGTCAAACAATATGTATAAACTTGAAACAATAGTAGAATCATATTTTATTACACTACCTTAGTTATATATGTCTATATAAATAATTATTAATTTATCTTATTATTGGGATAATATATATACATAGGAGTTTCAAAAACATTATTATCTTATTATTTTATCAAATTTTGCTAATTTTTACACTGCTCTCGAACCGGCAAGATTTATTAATTTATAGTAATTATTAATTTATAAAGGCTCTATTGTATTTTATGGTGGTTTAGCTGATAATAAAATTCGCTTTGCGGATTTAGACGAAATGACAAAAAAAAATTCTTTCTATGATTTGAATCTTGGACAGCCACCTATAGAAGCTTTTAGTGAAAAAAACCTAAATTTCTATAATCTTCGTGATTTTTAGTCTAGATTTCGGCCAGAAATGTACATGATTAAAAATTATATAAATTTATGGTTTTGTGACATTGTATAAGTTTATTTTTCAAAAAAAACTACAAAACATTGAGAATTATCAAAAAGACCATAGTAAAGATCATGCGATTTCGGAAAATAGTGTAGAGATCTAACATTATATTAAGAAGATCACGAGACTCAGATACCAACATGGAGATCATCGACGGCTTTAAAAATTAAAATTATTGAAAATCGGAGAGACCAACAACACTTCTTTCTCTATAATATTTAATATATATGTTTGGTGGACATAATATAATTGCTTGTACTTTTCACATGGTTTATACAATGAGGTAAAAAGTGAAATTGAAATCAGCTATATAAAGGGTGTGAAGAGAGACACCAAGAGCACAAACCAAAAGAAGAAAACAATCAATGGGTCTGGGTCTCCCATGGCCGCTTTAGTAGCAACGTTGATCGTCTTAACAATCTCTCTCACCTTTGTATCTCAATCAACTGCTAACTACTTATATTCTTCTCCTCCACCACCAGTCAAGCACTACGAATACAAATCTCCACCTCCTCCGGTTAATCACTACTCTCTCCCTTCGGTTTACCACTCTCCACCACCGCCTAAGAATCTCTACGAATACAAATCTCCACCTCCTCCGGTCAATCACTACTCTCTCCCTTCGGTTTACCACTCTCCACCACCGCCTAAGAAACACTACGAATACAAATCTCCACCTCCTCCGGTTAAGCACTACTCTCTCCCTCCGGTTTACCACTCTCCTCCGCCACCTAAGAAACACTATGAATACAAATCTCCACCTCCTCCGGTTAAGCACTACGTGTACAAATCTCCACCTAAGCATAACTCTGTCCCACTGGTTTACCACTCCTCACCACCACCCAAGAAACACTACGTAAACAAATCTCCTCCTCCTCTTCCGGTTAAACACTACTCACCCCCTTCGGTTTACGTATACAAGTCTCCTCCTCCTCCGATTAAGCACTACTCTCCCTCTCCGGTTTACTATTCCCCACCACCACCAAAGAAACACTACGTATACGAATCCCCTCCTCCTCCGGTTAAGCAACTCTTTGTCAAATTGCTAAAGGTGTTTGCAACGGTGGCTTAAACATGATCCCAGTAAACATCTAGAATCTTAATCAGAATGGCCACAATCTTATTAAAATGAACTATTATTTTACTATTTTGCAACTTCGAAATATCTTTAGTTGTCACATGTTTGTTTAACATACTCCTTTGGTTATTAAATCAACAATAAAGAGTTATGTAACAATAGTATGGCCAAACAAAACATAAACAAAAACATAAAAAAAAACAATTGATAGATCATCATCACAAAGAAAAAACCATTGGAGTAAAAAAATGAGAAGGTCCACGAGAAGCTTCTCCTTCAACAAAATATTCGGGAATCCGGCAGCATAGAGATCATGCACATTCGCTGGCAGATCTAGAAATTATTTTTATAGGAGCATAACATTATATTTACTATTAAAAATATAAAAGATATAATTATAAACTAGTTTACAAGATAACAAAAATAAATAAAAGTAAAAGTAACAAATATGATGGTAAAATAAAAAATTATAATAAAAGTGAAGAAAAGAATTAATAAGGAGTAATATAAAAAGAAAAATGAAAGTCACAAGTATATATAAACGGAACAAAGAAGCAAAGTAAAAAAATGTATTTTTAAAAAGGATTTTGATTTGTTAATAAGGAAATTTAAAATTTGATAAATAAAAAGTGAGTTTTTTTGTCGTGTAAAATATTATTTTTATTACAAATTACGAGGACAATTATTTATTTTAACACTAAATAATGGAAGATGGACTGTCTACGTACCTTATTCGCACCGGAAGAAATTACCCTAATATTGGGGATACGTCTGAACCGCTTAGGATCGAGAGATGGATATAGTTGGCATTTTACTAAATCAGGTAATTACACAGTGAAATCTGGATATTGGGCCGCGAGAGCTCTCTCTCGTCGTATTTGTGACCTCCCTTTTCAGAAATCTAGTACTACGGTACTTAAGACACAAGTATGGAAATTAAACGCTACGCAAAAAATAAAAAAATTCGTGTGGCAATGTCTTTCGCGGTGTTTGGCTTCATGTCAAAATCTCTATTATCGTCACATCAGTCGAGATAAGGAATGCCCTCGCTGTGGAGCGAAGGAGGAAACTATTAATCATGTGATATTCGAATGTCCTCCAGCTAGACAAGTTTGGGCTTTGTCGGCAATCCCTTCTGCTCCGGACTATTTCCATTCCCCGGCTCTTTTCACCAACCTCGACTTTCTTTTATGGCGAGCCAAAGAAAGAGGTGCGAGGGAGGAGTCAATCCGGGCTTTCCCGTGGATTATGTGGTTCATTTGAAAAGCGAGAAATAGGAAGATTTTTGAGAATGTGGTCGAAGATCCCCAGGACACCCTTGCACATGCAATAAAGGAGGCAGAAGAGTGGATGATTGCTAATTCTAGAGATGAGTCTACTGAGGCGGATCATGTTGTTCGTATTGACACAAGCCCTCCGAGTCCGTCTGTTCCGATTTGCCAAATTGATGGCTCTTGGCTTGACTCTGACACTCGGAGTGGACATGGATGGATTGTGTTTTTTGAAGAAAAGCTCGTAAAACTAGGATTGAAGGGGTCAAGGAGAAGTTTATCGCCACTACATGCCGAACTTGATACTCTTCTATGGGCAATGAAGTGTCTAATCTCAAAATCCATGACAAGTACTATCTTTGCAACAGATTGCACAGACTTGATCACTATGCTCGCAAACACAGTGGAATGGCCTACTTTTACGTCAGAGTTAGAAGATTTTAGACTTTTTAAGGAATATTTTGTATCTTTCTATATCTTTTATATTCCTAGATCTGAAAATGTTTGTGCGGATTCCCTTACAAAATGTGCAAGAGCACGTGGTTACTGTTTCTCTCATGTAAGTTCGGCGGTTCCTTCTTACCTTTCCCTAGAGGAGAGCTTATTTCCGCAAACTTAATAAAATAGTGCTTTTGATGTCCAAAAAAAAAAGAGGCTCTTCACGCAATGTCACATCAGTCTTTTAGTATTAGTTCATTTTAGTGTTTGTGAGAATATTATGGCCCAAAAATTTTAGTCCCACTAAACAGTTTAAATCCAAAAACTCAGCGACAAGGTCAACTTTCTTATCAAAGTGGAAAATCGAGCTCTTAAACTCGTTCGGTCTGAAGCTCGGAGCAGTAAACAGTTAAAACCCACGAGAAACACTAAACACTTATTCCTATGACGAACTCAGTTATTATTCAAACAAAAATAATTCAACGATTTGACTCGAAACGACCACCGGAGCAAGTGCCATCATTACCGAATCAAGACGAGTAAATGGAAACATTAGATACGGTTTCGAGAATTATAAAACAAGAAGAGGAGAAATGATCAAAAGACAAGTTTTTTCCACACACACACTTTCTACTCAAGAACACTATTTCTCTCATTCAACACAATACTCTCACTATTTTCATCATTTGAGCTTATTTTATTGTTCTTTCTCTTATAAACACTCAAAATCGTTAATACTAAAGCCATTTGCTTTTATTCACTTGTTATTTGCTCATCGAGCTAGGTCGAAACCTATTCGGCACATTTTTTGAGGTCAGCTTCTTGAGGGCATTGATTGGCAAGTACTTTTTTTATGTACATCTTTCAAATGGATCCAATCAAATTTTACCTTTCTATTTTTTTATTCACAGCCAAAATATTTATTTTTGTTCTTTTTGGATGTACAAAGCATTTTTTTCTAAAGCACACAATTTTAGACTTTCTAAAATTCTACAATTCTATAACCAAAATCTTACAGCAATAAAATCTACAGGCACAACACAAAAATCTACTAATTTACCCGACACAAATCTAACTGATCGATTGGCATAGGTGAACACCTCTGATCGATCGATTGGAGTTTCGGTGAAAATGGAAAATTTCTATTTCTTGAGAGATTTCGCCAAAAACTTCACAAATTCACCATAGCCAACCCCTTCATCTATATAACCATCAGAGAGCCACGAAAAACTCATCACCATTCTAGATTGATGATATCCATATTTTACCTATTTTAAGCGTCATAAGTTAGCACTTTAATAAGTGTTTCACTTGGTTCTACATGCATTCATAGTAGATTTCGAGTATTTGTATGGTCAAGACTCTTTCCAGGTTAACTAAGCAAAAAGATGCAAAATAGAGCAAAACATACATTTCCTGAGAGAAGTTCAACACCAAACGGAGACTTTCCCACCAAGTGCTCAAGCTGATTTTTGGAGACAAGATAGGCTAATCTACTACCTTTCACGCCGAAGTAGTTTGAGGATGATCCAACGGTTATATTTCAGATTACATGAAGCACAAGAAGGTCCGTCAAGCAGAAGAAGAAGAAGCACAGCTTCCCCGCACCACAGATGCTCTTGGCCGCGCCATGAGAGGTCGACCATGCAGCCACACCAAATGTCTGGCCCGAGCTCATTTGTAAAGCCCGACGAGCCTGTTTGCCGTCTTCCTCAAGCTAAACCCTAAGTGACACCAAATAAGACTTGAATACCTATAAATACATAGTTTTAAGACTTTATAATATATTATTTTCGTGCCTCTTTCATAGCCACAAAAGTTTTATTATTTTTGTTCTTTGTTTTCGAGGGAGGTAGATTCAAATCTTAAACCCTCTTTACTATCATCGTTTAATCTAAGCATGCATTCATTCATCTCATTTCTGCTTCTTTTAAACATGTTAGAGTAGTTTAATTTTGATGGATTTTCTTTAAGGGGGTCTATGGGGAATTACATTAACTGTTTTAGACAAGTGGCCAATTAATTGCTTAGTCGTATTTTAGGGTTTTCTTTCGTTCTAAGTTTGTTCTTATTGCATGGATCTAGCGTCATGAACGAGAAAATGATCTTAGGATTATTTAAAGCCGCTAATGTGTTGAATTTATTCATCATATCTAGCTTAGGCGAGTGTTGGGTTCGATTTTCATCTAGCCGAGATCAATTGTGATAATGACTAAGTATAGAAATGGGCCTAGCCAAACCGACCCAAACCAACGACCTCAATCCGAGCCAAACCGGTGACCTCGGACCAAACCGAACCAAAATCTCTTGGGCCGAGCCGAGCATGAGGAGGGACAAAACAATACGCACGTGGGCCGAAGCAAGACTTAGTGTGTTCGTGATCACATGGTTTAGAGCTGCGTTTCGAGTTTTAATTATATAACCTTATAGTCTGCAAATGCGCAGTGTGCATTGTAGTACTTAGGGGTCGAAACAAAGGGATGATCTCACTATAAAACAAAATAGAAGTTAGAGAGAACAAAGACAAATGGGGTTTTGTTTTGGGGGTTTTTGTGTCACAGTTTTAAGCAAATTAAAATAAACGAAAACGTAAAAAAAAAAAAAAGCAAGTAAAAGAAAGCTAATCTAGGCGAATGAAAGTAAGTGTGGAAAGGGAAATTAAGCTAACGAGACTAGAAGCAAATAAAGCGATGTAAAAATCAATGAACGAAACATTGGGCCTTAGGGAATTCGCGAGGATTCATTAATCGATCTAGGTAAAGATAAATCAATGAAAAGGGTAATCGATTAGACTAGTTCTTTAAACTGAAACACGAAAATATGATCGTCCTACGTTCGTAGATCTAACCACCTATGTTATATTACTCTCTAAGTATGTTTTCGTATCTTACGACGCAGCTGAGCATTCATTAATATCGAGTTTGTATACGCTCACAGCACTAGTTCCGGTTAATGCTTTCGTATGCTTACGACGTGACTGCTCATCCACCCTAGTTCCGGTTAATAAATTTAACACGTTAGCGGTTTTATTAATCGTATGATCTGAAACTAGATCATGAATTTAGCCTATTAAGAACAAAGATAAACGAAGAATTTCTAAAAGTATTAATAAACTCTATTCTATCAACATAATAATCAATCCATAAAATTCCCTTATGAGAAACCCTTAAATCCAACTAGAGAACTATTCGCACATGGTTTTGCAAGACACAGTCATAGATGAAACGAATTGCATAAACGAAATCAAATAGAGAGAGTTCAAGAGTATACAGAAGCCTTTTGCGGGCCTGATAAGGCCTGTGACTTTCCTCGATTTTGGGCCGGCCTTGAGCGGTCTCTTGCTGATATAGAATAGACCTTGTCTATTTGGGCCTCCTCAAGATTGGTCTGGTCACTTTTAGTCTCGATGTGCTATCCTCCAAAATGGTTCTTGGCTTACGATGATTCAGGATTAACTCAAACATACTTCAATTACTTAAGGCAATGGTTGAGAACATACAAAGTGTCCATGAAAGGAAATATTCACAATCAGGTAACTTATATGTATTTCGTGGACAATTAATATCTGCAAGGCAGAGAAATCTATTTAATAGTATTTACCAACTACTTGACTTTCTCCTTGCTCTGAAAAACTGAATCATGTGCTTATATACATCTTCTTTGGCACTTGTGCTAAGCACAAAGTCAATGTGACCATAATTCTCAAGATACAGCAACTCTGGTTCACAACGTAGTTTCGCGAGAGTGCGTTCCACATCTGTCACGTCTGCTAATCCGTCGTTTCCACCATACGCCATCCACATCGGTAATGATGCCGGGATGAGGCCGAGTTCGAACTCTGGAGGTTTAGAAAACCCGTAAATCAATAGGTTTTTCAGCAACCCGTAGTCATATTGCGCGAAGCTGCCCTTCCGAATCACTTGAGAACGCATTATAATCGAACCAAAAGGGAGTGTGGATAAGTAAGCTAAGGCCATGGAACACACAGAAACACTATGAAAGATGAACATGTTAACTCAAAGATCTAAGGAGTAGAGATCTTACTTTGGAAAAGATGGCGCAAGTTCTTGACAGATGACGGCTGAGGCTCGTAATCTAGATAGTATTCTATCCTTGAGGCGTTAAAACAACAGTTCTTCCCTACAATTCGCAAAAGATACCATTTCAAAAGAAAGATTAGAAAAATGCGCAAAATCATACACACAAATTATCAGAAGATATGAAGAAGTCGTTGGTCTCTAACTAGAAAGTAAATGCTGAAGCTTAAGGCACTAGGCATGAGACTAAGCCTTATTGTTAGTTTTGTTGGTAGACAAACTAATGAAACCGTAATAGTTCCTTCTAGAGAGACTTTGTTCTATGTAATTCTCTGTTCTTTTCCACACAAGCATAGTTTCGAAACCAATGTATAAAAGATAATTTCTTTTCAACAGATCGCTACATGGAGATTACAGGAAGAGAAGAAAAAACCTGTTAAGGATGTGAGGAAATCAGTGCAATCCATATGTCCTTCGCATAACGAGTCAACAAGTTTAACTAACATATCACTGAAACACACAGAACAAATGTACCAAATGTTACTAAAGAGACGTCACACTATATCAACACACACGAAAAGCTAAATGAGACAGAAGTCACAAACCTTCTAAAGTTTAATTGATGAAGACCAAGAGCAACGACCATCTGTAAAAGAGGGCCAAATGTGTTAACTTGAACCTCTGAAATCGCTTTTTACGATACTCGAGAGGCAAGAATACCTGATCGAGATGCATAAAAACCATTCTTTCTACAAGCGGAGCTGTGACGTGATCCAAATACGATATCGGACAAAGCAACGCAGCTGCTTCAACCATTTCCGCAACATGTGGCTGAGTAAGAGTAGCAAAAGACATGATAGTCCCCTGTCGAGAAAACTAAATACTTAACTTTTCAAGAACCAGCAAAAAAGGGGCAACCTTATACGATTTCAGAAGAATGATATTTAACCTGAGAATGTCCAACAAGGAAAATTTTGGAGTTTGCAATTGAATACAGATACTGAACCATTTCCGCAAGATCATACATAGCCAGATCTTGCCAACTCCAGTTCCAAAATTCCTGAATATAAAAAGCATTTCTTTAACTATTTCCTCTACATCAAAAGAAGTAAAGCCTGAGGAAACATACATATGTGATTAGGTGTTGTACCAAAACTTAGAGAGGACCAAATAAACGCTTATAACTCGCAACAAGTCCTTACATACCTTATCAGTTTCAGATAAAGTTATATGCCCATAACTATAGCGTGTACCACGGACATTCCCTACCCATACATCAAACCCATGATCAGCAAGAATGAAACCTAATGACTCTTTAGGAGAATTCAAGAACCATGCATCTCCAGCCTGATAAGAAATCCCACACAAAAAAAAAAGATGAGATTTTTAGAAGTTTGTCCTTCTTCCAAGTTGAATTTTTGACCAATTTTACCCAGAAAGGACTTTTAAACAAGATACCATGAATAGACCATGTTGAAGAAGAACAGGTGGACCGTATTGAAGTCTTGGATTCTGAGCATGAGAAGCAGCCACACGTTGAAGAGCAAGTATGTAGCCATCTTTCGTTTGAATCTATAAACAAAACCGAGAGATACTTAGTAATGATTCAATCGAAATCTTAAATCTGAGGCTAGAAAATGAGTAAACTCAAGGATTGAGTCGGAGGAATTTGTGATTTCCATGAGATTGATTCAATGAAATCTCGGTTTTAGTGGAGAGATGAGATTACAGTGTGTTCGGTGCAGGAGTAACCAGCCGGATGGATGAGGTCAGCGCAGAGAGAATTGGCCGGAGATCCACGGAGGAGATGGGAGTGTGTTCCGGCGGAGAAGATCATAAAAACGGTCACCACGGCGACGAGCCACCACTTCATAGTCGCCGGGGACGACGAACAGTTCCTATCTGAACTGTAAAATTACGCTTTTCTCCTCTTATTTCTATTAAATGGTTTTTATTTTTAATTTCTTGGTGTTTCGTCAACAGATGGGGAATCTTATTCTTATCTTCTTCACTTGGATTGACAATTACATGAAATTGTTTTTATTCAAGTCATACTATTTTTAAAAGTAAGATATTTGTGTGAAGTGTAAAACCAAAAACACATAACTTATTCCAAGATGCATTTGGTTCGAAATAAATTGGGAATTAAACACATAATTTTGAAAAGAGATCATAAATAGAAATCAGCCACACTTGTCATTGTTCAAGCGTTTTTCACATACTCTCTCCGTTTTTTTTATTATATGATATTTTAAAGATTTGCACACAGATTAAAAAAATAATTAATTATCCATTCTCTCAAAATAAAACTTGTCAATTTCAAAACAATTTAAACAACAAAAATACAATTAATTTTTACATAAAAATTTGAGAACATAAAATTACTCTCTTAAACATCTTCTAATAAAAAACGAAGGGAGTATAAATAAATAAAAACATAAAATTAAATTCCAAAAAAACAAATTTTGAAAGAAACTGCCAACCGATTTCTCAGAAAATGTCCTGTTTTTCGGGAAGAGAAAGTTGAGATTACAAACATCTCTTCTCCGTTGTTGAACCCTTGATTGAAAGTTGTTTGCAAAAAGAAATTATAATCGTGATTTGTCTCCTAAAATTTTGGATTATGTTAGTCGAAATCTGTAAGGTTTGGGCTTGAATAGCAATGTGGTTTTTTTTTTTACATTTTCAAAACATAAAAACTTGATTTCGCTATCTTATCACATTATTTATCAAATTTTTCACGTTTTTATATTTTTGAAAAATAATTCTGCTATATGTAACTACCATGTTAAAAATTAGCATATAATTTGTGGCCTAAGGTTTGCCCTTTTCTTTTAAAGAGCTAGGCACGGCTCTCCTCACAACTGAGTAATATAAATTTTAGCAAGAGCCTTAGACCACTTCTCATAGAGGTTCTAAAATAGAGTTTCTTAGGAAAAAATGTGAAAAAAAAAATCAAAACTAAATGATATGAGTAGAATAGGTTCTAAACATAGATGTTTTAGAATTGGTAAGAACTTGTGATGTGTCTCATTTGTATTGGTTCTATTTTTGAGAAAAAGCAAAAATAATTTACCATTTCTCTCTCTCTCTTTCTTGTGTCTAAAATATTTGTTTAAAATTTTAAGAAATGCAATAATTTTTAAGATATTAATAGATCAATAATTTAAACAAAATAAATTCTACTTTTAATATTCTAATTTTAAAAATAATATTTTTTTTTATTCTTAAGAACCTCAAATGTGTTCTACCATTGGACCCATCCAATATAATTTTTCTTAATAAAGTTTTTAACTTCAAAATTTTCAAAATTTATTATTAAAAAATTCTTAAGAGCCCATAAGAAATTCTATGAGATGCTCTTAGAATTAACAAACACAACAATATGTAATATATTTGTTTTCCAATCGAAAAACTTACGAATTCGTAAGATTACAAATGATTGCAAAGGCTGCTTAACTATTTATTCTTTTAAATGGTTTTATTTTATCTTAAATACCATATAACACATTTAGATTGTTTTGTATATTTTTAGTATTCATCACACTAACCATACATAGCCTTGTACTCTCCCCAGAGTTGATTCACGTCTTTACCAAGCAACTCAACGAAGAAGCCGTCACTATATCCACTCCTCATCTTCTTGTTCAGCTCCGCAACGAACCCATTCCTCAAACCGTTACAATATTCCAAAAACCTCGCGGTCACGTCATAACCCTGGTCCCACCTATCACCACCACCGGGCCCCACCCAGTGACCCGGGGCGTAACCCGCTTTCAGCCTCACGTAGTCCGCTATACCTTCGATGACCCCAACCGGACCGTCCCACTGCCAAGAATGGACCACCTCGTGATAAACCACGCCGGTAAATTCCCTCCGTACATCTCCCGAGAAACCCGCGAGATGCCCGGCGTTGAAGTGTATCTCGTGTATCTCGCTTCCCGAGTTTTTGTTGTAAGCCACGCCGTTCCCATTCTCCATGAACAGTGTGATCCTCGTAACGGGCCTTCTATCCGAAGGGCTATTGGTTTGCTGGAACTGATCCCATACGTAGTCTGTCGCCGAGCTAAGTGACTCTCTGCCGTAGTTTTCACCGCCGATATCTTCCCGGAATCTTCTTCCGCCGGGGGAGTCGCCGGTGTTGTCCACCACCGAGAAGTCAACTGCGTTGACCAGTGAGACCACGAGCATCAGAGAGAGTACTAGGAAGCTTTTGTAACACGTCATCTTTATATTTTTTTATCTTATAGATTTATATTTGTGTGTGTGTATGTTCTGGCTTGGATTTTGGGAGGTCTATATATAGAAAATTAGTCGAGATTTTGGTCCGTCGAAGACATTTTCTTCGGTAGTGTCCCACAATCGTAAGTTTTGGGTAGTTGCGACCTGGTACACATTTTAATGTCGGTGACGAAATTTTTTTTATAAATGAAATGAATTTTTGTACAAACCCTCAAAATTTATAAATATGAATACCTTATTGGGTTTGTCTTGTCTATCGTTTAGGCAAGCGGTACGGTGGTGCCGTAGATATGTTGGCGTGGAGGGAAAACGGCTACTTTTCCTATCAACTTACAAACTGCTAATTATTCATATACGACATATGAACTAATGCTATCAACTATATAAACTACATACAAATTTGAATTTACCTCAATAACTAAACAAATGAGATCGATACCATCAAATCGCATACAACATGAGTTTAACTGTTAACGGTTCCTGACAAGAACGACATGGGTCACTTCAAAACAACTTTGTTTTGGTAAATTGACTCTAAAACACCCAAAAAGACTTTGTTTTGTTTCTGGTTTGAAATTATAAATTTAATTATTATATTTTTTTAATAAATTAGACCAAAACGATGTCATTTTGATCTTTATGTCGCGATTTAACATAAGTCAAAATGACATCGTTTTGGTCCAATTTATTTTAAAAAATAATTAAATATATAATTTCAAACTAGAAACAAAACGATACTGTTTTGGTTCTTAGGTCGCGATTTTACATAAGCCAAAAAGACGTTTGTTTTTATTCAATTTATTTATAAAAAAAAAATTTATAATTTCAAATTCGAGACAAAACGACACCGTTTTGGGTGTCTCTGAGTCAATTTACCAAAACGAAGTTGTTTTGAAGTGTCATGTGTCGTCTTTGCCAACAACCGTTATTGGTTAAACTCACGCCGTGTGCGGTTTTGGAGGTATCGACCACATTTTTTTAGTTCATGAGGTAAATTCAAAATTTAATATAGTTTATATAGTTGATGACATTGGTTCATTTGTCGTGTATGAATAATCAGCAGTCGGTAAGTTTATAATGGAATTTGCCGTTTTTCCATGGCGTGGAGGGGGTTTGGTTGTGAGTGGACTTGTGGAGGAGGAGTAAATCGGATGTCTCTCCCACAGAACGCAGATCTGCTATGGGAAGGTGGAGCTGCACAACCGATTGAGTTTTCTTGGTGGTCTCTTCTGTCGCGGGTCCTTTTTCTCCCTCCCTCGCGTATCATGCTCCCTTGCGGTGTAGGTATCTCTTCATGGTTGTTTTGTTATTGGGCGGTGGATGCGTGGTTAGATATTTTCTTCCCACTCGGTGGCTGGTGGTGTTGGGTTGGTTTATGGTATCCTACCGCGTTAATATAGGTTGGTTTGGGGATTTCACTTGTGGTGGAAAACAGTTTCAATATTAGAAGTTTTGAAAGAGGGTAGTCAAGTACCTATGGCATAATGAAAAAAAAAAACAATTGTCTTTTATTTAGAGGACTGGATTATAAGTTCGAATCCACATGAGTGCAAACAAAAGATTAAAAGTATTTTGTTTGGTTCATATTTAATAGATTTGAAAATTAAATGATAAATGACAGGTGTCTAATAAAGAAATGTTGATGTGGCACACACAAACAAGTTTTCTTCTGCTTTCATATAGTAGATTACACTAAACTAATTGTCAAACATTATATTTCCTAATCTGGATTAATCTCTAAATAATTTTATCTACGTTACCAAACACATTGCCAAACATTCCAATTTTTAGTTATCATATCTTTTCTATTCCCACAAAATCTTCATAAAAAGTTGATATTAAATTTATATTATTCGATTTTCAAAAATTAGTTGATGGTATCAAATAATGGTATTCAATTTTTGGAATGTTTTAATTAAATTATTTTTACACCCAGAAAAACTTATTTGCATTCTCAAAATAAATAAATTTGAAGTTATTGATTTTTTTATGTTTTACACCAAAAAATTATCAATATAGCTCAAATCTTGATTTTTATAAATACACATAGTCTATAAAAAAATAAAAATATATAAAAATCATACTCGACTTCACAGGTTTTATTTCTGATTTCACATTTTTGACGGTAGAAAATTTAATCACAATCTTCATTTCACATTAAAAATTACAAATTATAGCAAAAAAACATTTATACCACGCAGACGGGCAGGCTATAATCTATTATAATATTAAAGTCCAAGAACTTAAAACATAGGTTGCATGGAAACAAAAACGGATACGTGGAAGCAAAATGTTTTGAAACGTTTACTTTATTTTCAAAAAACATAAGAATGGAACAGTTTGAAAACACACACACATATATATACATATAATGAAATATTAAACATCTTAATTATATTAAAAACTATAAAATGTTTAATTTAACACAAATCCAATATTTAAATATTAAACAGTTTAACTTAAGATAAATATCACAACGTTTAGAATCAAAGATTTAGACGATCTTCTTTATTATCATTTTCATTAGCTTTATCAATCAAAACTATCTCTAATTCTAGTTTATCCATAAAAGATCATCAAACTCAATAATACTAAGATTAATATCATCTAATGAATCAAATTAATCATTAACTTACTATAATGAATCAAATTAATCACATAATCTCTAACTACTTTTTTTAACAGTTTACCTATTACCGAATATATAAAAAAACAAGTTTCCATCGCGTTTATAAACTAATTTTTTTAGAAAATGTATTTTCCCGTGTTTCCTAAAGTTTCTTCAGACTGAGTTTCCATGTTGAGTTTCCATGCAACCTAGCTTAAAACAAAACAAATGTTATAATTTTTTTAATTGAAAATTATTCATAATGATTTATTGAAGATTAGAAAGATTTTGAGAAAATCTAAACATCAACAAAAATATATATAATTTGTCACATAATAAAATGTTAGTTTCTATTTTGTACTTCTCAATTAATGTAAATAAGACTTTGGTTGCCCAGAAAAAAAAAATTAGATGTAATTTTTCATCTCAATTGTTCAAAAGATCAAAACATCTTTGTCCAAATAAAAAAATGACATTGTCCAAACCCAAAATCTTAAACCATAACGGTATGATTTCTCTTGGCAATCCTTCAACCTCGACTTAGAGCACCTCCATTGAGGGTCTCTCAAAGGGTATCTCACCATTAAAAAAAAAAAAAAAAAAGGAGAGAGAGTGTAAGATGGATCTCTCATTTGAGAGATTTTGAGATATCCTTTGAGAGACTCTCGTGACACTTGTCTCTATAACAATGATTCAATTCTCTTTTGTAACTTAAATTTTAATTATATAACTAGGTCTTTTATCCGCGCTATGCGTGGATCTGTGTTAATAATTTGGTTTAATTTTGTTTTGGTTAGTAATTTTAAAATTACCAAACGCATAATGGATTTAAAGAATTTTTTTTTATAAAAATGTATTTAAAAGATGATGTGTCGTTTTCTCCAACTTATATTTGTTTATAAGATATATTCAATTTATTCAATTTTTTTACCTAATTAAATAACTAATTTATCTAAAATACTAATATGTTTTTTCAACATGTTTCAGTTGTATGTCATGTGTGTATAAATAAGATTAGAAGAAGAATTGTTTGACATTTTAGAAAACTCTAAAAAAAAATTACTGTTTATATCGTATATTTCAACATCTTTTTCATAAATTTAATATTTTTTGTTAAAACCCGGATAACTCCGACAATATACAGATGACTGATCATTCAGTTGCTAATATGCCGACTGAGCTTTTTACAAATGTATTTGAGACAATTAAAGACGGGGAGTGAGATATCGCGAATAACAAAAGACTGCCTATAACTTTGTTGGGAAGTTGCAATGATCGTGCAAGGCAGCTTCTTGCTTCTCCATCAGTTTTTCTACAAGTTTTATCTTATATTTTTCTTCATTTTTATCATTCATGTGAGTTTTATTTGCAACATGCTGTTAGATGTTTTTTTCCAAACCTTTAGGATGGTGTGTAGTCTTTGAATGATTTATCATTGATTAACTTCTATATGTTTTCTTCACGTTTTGATTTTGAGTAGCGTGTCTAGGTTTGTCAATTTGCGTTTGATTCATAACACTGCTATACTTTATTATTTAAATGGAATTTTAGAAGCTGTTACTCATGTGTTGTTTGTGTGAGTTCAAAGATCGTTAGTATCTATTTATATAAATTATAAAATTAGACTTTTCTACTTGTTGTGTTTTAAGTAGATTGTTACTTGTGTAGTGTTTTCAAATATTATTTGCTTTTTTTTGCTGCATATAAACTGCCAATACACTATTTTTGATGTGTTTATTATACATTTTAGCTATATCTTTACTTGAATGACATGAAAGATTAATTTGTTTGCATAGTGTTCAATTTTGCTTTGTATTAAGATAACTTTATATCTGGATTTTGAATTTGGTATTTCACAGTAAATATTTGATGAGGTTAAACTATTATTTAGTATTTTAAAAAAAAAAAATTACATAAAAAGAGTTCTAAACATCTGATGAAGTTTAAAAATTACATAAAACCGCGCATAGCCAAATCAATTGCTAAATTGTTACAATTGGCCCATTGATTAAAAAAAGCCATAAAGGATAGTTAAAAACACCATAAAGGATTTTAATCTTGTAGACAACATCGGCCTTGAAGTTTGGCTCATAGGAACCTATTCGATTAGTTGAAGGTTCAATTATAAAGTTTTGGATTTCAATTTTTCTTTTCTAATATAGAGTTTCATTAATTGATTTGGCGGAAGAAGAAGCGTCTGAAACAGTCATTGTTTTAATAACTTTTTTCTATCTCTTTAAGAATTCTTTTGATTTAGCAAGGTGTATGACCTATTAAATTTCACCGATGTGCTTATTTATAAGCAATACCAATACCTTAAATGGGAAAATTTCGTTTTATGTTGATAGAAAATTAAAAACGTATTTTTTTAATTAGTTTAGCTTTTTCATATTATTGTTTTTCCATTTTAGTGTTACATATACAAAAACAATAAGTAATTGCTCTAATTGTATTGAATTTTTCTGTTTTTTTCTTTTTTTCATTTTAGTGTTACATTTACGAAAATAGTAAGTAATGTTGCTCTAATGGTATTGAATTTTCTTTTTTACTTTAAAAGTGACTATTCTTTGTTATAGAAGCAAAATTATACATAATTTGATTAATTAATTAATTATAGATGATGTAAATAATTATATATTTCGTTTTATGTTAATAGGAAATTAAAAAACGCATTTTTAATTAGTTTAGCTTTTTCATATTATTGTTTTTCTATTTTAGTGTTACATATATAAAAACAGTAAGCAATTACTCTAATGGTATTGAGTTTTCTTGTTTTTTTATTTTTTCCATTTTAGTGTTATATTTATGAAAACAATTAGTAATGTTGCTCTAATGGTACTGAATTTTCTTTTTTACTTTAAAAGTGACGATTCTTTGTTATAGAAGCCAAACTATACATAATTTGGTTAATTAATTAATTATAGATGATGTAATTAATTATATACGATGACGTGTACCAATATAATTGAGTCTTTTAAATCTTATGTGGACTCCCTTAGAGGCCTATGACATCAACTTTTATTAGTAATAGATTCAATTACATCAAAATATTAATATTAAATTGATGAGAGATTTATAGAGCATCTCCATCAGTTAAGTCTCTTAAAAAGATATCTTAACTATATTTAATTAATATAATTTTATAACTTAATTAAATTTTAAATAAAAATAAAAGAGCCAATGAGAAAGAAGAAAAAGTTAAGAAACGTTTCTAAAAGTCCTTGGGCAAGGATCGTCTCTCCCTCTCTCTCAGCTCTTTTGATTACTTTTTATTTTTTTTAATCCTAAGAGACTCTACCTAAAGACTCCGATGGAGATGGTTTATACGATTGTTTTGTCATTTAAAAACATTTATACTACTAGTCTACAGTCTACCACTGCCAATACTTTTATTTTATTTTATTTTCAAAAGTTTATATACTTCCTTTTCAGGTTTTAAAACCAGACCTAACTAGGAGATTCCGTAACGTACAAGACGGTGTAAGTAGACGACGACGACCATAAGGAGATTTAGTCACGAGACTCATTAGCCACAATTCACTATAGAAATTCTCTCTTTCCGGATTGTTTCATTCTCGATCCCTCGTTTACATCTCATTAGATATTTCATTTTAAAGTGGTTAAAGTATTGATTAAACCTTCTTAATCCAATGGTTGAGTATATGTTTAATGATTTTATACCAAACACCGGTAGACGCAATCTATTCCTAACAAGATACGCATTTCAGTCAGCTACATTTTGTCTTTAAATAGTATGATGAAGATCTTTGTTGGCTAGTTTGTCGCACGATTATATTTGTTTGATACTTTCTCTTTTTTTAGAGCCATCAAAAAAACATATGCATTTATTGGTGTCAATAAATTTTACATTGAATTCCAAAAAATTTAAAATAAAAATAAAAGTATAAAGAGACTTGGTCGTAATTGTACAAAACTTACGATTTCTGGAACAACACTACCGAAGAAAAGGTCTTCGTATGACCAAAATAAAGCTACTTATAATTATAAATTGACTTATTTTTTCTATATAAAGCTACGTATTGCTCTGAGCATATCATTATCTCAAAATACAAGCCAGAACAAATAAACAAACAAAAAGATGACGTGTCACAAAATCTTCCTTATAAGTCTCTTTGATGTTCGTGGTCTCATCGGTCAATGCAGTTGACTTCTCAGTTGTCGACAACACCGGAAACTCCGCCGGCGGAAGGAGATTCCGGGAAGAGATTGGTGGTATAAGATACGCTACACAGTCACTGAGGGCTGCGACAGACTTCACGTGGCGTTTGTTCCAGCAAACCAACAGCCCTTCGGACAGAAGGTCCACTCCAAAGATCTCAATGGTCATGGAGAATGGAAACGGCGTGGCGTACAGCTCGCAGGACGAGATACACTTTAACGCGGGATATCTCGCGGGTGTCTCGGGAGATGTACGGAGGGAATTTACCGGCGTGGTTTATCACGAGGTGGTCCATTCTTGGCAGTGGAACGGTGCGGATCAGGCTCCGAGTGGGCTCGTCGAAGGGATAGCAGACTACGTGAGGCTGAAAGCGGGTTATGCTCCGGGTTACTGGGTGGGGCCCGGTCGTGGTGATAGGTGGGACGAGGGTTATGAGGTCACTATGAGGTTTTTGGATTACTGTAACGATTTGAGGAATGGGTTCGTTGCCGAGATGAACAAGAAGATGAGGAGTGGCTACAGTGACGGCTTCTTCGTTGAGTTGCTTGGGAAAGACGTGAATCAACTTTGGAGAGAGTACAAGGCCAAGTATGGTCAATGAATGCAAAATAAAAGAAAATTCTATTGAGTTTATATGGTATTTAAAACAAAATAAAATATTTCAAGCAATAAATAATGAAACAGCCTTTGCAGTAATTTGTAATCTCTTATATGGTTTTTGTAAGTTTCGATTGGAATATAGATATATCATTTTGTATTATTTTAAAGTTATTGCTAAATGGATATTATAAGTTAATTAATCGTGTAGAACCTCTTATAATTTAATGGTTAACAACGGTTTAGCCCTATTCGTTTTTGCATTTAGATGTTCTAGCGTGATACAACCGCATCTAAATGCTCCATCTGTATACAGCATTTAAATGCTCCATCTATATGTAAAATTAATAATATTTTAAAAATCTAAATATTTAAAATATTAAAAAAGTAAAATTTGGATGCAAATTTTACATCTTAAAAACCAAAATATTAAAATAGCTCTTAAAATAATAAAAAGCTAAATAAATTTATGTTTATTATTTATTAAATATTAATATTTTATATTTAGCATTTGCTCGGTAAAATACTATTTCTCACAAAAATAGTGTTTGTATACTAAACTCGATTTCTAGAAAATGAGAATTATGTCAAATCAATAGAGTCAAACTTACCCAAATTCTGTGCGTTAAAATATAAATTATTCATCGCAGCGTAACTAAAATCCTGGAACATTTTATTGTGTGTTCGCTGTGTTTCCAAGTGATCTATTGATAGGGTCAGGTTTTACCCTAAATAATCTACTGCAAGTGCACAGTAAAGCAGTTGAAATACAAAGGGCATCGAAATCTCAAGAGAAGTAGATACTACACTATGGTTTTTAATTTCAGATTAGGCTAAGTAAAATTAGTGTTAAAGTAAATTAAACTATGCGAATAAGTAAATGTGATGTAATACGGATTTAAAATTCAGAGACTAAGGCGCTAGGTGAGGGAAGATTATCAGGTTGAATCCAAGAATGCAGATATTATTTTTATTAGGGATTTATTAAGAACCGTCTAGAACTCGAATCACTAAGTTAAAACCAATCAACTCTTGTTGCAGAAGTTATCTATTCTTGAATTCCAGAAAATCAAATCTCTTTGTGAGTTCAAACAATCTAAGCAAGCATTAAAGTTTAGGTTCGATATGTTCACAAAATACCTAAACCAAATATCTTTGCGAATAGTTATTTTGCTCACCTATGATTAGTTCAAGTTATTAATAATGCTCTCGCATCTATTAAACAACCTAAGGTTTGATTCCTAAGTGATCAATTCAGAAATCAAGTTAAGTTCAAATCAAGGTGAAGATCTAAGTGATTTCCCTAACAAAGATAATAATTCTACAGGCTTTTCATCAACCCTAAATCACCCTAACCTAACTAGCAAACTACTCAGACATAATCAATGAAACAGAAATCATGGCTGAAATAAATTGCATAAATAAATAGAAGAGAATGATACTGGGGTTCAAAATCTGGCTCGGAATGAGTTAGAATTGTCTCCCCAAAAGCTCAGGATCAATCTCTCTAAGTCTCAAAAACTCTAAAAATATGAAAGTATGAAAAANAAAGCTCTAAATTCTAAAAGTATGAAAAAGATGTGTTGGCTAAACAATGCCAGAAACTATTTATAGAAGGGAATTTTTCGTCCAGGGGTAGATTTGTAATTCTTCAAAACTTGAGCTCTTTCCTTTTTCTGATGGAAATCGATGATCTTTGCCGACACTTATGGTGTCGATCGACACTCAGCTCGTAAATCCACCCATCTGACTTCATCACTTCAGCTGCTCGTACAAAATGCTCCAAAACGTTCCAGATTCTCCTATTTAGCTCCAAGTGCTCTCCATCCTGTAAAGACTTAACTAGGACTCGAAAACTAACAAAAGACTCTATAAAAACACTTATATCATGGCCTAAAAATGGGTAAAAACCATGATATATCAACTCCCCCAGACTTAGCTTTTGCTTGCCCTCAAGCAAAACAGAAACTAAGTATAGAGTCGAGGTTTGAAAACAGGAACTTTCGAGTACTTTTTCAGAACGCCACAGATGTTAACACTCTTGAATCAACATGCTATAGAATCAACCTAAGGTAATGTTCAGTATACTTACCACAAGCTTAGCAATCTCCCAGTTCAAATCCAGACCTTTTCCTTAGTAAAAATTCGAACTCTAACAGTGGCAATGCTACATAACTTTTCTGATTTTTTTCCCTTCCTTAGTGCCTTAACAAGATATTCTTTCTACAGCTCTCCTATTTTCTCTTCCCTTAGTCAACTGCTGCCCATTTTCTGGGTGTTCTACAGATCTTTTCATTGACTTTTTTTTATTCTTTTAAGTCTTGGAATAGTGTTGCTCCTACTTGTGTTCCTTGTGAGGAGACAGGTTCATGAGCTCTCACTAATATTGTTCCTTGTGATGAGACATTCTCATGTGGTTCTTTGCACTATTCCTTCTCAGACTTTTTATTTCTTTTCTTTTCTCAAGGGAAGATCAAGGAGAGACTGCAGATTTCTAATCTTATTCAAACTGAAAGATGAATCAAGTTCTGCGCATACCTAGTTCTTGTAAGGGGATCTGAATTCTCCCTGTTAGACTGATCCACTTGCAGATTTCTACTTAGTAAGACCCGAAATCAATTGCTATAGCAATGTTCCATCGAATGGCAACAATCTGCGGTTAAGTTCCTAGAAAAACTGAAAGTCCCAACTGGTTTTGACTCAATAAAACAGATTTTTGACTCAAAAACAAACTCAAAAGAAAACACAATGTTAGCAACCACTTCCCCCAGACTTGAACAACACTGTCCCCAGTGTTATTAAGAATGAGTATGGCAAGAAAAATTTAGTGCTAAACTGTTAGAAGACAAAGAGAAAAATCGGATTACCTGACTCTGCGTGTGGCGTCGATCGACACGGATGGTGTCGATCGATGCTGTGTCTGAAGTTGGTGTCGATCGACACAGATGGTGTCGATCGACACTCTGTCCGTAGACAGAGTTCTGCCACTCGAATATGATTTTTGCTAAGTCATATTTGTTGTTAGAGTTAGCCTATCTGTTAGAAAAACTCAAACAAACGTTAAAAGCACAAGATAATCCAATAATCTCAATGAGTTCAATAAGTTATGAAGCAAAGTACTGAAGCAAATGCAGACTCAAGATAAAAAGAAAAACTGACTCAAAAGACTAAAAGGAATGGAGAATCACTCATCATCATCATCATGTGGTGGAGAAGAATGTGGTGGAGTGGGTGGGCGAACGTAGCTGCATGTAGACATCGTAGCAATGGCGCTCTAAATCGCCTGGAAACTCTGCACCACATATCTCTGGAAAACGTCTGGCTCCATAGGAATCGCGGGAGCCTCAGGAAGCTGATGAGTAGTAGTAGGCGCCTGAGCTCTGCGCCTGGAACATGAAAGGCGAGAGGTGTCCGCAGCTGGCCGGGATGATGTGCCTCTGGGTCTGGTAGCGGCAATAGTCCTGGGCTTGCTCGGACTAGGACGAAATGCGAGACGTCCCAGGTTGGACGTGATGTGTGTCAGGTCGCGGTCAGGTAGAAGCACCGCGTGCTGCACTCTCTGCTCGTCAGTAAATACCCAAAGCCTCTGGCTTCACCCAATGTGTCCTCTTCAGGTAGTCCATATCAACCAAAGATCGTGAAGTATCAATGGTGCAGCTAGAAGTATCAGTCCTGAAGTGCATGAAGATGGGAGTAATGAGACCGCCAATAGTCTCGGGCTTCACCTGCGTACCAGAGAAAGGCTTCGTCTTCAAGGAAGCCAAGTGATGTGCAAATACAGCGCCAAGGTTTGCGCTAAGTGGCGCCTGTGAATCCTCATAGATCGCTGACCAAAGGCCGCGGTAGAGCAGTACCAACTCAGCCACCCGCATCTTCCCTGGCTTATGCTTACACAGAAGCGTAGTGGAGAAGAGGCGCACCAAGTAGCGCAGAGTGGGATGGCGGATGTCTGTATGAGTAGATTTCTTGGAATCATATATCCCATTTCCGAAGAGAGACCAGAAATCCTGACTGTCTGGCAGCTGTGTCTGAAGAGCAACTCCTGTCTCATGCTCATCCTCGAACCCATAGAGCTGGCAAAGCTCTGGAAGTGAAATACGGTAGCGGATCCCGCGGATGAGAAAGGTGAGTGTCCCTTCCAGAGCGTTGCGGACTATCTCATTTATGTAGTAGACGCAGGCAGTGGCTATGAACTGGCGGACAAGGTCGGGATACAGATCGAACTGCCTCGTCGCTATGGTGCCCATCCCAACTTTGCGCATCAACTGCAGAACATCGTCCTTGATGCCCAATGCAGTCATCGTCTTCTCGCAAGCAAAGCGAGTCGGAGCAATCTTCACGCCAATCCACGCATTGTAGAAAAGCGTGTCATAATCATCCCATGCCTCATCAATGCCTCGAAGAGTGCAGTCCTCTTTCGCAATCTCCTTCGCTGGTGTATCCTCCCACTGTCGCGTACTCCGGATTTTTGCGTTTTCACGCTTTGGCCAAGGAGGAAGAGAGCGAATCACCTCATCATTAGCAGTCCCAGAGGCGGACGCTTCAGCGTGGCGTGCTCTCTTAGTCACAGGAGCCATCTGCAATAAAAAAGAAAGACCCAAATCAAATCCAAAATTTTTCAAACGAAACGCAATGTTTCTGTCCAGGTTGGGTGTCGATCGACACAAAGGGTGTCGATCGACACCAGGTACGAAATTTCAACACACAGACAGTTTATGATCCTTAAACCCAAATTATGCATCAATGATCGGTTCAAACTATCCTAGCATCATCAATCAACCAATTCCAAGCCATAATACCCAAGAAAAATTCCTAAATTCGCAACATGCATCATTAATTTCCAAAAATTCGAAAAGTTCAAATTGTGCAATTTAAAGGATGAAAAACGTTTGGGTAATGATTCTAATGGTGATATACAACCTAAATGAGCATCATTCAAGCAAGAAATCAAGCTAAATCGGTCGAATTCGAAGTTTTTCACCTTAGGGCCGAAATCAAAATTGGGAGATTTGAAGAACATACTTTGTAGATCGAATGAATGGATGATAGATTATGATAGAGGGAGAAAATCTGCACGGATTAGAGCAAGAAATCGCTCAATTTGGTTAAGAAACGAAGAAGTTGCGATTTGGGGAAAAAATCTTTCAAAGCTTCGGGTTTTTGAAAAGTGAGAAAAAAAAAACTAAGTGTCGGGTTATGAAGAACTTACCCGTCTCCTCGCTTGGTGCCGATCGACACAAGTGGTGTCGATCGACACTAGGCATGATCGATCCTTCTTTGTTTTTTTTTTTTTTATAAACCAAAATAGTAATTAGTAAAAACTAAAATCAAATGAAAAATTAAAGAAAACGTACCTTAGTGGGTTGCCTCCCACCCAGCGCTCGTTTAACGTCAATAGCTTGACTGTTCACGCGTTTAAGCGTTGGGTGCATTATCCAGAGACACAATGTGTCCGTCTGGAATCTCGGCTTCAGCCCAATAATGTTTCACCCTTTGTCCATTCACGGTGAACTCTTCTCCTTTGGCATTTGTCAGGACAATTGCGCCATATGGTCGGACCTCTTTGATTGTGAAGGGACCTGACCAACGTGAACTCAATTTGCCAGGAAACAATTGTAAACGAGAGTTGTAAAGAAGTACCTGGTCATTTGGCTCAAATTGTCTGGTGACAATCTTTTTGTCATGATATGCCTTCGTCCTTTCCTTGTAGAGCTTTGAGTTCTCATAGGCGTGATAGCGCAATTCATCTAGCTCATTGAGCTGTATCAGGCGCCTTTCTGCAGCTGGCTTCAGGTCGAAGTTCATCTTCTTGATAGCCCAATGTGCCTTGTGTTCCAACTCCACCGGAAGATGGCAAGCCTTGCCATAGAGCAGCTGAAACGGTGTAGTCCCAAGTGGCGTTTTGTAGGCTGTCCTGTACGCCCAAAGTGCATCGTCTAGTTTTGCGGCCCAGTCCTTCCTTGTCTTGCCTACTGTCTTCTCCAGAATCTGCTTGATCTGTCTGTTGGAGACTTCGACTTGTCCACTCGTTTGGGGGTGATATGGTGTCGCCACACGATGCTGAACACCATGTTTCTTCAGTAGCTTGTCGAAAATTTTGTTGACAAAGTGGGAACCACCATCACTAATGACAATTCGCGGTACTCCAAAGCGCGGGAAGATGATGGTCTGGAAGAGATTAAGAACCACAGCAGCATCATTGGTCTTAGAAGCAACTGCTTCCACCCACTTTGACACATAGTCTACAGCGACTAAGATGTACTGCATTCCATAAGAAGGAGGAAAAGGACCCATGAAGTCAATACCCCAGCAATCAAAAACTTCCACTTCAAGGATGAAATTCTGTGGCATCTCGTGTCTCTTGCTGATCTTTCCTCTCCTCTGACAAAGATCGCATTGCATGATGAACAGCTGCGCATCCTTGAACATAGTAGGCCACCAAAAGCCTGCTTGAAGAACTTTGGACACCGTCTTGAATGTAGCAAAGTGTCCAGCATATTCAGAACCATGACAATGGAACAATGCATCTTCTGTAGACATTTTCTGAACAATGCTTGTACAAGTGAGGCTCATCCCAATAGTATCTCCTAAGTTCTCTCATGAACTTCTTCTTCTCATAGTTCTTGAGATGCTTGGGATCAATGTCAGCAGCAAGTGAATTCACAATGTCAGCATACCATGGTCTGTTTGCAGCGTTGATGGCAAAGATTGGCTGTCGAAATACATCATCCAGGATCCTTCGAAGTGAAGTCTGTGTAGGGTGTCGATCGACACAGGTGGTGTCGATCGACACGCGGGCACATGAGTTGTCGAACTTCATTTAGGACGGGGTGTCGATCGACACTCCGTTAGTGTCGATCGACACTAAGCTCGCAGGGTCTGAACTTTCAGCTTGGAAACGACTCTCAATGAGATAAACGTTCTCTTCAGGCAGAAAATCATCTATTGGCACGTCGTCTTCGATCCTAATCCTTGAGAGATGATCAGCTACTCCGTTTTCAACTCCTTTCTTGTCCTTGACTTCTATGTCAAACTCTTGTAGAAGTAGAATCCATCTTAACAACCTTGGCTTTGCATCCTTCTTCTGCATCAAGTACTTCAATGCAGAATGATCAGTGTGGACAATCACCTTCGAACCAACAAGATACTGGCGAAATTTCTCAAAGGCAAAGATCACAGCTAGCAATTCCTTCCCCGTAGTTGCGTAGTTTTTCTGAGCATCATCCAAAGTCCTGCTAGCGTAGTAGATGGCGTGCAGCTTCTTGTCCTTCTTCTGTCCCAGAACTGCTCCGACTGCTTCACTCACGTCACACATCACCTCGAAAGGTAGATCCCAGTCAGGTGGCTGAACAATTGGAGCACTCACTTAAGCTTGCTTGATCTGCTCGAAGGCTGAAAGGCATTCTTCTGTGAATTCAAACTTCACATCTTTGCAGAGAAGAGCAGTGAGTGGTCTCACTATCTTGCTGAAATCTTTGATGAATCTTCTGTAGAACCCAGCGTGACCCAGAAAACTCCTCACGGACTTCACAGAATCAGGTGCTTGCAAAGTTGTCATGACTTCAATCTTGGCGCGGTCCACTGCGATTCCTGCTGCTGAAACTTGATGTCCAAGTACAATCCCATCTGCGACCATGAAATGACACTTTTCCCAGTTCAGGACTAAGTGTTTCTCCTCACATCTCTGAAGTACAGCGCATAAGTTCTTTAAGCAGTCTTTAAAAGATGACCCATAAACAGAAAAGTCATCCATAAAGACCTCCATGAACTTCTCAATCATGTCTGTGAAGATAGACATCATACACCTCTGGAAAGTCGCAGGAGCATTACAAAGTCCAAATGGCATTCTGCGGTATGCAAAAGTACCATAAGGACATGTAAACGTGGTCTTCTCCTGATCATCCGGATGGACAGGAATCTGGAAGAACCCTGAATAGCCATCAAGGAAGCAGTAGTAGGGATGATTCGCCAATCTCTCCAGCATCTGATCAATGAAAGGCAAAGGAAAGTGATCCTTTCTGGTTGCGGCATTCAGCTTCCTGTAGTCTATGCACATCCTTTGACCAGTCACAGTCCTTGTGGGAATCAGCTCGTTCTTCTCATTCTTCACCACTGTGACTCCTCCTTTCTTAGGGACCACGTGTACAGGGCTGACCCAAGCACTATCTGAGATGGGATAGATGATCCCTGCTTCCAACAGCTTCATGATCTCCTTCTTGACAACTTCCTTCAGGTTCGGATTCATCCTCCTTTGGTGTTCAATTGATGACTTTGTCTCATCCTCAAGTTGTATCCGATGCATGCATAAGTCTGGTGAGATACCTGAAATGTCATCAAGATATTAGCCAAGAGCTTTGCGTTACTTGCGCAGCTTGCTTAGCAGTAAAGTGAGCTTTGCTTTGTTTAAGGAAGCATTTACTATAACAGGATAGGTCGAATTTGGACCAAGAAATGCGTACCTTAGCCCGGCAGGGAGCTGTTTGAGCTCAACTTTAGGTGCTTTGATCTCGCTCCAATCGCCAAGTTTTGCATCTTTGCTTGATGTCGCATGGTGTCGATCGACACCATTTGGTGTCGATCGACACATTTCTTCCTGTGCGATAAGTTGCATCACTTGCTCACTTGCGTCGAGCATCTTGGTGTATCCAGCAGCAGCGTCGTCTAAGTCCTCAATGTGCTTGGTAGAAGTGGTCAGAGCTCGCTCCAAAGGGTCTGTAGGATGGTCCTCCTTGAAGATTTCTTCAGCAAGGTTGGTGAGTGAATCAACATAGAAGGTTTGTCCATCAATTGTGGGTCTCTTCATCAGCTTCTCCATGTCAAAATTCATCACCATTTTTCCAATGTTCAGATCGATCCTTCCCTTTCTCACGTCAATGATAGCTCCAGCTGTAGCCAAGAATGGTCTACCAAGTATGAGTGGGTCTTTGGGTTCCTCATCATATGCTAATACCACAAAGTCTGTGGGTATTAGACAATCTCCAACTCTGATGGGAACATCTTCCAAGACACCTTCAGGGATCCTGATAGATCGATCAGCAAGGACTAAAGAGATTCTGGTGGCCTTGAAATCTGTCATGTCCATCCTGAGAGCAACTGAAAGAGGCATCAAGTTGACACTTGAGCCTAAATCGCATAGACTTCTCCCAAACTTGTCTGAGAAAATGGAGCATTCAAGAACGAAGCTTCCTGGATCGGAGAGCTTCTCTGGTAGCCTGTTTTGAATTACAGCACTGACTTGCTCTGATATCATCATCACTCCTTCCTCCATGTCAATGTTGTTGGTCATCATCCACTTCAGGTATCTCTTTATCATAGGAGTAGTTCTAATGGCATCCATCAAGGGAATTTCAACCACTAGTCTATCCATGATAGCCTTGCATCTAGCTTCCAGCAGCTCCTTCTTGGACTTCTTCGTGATCAGGGGGAAAGGGATCTTTGGTTTGTAAACCCTTTCAACTACAGCTTTCGGTGTTGGAGGCTGATCTGTTGCAGTCCGTGATGAGCGTCGATCGACACCCTCCTGGTGTCGATCGACACTAGCCTCTGGAGTCGAATCCTTCGCGTCGCGTTTCTCTGATTTGTCGTTCATCTCCTCGGGTGTCGATCGACATAGTTTGTGTCGATCGACACTCTGCTCCGCAGCATCTTCTTCATCTTCAAGCTCCTCGAATTCTGCAGTGCTGAGCCCTCTCTTCTGCACGGTTTGAAGGGTCTTGCCACTCCTCAGCTCAATGGCATTCACGTGGCGTTTAGGATTGGTATCCGTCTTCCCTGGAAGGAATCCCTCTTGCCTGTTAACAGCTTCTGCGGTTTGAGCAACCTGAATATCCAGCTTCTTCATGTGATAATGTATGTTGTCAATCTTCCCATTCAGGTCCTCATACAGTGCATCAATCTTGCCATTGAAGCTCACTGTCATCTTCTGCTGTCCTTCCAATATCTGCTCAAGCATGGCCTCCATTTTGTTGTCTTGCGGAGGTGGTTTCTGGTAAGAGGATGAACCATAATTCCTTGTGTAGTTGCTATTGCTGCTCTGGAATGGGGGCTTTTGGTTGTAACCAGAAGAGTTCTGATTTCCTGTGAAGGAGCTCTTCTGGTAGTTTCCGCTGAAGTTCCTGTTCCCTTGCTGATTCTCAAACCTTTGGCCTTAAAAACCACCATTGTTGATGTAGTTGACATCCTCTTCTTCACAGCCTTCCTCTGGTTCGAATGACTCCACCTCATTGGCAAAATGGACCTGCTTCTTTCCCACCAAAAGATCCAGCTTCCTGTTGACTTCAGCAATCTGGTTTCCTCCATTGGTTCCTGCGCCCTGTCTCCTTTCGAAATCTGCGTTCTTGGTGCTGTTACTAGAGGCCAAATTCTCTATAAGCACCACGGCGTCTGCAGGAACTCTAGTGTTGAAATTCCCGTTGCTTGCTGCGTCTAAGGCCATCTGGTATCTCCAGTCAATCCCGCGGTAGAAGATACCAAGCAACTGCGGCTCGCTGAAACCATGATGTGGGCAGTCCCTCTGGTAGGCCTTAAATCTCACCCAAGAAGCCTTGAATGCTTCAGTAGGTCCTTGCGAGAATGTGGTGATCTTTGTCCTCATCTCTTATGATCTCGCATCATCAAAGAAGTTGCATAGGAATGCATTCTTTGTCTCTTCCCAAGTAGTTAGTGAGCCAGGATCCAACTGCTTCAGCCAATATGATGCATCTCCTGCAAGCGAGTATGGGAAAAGCTTGCAGAAGAGATAGTCATACGGAACTCCATTGGCTTTGATGCTGGATGCCAAATCTTCGAATTTCTCGATATGGTCCATAGGATGCTCGTTGGGAAGACCATGGAAAGGGTGTTGAGCTACGAGCGAGAAGTAGGCAGGCTTCAGCTCGAAGTCATTCCTCTGAAACGCAGGAGGACGGATCGCAGCTCTATTGGCATAGAACTGATCTGGGCGGTTGTAGTCACCAAGTGTTCTTCCGCGTCCAGCTTCTGCAGGTGCAAGTTGTCTTGCAGGTTCGACTATGATGGCGCCAGCCTCATCAAGTCTCTGTCCGTCGACATTCCTTCTATTGCCCTGACGGTCGAAAAAGTTGCCTTCCGCGTCCTGTACTAGAACCACAATGTCTGCCATCTTTGTCTGCGCGCAGTGTCGATCAATGCCTTTGGTGTCTTTCGACGCTGGTTCTGAGTGTCGATCGACGCTTGTTGTGTCGATCGATGCTCGTGCAGCCTTGCAGTTCGTACGTTCGAAACAGCCTAGCTCCTAGTTCAACGGGATTAGTTCCTGGTTCTTGTTGCTCCTGGTACTGCGGTAAAGCATGCACCCTAAAAAACAAAAATTTCGAAACTAAATCAGTAACCAAAAAAATTAAAAAGCAAAACCTAGTCAAAATCCTAATGCTAGATTCCGTAGGTAGTTAATCTACTTCCCCGGCAACGGCGCCAAAAACTTGATAGGGGTCAGGTTTTACCCTAAATAATCTACTGCAAGTGCACAGCAAAGCAGTTGAAGTACAAGGGGTATCGAAATCCCAAGAGAAGTAGATACTACACTATGGTTTCTAATTTCAGATTAGGCTAAGTAAAATAAGTGTTAAAGTAAATTAAACTATAAGAATAAGTAAATGTGATGTAATGCGGATTTAAAATTCAGAGACTAAGGCGCTAGGTGAGGGTATATTATCAGGTTGAATCCAAGAATGCATATATTATTTTTATTAGGGATTTATTAAAAACCGTCTAGAACTCGAATCACTAAGTTAAAACCAATCAACTCTCGTTGCAGAAGTTATCTATTCTTAAATTCCAGAAAACCAAATCTCTTTGTGAGTTCAAACAATCTAAGCAAGCATTAAAGTTTAGGTTCGATATGTTCACAAAATACCTAAACCAAATCTCTTTGCGAATAGTTATTTTGCTCACCTATGATTAGTTCAAGTTATTAATAATGCTCTCGCATCTATTAAACAACCTAAGGTTTTATTCCTTAGTGATCAATTCAGAAATCAAGTTAAGTTCAAATCAAGGTGAAGATCTAAGTGATTTCCCTAACAAAGATAATAATTCTACAGACTTTTCATCAACCCTAAATCACCCTAACCTAACTAGCAAACTACTCAGACATAATCAATGAAACACAAATCATGACTGAAATAAATTGCATAAATAAATAGAAGAGAATGATACTAGGGTTCGAAATCTGGCTCTGATGAGTTAGACTTGTCTCCCTAAAAGCTCTGGAACAATCTCTCTCTAGGTCTCAAAATCTCTAAATTATGAAAGTGTNTCATCAACCCTAAATCACCCTAACCTAACTAGCAAACTACTCAGACATAATTAATGAAACAGAAATCATGGCTGAAATAAATTGCATAAATAAATAGAAGAGAATGATACTGGGGTTCAAAATCTGGCTCGGATGAGTTAGAATTGTCTCCCAAAATCTCAGGATCAATCTCTCTAAATCTCTCTAAAAGCTCTAAATTCTAAAAGTATGAAAAAGATGTGTTGGCTAAACAATGCCAGAAACTATTTATAGAAGGGAATTTTTCGTCCAGGGGTAGATTTGTAATTCTTCAAAACTTGAGCTCTTTCCTTTTTCTGATGGAAATCGATGATCTTTGCCGACACTTATGGTGTCGATCGACACTCAGCTCGTAAATCCACCCATCTGACTTCATCACTTCAGCTGCTCGTACAAAATGCTCCAAAACGTTCCAGATTCTTCTATTTAGCTCCAAGTGCTCTCCATCCTGTAAAGACTTAACTAGGACTCGAAAACTAACAAAAGACTCTATAAAAACACTTATATCATGGCCTAAAAATGGGTAAAAACCATGATATATCATCTATTCTAATAATGTTCTAACAAGAAAACAAACAAAGAAAAGTACTTTAAAGAGTCAGAGATAATAATAGGAGTTGATTTAGAAGTTCAGGTCAGTGTTTGCTCGTTGAACAAAATCAGTTTTGTTGTACTTGTCCATTAACTATAATTGTGAGAACAGTTTCAGACTACTAACGTAAAATCCACGGGAACATAATATTCGCATTTGTTGACAAAACACACAAAAAAGTGATGTCCTTTAAAAAAAAACACAAAAAGTGGTTTGTTTGTCTTCTTGACCTGAACTTTTAAATCAACTCGGAAGCCGATAGAAGAAAGTTTTTGCTTATGTTCAAGATCGATTAAACAAAAGAGTTAATAATTGGTCGGCGAGACTCCTTTCAAAAGAAGGAAAAAAGGTCCAAATAAAATTTGCAGCTCAAGCAATTCCGACATATGTTATGTCGTGTTTCTTACTCCCGCAAAGTGTTACGGATAATCTTTGGAGTGCGATTATGAATTTTTGGTGGAGCTCAAAACAAAATAATACATTCATGCATTGGATTGTTTGGGACAAAATATGTATCCCACGAGAAATGGAAGGTCTGGATTTCAGAGATCTCCAAGATTTTAACATCTCTTTACTAGCTAAGCAACTGCGGCGCATTTTACAATACCCTTCCTCCCTTCTCGTTAGGGTGATGTGAGGGAGATACTATACATTGTCAGGCCCTCTAGACGTTCACAAATCTTATTCTCCATCATACGGGTGGAACAATATCATGGCCGCAAGACCCCTCCTCCTTCAAGGACTCCGAAAGACCATTGGATCAGGATGTAATACTCGAGTCTGGAGCAAAAATTGGATCCCGGTTATTCCGGCAAGACTCGCTAGAGGAAACATTCTTGCAGTAAACATAAACCCAGAGCTTTTAGTCCATGAACTCATGAGAGGAGATATGAAAGAGTGGGATATTCAGATGTTGAACGACCTTATCCATCCCAACGATATTCGCCTTATCCTCGAGATGAGACCTTGCCGACACTTCACCCTGGATGGGTATGCCTGGAATCACAATCGGGGACCTACACGGTCAAATCAGGATATGAGCTAGCACAACGATTAAAAGCGGATCATAAGCCGGCTGAGATGACAGAACCAAGTATCACTTGTCTATTAAGCCAGGTTTGTGATATATCATGGTTTTTATGGTTTTTGACCATGATATAAGTCTTATTTATAGAGTCATTTTGGTTTTTTAAAGTCATATTAGAGTCTTTACAGGTTCATGTACGTTTGAAGCATAATTGGAGATTTTGAAACATTCTGGAGCATTGTGGAAGAAGCTGTTGAAAACATGAAGTTGGAGTCGAGTTGCGTGAACAGTGTTGGTCGACACTGTTCATGGTTGTCGATCGACACCACTCGAGCCAAGGCAAAACGCGAGTTTTACAAGATTTTGAAGAAAAATGAGATTGCCCAGAAGTTTTACTTATTTACAAAAGTACCCCATTCATGTTTTAACCCTTATTTAAGGTTTTCAGAGCCATTGTTAGGCCATTATCTCATATTTTAAGAATCTTAGAAGTGTAGGTTTTTGGAGAGAAAAATCATGCTCCTTTAGAGCAGATTTGGAACTCCCTTATTTCTTCTATTGATTTCTTTTATGTTTTCTATTCAAATAATGATTTTTGTTTCATTGATCAGGTCTGAGTAGTTTGCTTGTTAGGTTTAGGGTTTTTCAAAGGTAATTGATGAATTGTTAGGTTGAATTAAATTGTTAGGATAAAATCATTAGAGTTATTTATCTGGATTTGTCATTAATGCTTGTTCTAGTTTCGCGATCTAGAATATGATCTTAGGTTAATTGACAGACACAAGAGTGTGATTAATTGCCTGAACTAATATTAGATGAGCAAGATTCCTATTTGCAAAGAGATTTGTTTTAGGATCTTGTGAACAAGTGAACCTACACTTAATGCTTGTTTGAATTGTTAGAATTTGCAAAGAGATTTGAGATTCTAGGGTTTAGACATAGATAATCTCTGCAGCGAGAGTTGATTGATTTTACGTTAGTGTTTCAAGTTCAAGAACAGTCCTTAATAAATTCCTAACATTCTGTCTAGATCTGCAATTCGGATTCACCTGAGAATTTCCCTGAACCTAACGTTTTATCTCCTAAATTTACTAAGTCTTTAATTGCCTGCTGTCTTTTAATTTAATCTTCACTCTTAGCATAATTCGAAATTGAAAGTCTGCTGTGTAACAATCTAACTTCCTCTGGATTCGATCCCTAAGTACTGCGACTGATCTCTTAATTTGAGAAAGTAGCTCCAGGGTAAATTTGAGCATATCAGTTTGGAAGATTCGGGAGCCTCCAAAACTTAGTACTTTATGTGGCAAGCCCTTTCGGGATGCGTAGCCACCTGTCAAAGTCTAACATTTCGGCACCGATGTATAAATAAGAGTTGTCCCCGATGTGGCGATCCAGAGGAAACGATTAACCATATGATATTTGATTGCCCCCTACCCTTCAGGTGTGGCCTCTTTCGGACTTTTCGTCCCTTTCAGGTTGCTTCCCGAGTTCATCTCTATATGGAAACATAGATTTCCTATTTTGGAGGATCAAGGAAAGGGAGCTTCCCACTCCCGAAAAGGATATTTTTCCGTGGATCATATGGATTATTTGGAAGGAAAGGAATGACAAAGTATTCAATGGGAAAATTGTATCACTCATGGATACCCTGCAACATGCTAATATAGAAGCGGAAAGCTGGCGGAAAGCTGGCGGAAAGCAAACAAAAAAAGGACGAAGAGAAAGAGGAAAGGCATGGAGCAAACGCCACCAATGAGTCGGAGGAGGTGCTTGTGTTCCCCCGAATCCCGACTTGTCCGATTGACGCCTGTTGGGTCGATCATGGACCGGTTAGTGGACTAGAGTGGCCTCTGCTAGACACAAGGGGACACATCACCACCGGGCAACAAGGATGCAGAAGAAGTCTGTCAGCTCTACATGCAGAGATGGATGGAATAATTTGGACAATGACATGTTTAAGAGATAAAGGGTTACAAAAGGTTTGTATCGAGACGGATTGCTCAAATTTGAATCAGATGATCGATGATCCCATGGACTGGCCAGCCTTTAGATCATAGTTATATTTTGTGTGCTCTCTTAGCAACTTCTTTGTAGAATGTGTTACGTTTTATCCCCCGTAGTAAAAATGCTCGTGCCGATATCCTTGCTAAAAGGACGAGAACACGAGAAACTATCTTTTTCCATGTAAGTCACACTCGGTCAAGAGAGACGGCATCTACCGATCCGGAATCTATTAATTCAAATTAATTTAATATATGGACGTTTGTTGAAAAATAAAAATAAAAAAAATATTATCTCTGACTCACAAATTGATTAAAGTACTTTTCTTTGTTTGTCTTCTTGTTAGAACACAAATTGATTTAACCCAGTACTATGATTATCTTAGATGAAAAGATTTTTCCACGTATTAGATTATTGTTTAAATTTATAATATGCTTCTAAAAATTATCTTATTGCAATTAATTTCTATGTTTGTTTGGTTTTAAAGTTGTTATTTTATGTTTTAATTGTAATCAATATTCATATTAATTTTTAGATATTTTATAAAATATTAATTGCAATTAAAATGTTTTATTATTAAAATGAAAATAAAAAGATATTTATGGCATAATTATTCTTTAGTCATGTATTTTATTTATCTAATAAACATATTTTCATCATTAAATAATGAAAAGTAAATAAATAAATAATATTATATATTTAGTGTTGTGAACAGTGTCACACCAAATACACAAAACATTAAAATCAAGATTTGTTGTGGAATATAGCGTTCGATTGGAGTAATATTTACACCAAATATAGGGAGATAGTGCTACGTTGGAGTTGCTTTGAGATACTCTTGAATAGGTTCTCAAGTTTTGAGATACTTTAACATATTTTAATATTATTTTTTATATTATTATAACATTATTAATATTTTATAATTGTTTGAAAATCCCATTGAAATATTCTTAATGAGGATGCTCTTAGAACAACTCCGGTGGTGGTTCTTAACATAGAGTATTTTGAGAGAAAATTGAAAAAATAATTTAAAACCAAATAAGTTCTTAATAAAGAGTTTCATATCTGATGGTGCACGAGAGCAGCAGAGGATATTGCAAAGCGACAAAGAATTGGTGAGGGACAACATCCTCGTCTATGTCACCCAAGTTCCAACCTTACTCAGGTGAATTTGCCTAGCTTTTGGACTTATCATTCAGGTCATTCGGTTTTTTATTCTCTCATTTATCTGTGGAATTTTTTTGCTTGAGCTCTGATTCTAAGTATTTTGTGAAAAGATGGTTGATGATATCTTTAGAAGTTACCATGTTTTCTATAAGCCTCGACAACAACCATAAATTTTTGTTTCTTCTCAACACCAATCATAATTGAGTTTCTTTCCCTAACTTCCTGATCCAGATCACAACTTGGAGAGTGCCTCAAGACAATCATATATGCTGATTACCCAGAACAATGGCCACGTCTTCTGGATTGGGTGAAGTACAACTTGCAAAATCAACAAATTTATGGAGCTTTGTCTGTGTTGCGGATACTCTTTAAGTTAAGAACATCTATTTTTAATATGTTTTTATGGCATGTTTGTTTAATTTTTTTTGAAATGTAATAATTTTTAAATTTTATTAAATATAAAATATTTAATAATTTAAACAAAATAAATTTTACTTAAAATATTATAATTTTTAAAATAATATATTTTTATTCTTAAGAACCTCAAGTGGGATTCTACTGTTGGAGTCATATAATTTTAATTACTCTTAAAAGGTTCTTAATTTAAAAAAAATACAAAATTTATAATTAAAATAATAAGGGGTTCTTAGTATTGGATGTGGTTTTAGAGCCTGAAATATCAATGAGAAGGCCAAGATTAGTCCAATCATCATGCCAAAATGCATTGATCCCTGACCGTACCTTACAGAAAATAAACGGACAAGCCAACGATGGTAACTTCATTAGCCTCCTCCAGATCCAACTACCTGAGACGTGAAAATCAGTAGACCAGAAAAGCCTATCTATGATACCACATTTCAGTCAGATTTATACCACATTTGGAGATAGAGAAACAGACGACGGCATGGGGAAACTCCTTTACCGACCCCACGCCTAATCAAAAACGTTCAGAATCGTATAAGCTCGATTTGCGTTGCTAGGGATCAAAAGTATATATGTTGAAGGTCTCGTTAACTAATGATACCGTATGATATTTATTTGATACTTTCTCTAACTAAGTTCAAAGTTTTTTTAGAGCTATCAAAAGTCAAAACACAGATGCATTTATTGTAAACAATTTTGTTGGTGTCAATAAATTTTACATTTAATTCAAAAAAAAAATATATAAACAAAATGTATAAAGAGACTTGGTCGTAATTGTACAAAACTTACGACTGTGGAACATTACCGTATGAGCAAAATAAATAAATCAACTTATTTTTTCTATATAAAGCTACGTATTGCTCTAAGCAAATCATTGTCTCAAAATACAAACCAGAACAAATAAACAAACAAAAAGATGACGTGTCACAAAATCTTCCTTATAGTCTCTTTGATGCTGGCGGTCTCACAGGTCAGCGCAGTTGACTACTCGGTTGTCGACAGCACCGGCAATTCCGCCGGAGGAAGGAGATTCCGGGGAGAGATCGGCGGTGACAGCTACGGCACACAGTCACTGAGATCTGCGACGGACTTTGTCTGGCGTTTGTTCCAGCAAACCAACAACCCTTCGGACAGAAGAAACGTCGCAAAGATCACACTGTTCATGGAGAATGGGAACGGTGTGGCGTACAACACGAACTCGGGAAGCGAGATACACTTCAACGCCGGGTATCTCGCGGGTTTCTCGGGAGATGTACGGAGGGAATTTACCGGCGTAGTTTATCACGAGGTGGTCCATTCTTGGCAGTGGAACGGTGCGGGTCGTGCTCCGGGTGGGCTTATAGAAGGTATAGCGGACTACGTGAGGCTGAAAGCGGGTTACGCTCCGAGTCACTGGGTGGGGCCCGGTGGTGGTGATAGGTGGGACCAGGGTTATGACGTCACTGCGAGGTTCTTGGATTATTGTAACGATTTGAAGAATGGATTCGTTGCGGAACTGAATAAGAAGATGGGGAGTGGTTACAGTGACGGCTTCTTCGTTGAGTTGCTTGGGAAAGATGTGAATCAACTCTGGAGAGAGTACAAGGCCAAGTATGGTCAATGAATGCAAAATAAAAGAAAATTTTAATGAGTTATATGGTTTTTAAAACAAAACAAAATATTTCAAGCAATAAATAATGAAACACCCCAGTAATTTGTAATCTCTTATGTGGTTCTTGTAAGTTCCGATTGGAATATAGGTATATCCTTTTGTATTATTTTAAAGTTATTGTAAAATGGATATTATAAGTTATAAGAATAGGATCCGCACATATGTGGGTTTTTAATAAAATATTTTAAATTTGTAAAAATAAACTAAAAATAAAATCGGATAATTTATAATTTTTTTTGTAATTTTATTAATATTTCTAAATATATATATTTTTATATTTTTATATGAATTATGTTTAGATATATAGATATAATTATTATTTTATAATTTTAAAAAATTATTTTTCATACTTTTATCATAATTAAAATCTGGATTTGCATATGCGCATGTTTATAATAATAAAATTTAAACCTGTTAAAATAATTTTTTAAAAAGATATAAAACAAAATCGGATCACTACTAAAAAATATATGAAAAAAAATCTAAATCTAAGAATTATTTGTTTATTTTAATTATTGTTTATTTTTAATTAAAATATTCAAAACACAAAATCGTTGGGGGTCCTAAGCAACATTAACCATACTTCTCATATAGTTCACTCAACTATCTTTTTATGTTTCGCTGTGTTAAAAACTTATTTATTTTAATTCTCATTTATTTTTAATTAAAATATTCAAAACACAAAATATGATGCGGGTCCTAAGCAACATTAATCATACTTCTCATATAGTTCACACACTTTATCAACTATCTTTTTCTGTTCCGTTGCGTTAAAAACTTGGGTATGCAATTCGAATCATTCGAGTATGTTAACGATCTCCCATTAACTCTTTTCAAGCAAATAAAATTTTTCTTTCTCTTCACATTCATCTCCCGTATATGATCTCTCTGCTCTCTAGAGAAGTTATGCTTCTAAAGACTCACATCAAAAAGATATTTACATGATTATTGCTATATTTCTTTTCGTTGAGCTCATCATCATCTAATACCATATCATTAGCATCTAGAATTTTTTTTAATTGAAATATATCTTAGTTAATCTAATTTACTTTTTGTTTTTATTTTGCTTAGATTGAAATAGATCCTTTTGTTTTATTTTATTTTTCTTAAATTGAAATATATTCTAGTTAATTTAATTTTACTTTTAATCTAATTTTCTTACATTTAAAAACAAATTTTCTTTTTGAAAATTCCTTTTTTATTTAAAAATAATATTTTACCGAGACACGTGTCAAAGTAATCGATAAACTTGACACATGTCAAAATCTTTCCTTTTATTTTATTTATTTCTCTTTTAAAAATAGATGCATTTTTTTTTTTTAATTTTAGGATTAGTATATTTTTTATTTATAATATATTTTAACTAAAACACGTGTCTAAATCTTATCGATTAACTTGGCACGTGTCGCAATCATGTGAATTACTAACTTTGACGCATCTAACTTTATATAATAAGATTTAATCGTGTGGAACCCTCTTAATTTAGAAAAAAGAGGAGAAAAGACTAGTTTTCAATATTGGATAGGAACAGTTCGCTATAACGATATTCTCCGCCGGAATACAGTTGCATGGAACTCCGCTAGACAAAAACGCAAATGAGAGAAAACGTGAGTAAGAAGAAAGTAGAGAAAAGAGAGTATTTGACAACATTACTTTTAATAAGATTTTTTATTTGCTTAAATTTCAATTTTTTTTTTTTTTGTCAACACTTAAATTTCAATTACATTCTTTGTAATAACACATCAACTAAAAGTTATTGTGTTTAAAAAATGTTTCTAAATTAATAACATAGAGCTTATAATGTCGTTGGTAGGATAATACTATTTAAGGGTTGACTAATTTATAAGCAACAGGAGTGTGCATGCCGGAGTTTGTGAAAACGTGAAATTATAGGTTTTTTTTTTTACCAAAGGTTTTCAATTTAATTGCAAGAAAAAGAAAAATACAAGCCAAGCCAGGCCTTAATGTTTTTGGGTCTGAAGCCCATAGTTAGCTAAACCAACGCAATTTGAGTTACAATAAAGGAACAATTTGAATCGAAGACCGAAATTTGTAACAGAAGAAGACGAAACATGACCTTGTCTTCTTCTCCGGGGAGGAAGATCCAAATTAAGCCGAAGCGAACCATAGTTGGAGCATTTGCGATGCTAGGTGGGGGTTTTGATCTCTGAAGCTTGAGCAGCGATTCCTCATCGTAGAGTCGATCGTTGTCAAGATCGAGTTTGCAGATCTGAAAATTTGGTTGTGGATCCGAGCGTTTCTTTCCATCCAGACTGAGTAAATGCAGCTTTGCCATGCGAGTAGCACCAGTTTTTGCATAGCCTTTGGTCCTTGAAGAATCAATAAGTCCGCGATTGTCCTATCCCAGTTACGATCGGGTGAGAATCCACAACAAGTCCTAGTGTCCCTCCAAATAGTCCATGTGAAAGGGCAATCAAACAGTAAGTGGTTTCTGCTTTCGAATGCGTTGTTACACATGACGCATATTGGATCTACATTCAAACCCCAACTAGCTAATCTGTCTTTTGTAGGGCAACGGTTCAGCACAAATAACCAAGTTAGGAAACTATGCTTGGGAATACCTCCTTTGTTCCACACTACCGACTTCCAGGGAACCACATGAGCATGATCCTTTAACAAAGCATAAGTTTGGCCGGTCGAGTATTTAAGCCATTCTATCCCATCTACTTCCCAAGAGTAAGTATCTTCTAGGTCCGAAAGTTGTAAAGAAGATAGGAAGATTTGAAACGTGACCTGGTTTTCTGACCTCGCAGGGGGAATTGCCCAATTACCACGATTGTAGAGGGAGCTCAGAGTTGCCTTCTGAGCAATTCCCAATCTTGAGTTGCCACTGCCGATGAGAAACTCTTGAAGTTTTCCAAAGGGTGACCAGTTATCAATCCAGAACAGGGTATGTCTTCCATTTCCTACTCTTAATTTGATCCAATCGTAGGCAATGTCTCTTAGCTTAAGAAGTTTGTTGGCTAACCAGGAATGTTTTTGCTTTGATTTCGTTACCCAGAAGTTGCTCAAACACCCTTGTAAAATCTCCTCTTTGTACCACGCCACCCAAATCGATCCCGAGCTGCAGAAAAGGAGCCAGATTAATTTGATAGTGCAAGCACGATTCCAGATAAGCAAATCTCTACACCCTAGACCTCCTTCCTCTTTTGATAGTGTTACTGTACTCCAAGAAACTCTTGCCGAATGGTGTCCCTCTGTTGTTCCACGCCATAGATAGGCACTACATAAAGAGTTTATTTTTGAAATGCAGGCTTTGGGGAGCACAAACGTGGAGCACCAGAAATTTGTGATTCCTGAGATGACAGTGTTTATCAGCAATAATCTTCCCGCAAAGGAGAGGGATTTAGCACTCCACGAGTTAATCTTTCCTTTGACATGCTGCAGAAGAGGCTGACAATGGCTGAGAGAAAGTTTTGTCGAGCATAGAGGAACTCCTAGATAACGTATTGGAAGACTACCATATGTAAGACCCGTCGCCGAGGAGATTGAGAGAACTTCAGTATCCGACAGACCCGAAGAGAAGAAAGAAGTCTTGTGAACACTTACTGCCAGACCTGAGCGCAATTCAAACTGTCGAAGGATCTCTAGTATATTTCGGACAAACCTCAGAGACCCATATGTGAAAATAAGAAGATCATCTGCAAAACAGAGATGGGTAAGCTTCGTTCTCTTGCACTTGTGATGATACTGAAACTTTCCTTCCTCAGCTCCTTTGTTTAGCATAAATGATAGACAATTCATAGCAATTACAAACAGATAAGGGGACAGTGGATCTCCTTGCCTTAATCCCCTTTTTCCTCTAAAGTAGCCTTTTACCGTTCCATTGTAGCCTATTGTGAAGTTAGGGGTACAAATACAAGCTCTTATCCAATTTAGGTAAGTCTGAGGCACATTGAGAGTAGCAAGACACGTTAGGATGAAATCCCAGTTGAGAGTGTCGAATGCTTTTGCTATATCCACTTTTAAAGCTATTCTCTTGGGTCCGAGCTGTTTGTGATAGCCACTGACTAATTCTGTGGCCAGGATTGTGTTTTCCACAAGGAGACGACCCTGGACAAAGGCAGTTTGGTTGGGCAAGATAAGACCTGGAAGTATTGGCTTGAGCTTTGCGACCAATAATTTAGAGATTGACTTGTACAAGGTGGAGCAGCATGATATTGGACGGTAGTCCACAATCTTGGAGGCACCTGGATGCTTCGGGATTAAGGACAAGATGGTAGCATTTGCTGAGGATGGCAAGAAGCGTGTGTGGAAGAATTTGAGTACAGCCGCAACAGTCTCAAGGCCTAGAAAGCTCCAAGAAGCTTTGAAAAATCCCGAGGTAAGCCCATCCGGACCCGGAGCTTTATTGGGATTAAGTTTCATGATTGAACGCGTGATCTCCTCCGAAGTTGGGATTAATGATAGCTGAGTCCTTTGATGGTCAGAGCAGGAGAAGTCGAAGAGTTCTCGGAACCAGGAAGGCAATATGATTGAGGCTGGCAACACAGAAGGAGCTAGGATACTTTCAAAATGAGCCACTGCATGAGCACTCATCAGCAGAGGATCCGTAATTAACATTCCTGACGGCAAGGTGAATGATCTGATGGAGTTGAAAGCTGCTCTCACGGCTGCAACCCTATGAAAGTAAGCTGTATTGTGGTCCCTTTCTTTTAGCCAGTTTATTCTCGATTTTTGCTTGAAGAAAGCGTCTTCAATTGATCTCAGGAACTCCCATTTTTGGTGAAGGTCTCGCTCGCCTTGGAAGTTCACCATCAACGGCTGTTGAAGAGCTGTGACCTACGCAACTTTTAATAAACTGTTAGCTATTCTCACTCTCTCTTGAATATTAGAAAAAATTTCACGATTTAGGGTGCTTAGAGAAGTCTTTATCAATTTTAGCTTCCAGCAGAGATCCGTAAGGCTGGTAGCCGTGCTTCCGGCTTGAATCCAAGCTTCCTCAACCGTACTCAGGAAATTGGGATGTTTGGTTAGGTAATTGAAGAACTTGAAAGGTTTTGTTCCCGCTCGCGGTAAAGGTATAGAAAGGTCAGTGAGGCACGGACAGTGGTCCGAGAACTCTGGAGGTAAAAAAGCAGCCAAACTATTCGGCAAGTGAGCGATTCAACTTTGGTTTACCAGCATACGATCGAGTTTTTTAGCTATTGGGGTAGCAGGCTGGTTGTTTGACCATATATTGTATGATCCATGAAAACGCAGGTCAAAGGAGCCAATCTGAAGAAGGCAGTCCTGAAAGTCAATTATTTCAATTGAGAAAGTGTTAACCGAATCAGCAGAATGCTCTGCCGGATGAAGGATTTGATTAAAATCTCCTCCTATCATCCAAGGGCAGGAGTGGAGAGACAAAGAATGCTGCAAGTTGATTAGCTCCACCCAAAGGTCCACTCTTTCACTTATTATATTCGAAGCATAGACAGCTGTGTTTATGAATTTGATGTTGCTTGCTATCATTACTTCACAGGTAAGTGTCTGCCTTGATTGCATGAGGACACGGACAGTAGCTGGGTGTTTCCAGATCAAGACAATGCGACCATCGTCGTCTGATAGATGATTTGTAGCGTAACTCCATCCCGGAGAAGCTCGGTTCAAAATATGGTTCAGGTTATGTTCTTTAATGTGAGTCTCCAAAAGAGTACCAAAAATAGGTTGGTATAAACTTAGCCATTGGCTGAAAGGCTGGTACGTGAAATTATAGTTAATAGTGTTATTATATGTTTTTACGACTACCATGCATGTGCGATTGCGGTTGAACAGAAATTACCAATATAAATATATATAATATTGATTATATTTTAGTACAGTAATAAAAAAAGAAGGTATGAAACATGTCCAAAGATTCAAAACAAAAAAAACGAGAGAAAGATCATATCAATAAAAATAAAGAATAGATAAATATATTATTAATGTGAAAGAACTTAAAACAAAACAAAGGTTATAAATATCTTTAATATAAGATATTCATAATGATTTATCGAAGACTAAAAAGATTTGAAAAAAATCTTAAATATTAAGATAATTTGTTACAGAATAAATTGTTAGTTTCTCTATTTGTACTTCTCAATTTAATATAAGTAAGATTTTGGTAGGAAAAATCGCACAAAAAGTTTTTAGAGTGACAACCATTAACACTTTGAACTTCGAGAGTATTTTACTAACACAATAAACCTTCAAATTAAATATATTAACACATAAAACCTTAAACCTTGTTTTTTTTGTGCGTCGTCAGAATATTTAACTGTTCACTGTTCACTGTTCATTTTCGTTAAAAAGTGATGACAATGCATTAAATTTATTTATTTTAATTAAAAAATTATATCAACTATTAGTTTATTGTTTATTATAATTAAAATTAAATAAAAATATCTAAAATTTTTTTTAAAAAGTTGACAAAAAGTTACTAAAAAAATTTAGAAAATTTTAAAAAACTAAATATTTTTTTTACATTTCTTCAATTAATATATTTGATAAAAATGTTTATTTTCTGTTAATAACGATAATACAAATTTGAATTTATGTTTAACTAAAAAATTACTATTAATTATTTTATTTTATTTATCACAGTAAAAACATTTAAAACTATTTTAAAAGTTAATAAATAAAGTTGTTCTTTGCATATTTGAAGTTTTAAAAAACCAAGATTATGTTGCACACTTATGTAATAAATAAAGTTATTGTTTGCATATTTGTCATCTTTACTTCATGTATTTTTTTAATATTTGTTGTATCTTTTAATCATGATAAATAATAAAAGATTAATTTTAGTTAAAAATAACTTAAAAATCATATTAATGTTATTAACAGAAAATAAACATTTTTGTTAAATATAATAGTTGAGTAAAAATAAAAAAATATTTTAGTTTTTTTATTTTAGATATTTTTAATTATAGTAAAAAATAAAATAATAGTTAATATAATTTTTTAAATAAATTTAATGTCTTGTCATCACTTTTTAACGGAAATGAACAGTAAAATGTTATTCGGACGGCGCATAATAAAAAACCAGTTTTAAAGTTTTATGTGTTAATATATTTAATTTGAAAGTTTATTGTGCTAGTAAAATACTCTCGAGGTTTAAAGTGTCGGTGGTTTTTCATTGAAGATTTTTTATGCGATTTTCCCGATTTTGGGAAAAATGGTTGGAACGAAAAAAGATATTTTAGATGAAATAATTTTGCATTTAATTAATTGTTCAAAAATCAAAATATCTTTGACCAAATAAAAAAATGACATTGTCTAAACCCAAAATCTTAAGCCATCACGGTATGATATCTCTTGGCAATCCTTAAACCTCGATTTAGATCTGAATTATACTACTAGTCTACCACTGCCAATACTTTTCTTTTATTTTATTTTCAAAAGCTTATACCTGTCATTTGTGACCTAACTAGGAAATTTAGGCACGATTCACAATAGGAAAATGCGATTTAAAAAAATAGTTTTGAATTGTGATTCCAAAGATAAGGCTTATAAATCGGTATTGGGTTAGTGATTCCCAATTGAGTAGGAGTTGTCATGTTGGTGTAGGTTAAGGATCGATTCTATTTAAACGTGGAATTATCTAACCATTCCTAGTTGGCCAGTCGAAATAATGTCATACTTTAGATTCATTAGAAAACTCGATGAGTGGGCTACTCGATAGCTACACTCACTTTGGAGGGATTAGTTGGGTGGTGAAGCCCTTTATCGCCTCTTGGTTATAAAAAAGATAAAATAAAAATAAAAATAAAAATAAAAATAAAAATAAAAATAAAAAAGACCGTGTATGTAGACTTGGACGACGGCGAGATTTAGTCACGATCGAGACTCACGAGCCACGCAATTCACGATAGAAGTTTCAAACGAGGAAAGTGGAATATAATTCACGGCATCATCGAAGGCCCACTCGTGCCCCAATAGTTAAATGTGAGTCATGGTAATGTAGAGAGTGAACATGACAGGTAGGCCACATAGGCAACTTGGTAATTGATTTTTTAAAAAATGTTGGCATACCATCTGGTGGGCAGAATTCTCTTTCCGGATTGTTTCCATCTCATTTGAAAATGCATTTTAAAGTGGTTAAAGTACTATGGAAACCTTCTTAATTGGGTTAAGCAAATGTTTAGTGATTTTAAACGAGGTCTACAGTTTAATTTTAGCAAATGTCAACAAATTTAGCGGTGATTTCTATTAAAGTAAATGTAAAATGGTTTGTCGTGGTCATATATGTTAAATTAAATTATTAATACCTAACTGTCTTGATTTTTTTTTTCAATGGAACATATTTGGAACATGCATGTTCTTAGTCGCAAAAAAATTCTATTATGTTTCTTTCCGGTCTTGTCTTGCTCCCTACACGTATTTCATACGAAACTAAAATGGGGCACATACTTTCATTTTCAAATTCTCATTCTCATCTCACTCTCGCAAAATCATGTCCATATTCTAATTTGTCCACCCCTAGTTAGGTTATTCTGGTTTTACTAGCAGATTTTTTTTTTCAACAAAAAAATTCCATAGTTTAAAAGTATTGAAGTGCATTTTGGATCTCTGGAACGATTGCTGGATTTTGGGTGAATGGAAGAGTCTACAAAAGTAACTCTAACTTCCGTGATGCAAGCTAAATATGCACATATGAAAATGGTCAAGAATGTTTATAACAGTAGCTCGTGATGTGTCTTTTGCAGAAAAAAAAAGAAAGTCACGTGCTAGGTTCTAGTTCTAGACTATACTTGATGGAAATTCAAAGTTTAATTTGTTGGCCAATAAACTTTTGAGAGTGAAGAATGTTTAGGAAGATCCTGGCAGCTTTGAGAAAAATAGTTGAACACATGGACATAAGAGAGAAATGATTTCCATCCACGTTCCACTTGTTAAAATTTCACATTGAAAATTTAAATGGACCAATACTAGTATATAAGGGATTTGAGTCAAACAATTGGTTTTAACTTAAAAGTTCAAGAAACTTAACAGGGTATCAGAGCCCGATCCGCACACTCTCGTAATCCTGGCCCAAGAGTGGTCTGATTAGGGTTTATCTCGGCGCAGAAGTGGCATTTTCTCCTCGACCCGAAATTGATAGTCTGGCGAGATTAATAGCTAGAAGAGCTATTATCTCAAAGGGGGGGGGGGGGGTATTGATATTAGGAGAGGTTAATGGGCTGTGAGACCTTAATTTGTAGAGAATGTGTATAAGATATGTCTCACATCGGAAGTTGGGAGAAACCTTGACTAATATATAAGGGACTTGAGCCAATCCACTCATTGCCGATTGGTTTTGAGTTAAAAGCCCAAAAAACTTAACATGGTATCAGAGCCTCGTTTATTATCCCAAGTATGGTGGCCCAAAAAGGGCTTATTACAGGTCCTAAAGTGGAATTCGGTTCGAGATGGGCCGATAAGAGCCATCATCTCGAAGGGGCGTGTTAGGAACCCACATTGGAAGTTTGAAGGGACCAACACTAGTATATAAGGGACTTGCGCCAATCCACTCATTGCCAATTGATTTTGAGTTGGAAGCTCAAGAAACTTAACACACTGCAGTCCCCACATTTTGGTTGATTCCACGAATGACAGTCTTCATCTTCATCTTTTAGTGTCCATTGTTGCCTTTTTCAGAAATGTCTTCTGAAATCATTGATTATCTTTAAATATGATTGCATAAATAGTCCTTGCTAAAGTGGAACATGTAGACCATATGGAAGTCTTAGATTTTAAGCATGAGAGGCCACACGTTAAAGAGCTAGTATGTTGATATCCGTCGTTTGAATATAAAAACAAAAATTGAGATACATTAAGGTTTGCTTCGGATGATGTCTAGTTCTAGCCGCCGCCGCTGGCGAGCCTCACGCTCGCCGGTGAGAATTTATCTCCTCTTTCTCCCTCCTCTTCTTTTCTGATGTCGTTTCCACCTCTGTTTCGTTTTTTGGTGAAGCTTCCCCCAGATTCGCCGTCCTCTGCTCTTCATGCGAGGTCTTTTGCCATCGAGTGTGGTGGTTCTCTTGTTCCGATGCCGCCAGATCCACCAGACACACCAGATCCACCAGATTTGGGATATGTCGTGTTTGCATCAAGTCCCTTGAAGGCCTCTTCTGGATATGGCGCTTTGTACCATGTGGTTTCCGATAACTCCTTTGTCGCTTCCTTGCGATTTCTTCTGGCTGTATGCAGTTACCAGTTCTGCTCCGTTCTACGGCGGAGGCTTTGGTTCTCATCTGCTCGGACGTCTCCTGCCACAGCCACAATTTCACAAGGTATTGTCTCTCTACAAGCAGATGACTCTTTTGAACTAACGGCTTGAGTTTGGATTTGGAATATGCATTTCTTTAGGCTCCCCTTACCTCAGTATGAAGCTGTTTCTGTTTGCTTGGTTTTTACCTCGAAACTGTCTTTTATTAGACTCAATTTACCTCATTATGAGGCTCTTAGGCTGTCCCTTAGCCTTCTCTTACCTCAGTATGAGGCGGTTACTCGAAGTATGTCTTGGCTTTGTTTGAAAATCTACAAAAACGTTTACTCCTTTATGGAGCTATTCGATCTGTATACTTGTCCTTCGTCATTATCATGCCTGGCCAGATCCGTGTTCCCAATCTCGTCCTCCTGCTCCAACGCACTTCCGGTGGGTTGAAGGGATATCAATTGAAAAATCTTTTTCTCCACTGAATCTGGCTCTGTTGTACATTGTTTGTCCTGTTTTCTCCTTTATGGAGCAGTTTGTCTTTCCATAATGTCCACTTGTGATAAGTGGTTTGGATGTTCAAGATCCACCGGTATTGCAAGGTTATTCCTCCCGGTTTGTTGTCTCCCCTGCCTTTGTTGCAGAGCCTCTGGATGCATACATTCAAGAAGCTCATAGAATCTTAGTATTTCTTATGATTTTTGTTGATGAAGTGTTTCTTCAATCTATCTCTGACACAGGATCCCGGGGGTGGGATCTTGTATGGACGGTGGGATTGAGCCGCTGGTTGTTCAACGCTTTCGGCAACAATCAAGGGATGGACGGTGGAAGGAAGTGGATCGGCTGCGGAACCAAACAAAGAGCCGTACAACTCTATTTGCAAGGTCAGGAGGTGGTGAATGGATTCAAGGAACAGATGGATCGATGGTCGCCACAATGTTGATGAGATAACTTTGATAAGACACAAGCTCACGGGTTCAAGGTGATTCACACACGAAGAACACGAGAGGGTTTAGCCGACGGCTAGGGCTTTCTTTTACAAGAAGTGCGTTGCTTTATTGATCTAGGGTAAATGATATAAGGCTGTGAGAGGGGACTTTATAAGAGTCCGAACAGCTATGCCCTTCTAGGGGACTTGAAGCAAATTACATGAAAACTATACTAAAGAAATAATCGGCCAACACATGCCTTACTCTAAGAATAAAATGTAAATAAATGGCTAACAAATGCCTTACTCTATGAAATAAAAATATAACGACTAAGTTGTAACACTTAAGAGATAAACCAAAGATTTAATTAGCCAAATAATCATATGGAATGTATTTAAATTTCTTACCTTAGCCGGTCGGTTTAGATGGACGACCGCGTCCGGTTTCTGATCAACTCATGCGCTCAATGCTAAATAAGGAAACTTCCCTCCTTTCGTGAATAACCGGCCATTCTTTGATATAACCCAATGTTTTTATGATTGGACCGTTGCTGATGAATGTAGCTTCCTCCCGCGGCTGGTCGCTTGGTTCCTTGGCGCGCGTAAGGTCGTGATTCTCTAGTTCGGCATTGGCTATGGCCACTTCTCTCGAGATGCTTAGCTTGTCGAGCTGAGAAGTGATGGCTTGGAGCTCTTTGTTGGTGATAAGTGTTTCCACGGCGTGATTAAAGCTCTCGCCCAAGTCTTTAGTTCCGGACCGCGTCCTTGGAGTTTGTCTCATGATGGGAACGAAGCTGGCCGGATGGATGCTGGTATCTTAGTCTGTATCATCCTCTCCCTCTTGTGAAAGTTCTGTCCTCAGGACTTATTCTCCTGCATCGAAAGGTAGCAAATCAGAAACATTGAAAGTGCTAGAAATGTTAAACTCACCTGGCAGCTCTATCTCATAGGCATTGTCATTGATCTTCTTGAGGAATTTGAAAGGGCCATCCCCCCGTGGTGCGAGCTTGAATTTTCGCTGGTTTGGAAATCTCTCCGTCCTCATGTGTAACCAGACCCAATCTCCGGGTTCAAAGGTTACTTCCTTGCGTCCTTTGTCAGCATTCTTCTTGTAATGCTCATTTGTCTTCTCTATGTTCTCCTTGACCTTCTGGAACATCTTCTTCATGAGCTCGGCCTTGCTAACTCCATCCTGATTCACTTGTTCTCTCAGTGGCAGGGGTGCAAGGTCTATTGGAGCGATCGGCCTGAAACCATACACAATCTCGAATGGCGAGATCTTAGTAGCAGAGTGTGGGACACGGTTGTAAGCAAATTCAATAAATGGTAAACAATCAAGCCAGTTCCAGAGATTTTTACCAACCGTGGCCCTTAAAAGGGTTGAGAGAGTGCGGTTTACAACCTCGGTTTGGCCGTCCATCTGTGGATGACAAGTCGTGGAAAAGAGAAGCTTGGTTCCTAGCTTCCTCCACAAGGTTCTCCAGAAATGACTGAGGAACTTGGTGTCTCTGTCTGAGACAATTGTCCGCGGCAGCCCATGTATCCTCACTATCTCTTTGAAGAAGAGGTCAGCAATCTGAGTAGCGTCGTTGGTCTTGGCACAAGGGATGAAGTGCGTCATCTTTGAGAACCTGTCTACTACTACAAAGATCGAGTCCTTGTTCCTGATCTTTGGTAAGCCTAGGACAAAATCCATAGAAATGTCTACCCATGGTAGGTCAGGAATAGGTAAGGGAATGTATAAGCCGTGAGGATGTGACTTGGATTTGGCTTTGAGGCAGATGATGCATTTGGAGCAGAAACGTTCCACATCACGTTTGAGATGAGGCCAGAATAAGTGCTCTATAAAACCTGTCTCTTATACACATCTAGATGTGTATAAGAGACAGGATGTGACATGGATTTGGCTTTGAGGCAGATGATGCATTTGGAGCAGAAACGTTCCACATCACGTTTGAGATGAGGCCAGAAGAAGTGCTCGGCCACAATGCTCAACGTCTTGTCTCGGCCGAAATGCCCCATGAGTCCTTCTCCATGTGCTTCTCGGATGATCAGATCACGCATTGAACTTTGAGGGATGCACAACCTCTTGTCTTTAAACAGGAACTCCTCATGCTTAAAGAATGATCCGAAGGCTCCTCAGGTGCATTGCTCGTATAGTTCGCCGAAGTCAGGGTCTTCTCCATATAACTCCTTTAAGTGTTCAAAGCCCATGATCTTGGCCTCCATTGTAGAGATTAACGCATGCCTCCTAGACAGGGTGTCAGCTACAACGTTCTACTTTCCCTTCTTGTACTTGATGATATAAGGGAAGGTCTCCATGAATTCTAACCATCTGGCATGCCTTTTCTTCAGAGTTGTTTGGACTCTCAGGTACTTAAGAGTCTCGTGATCTGTATGAATAACAAACTCTTTAGTTAAAAGGTAATGCTGCCAAGTTTCCAGTGATCTTACCAGGGCATATAGCTCTTTGTCATAGGTAGGGTAGTTAAGCGTGCCTCCATTGAGTTTCTCACTAAAGAACGCCACCGACTTTCCCCCTTGAGTTAGTACTGCGCCAATGCCAGTCCCTGATGCATCACACTCCACCTCGAAAGTCTTGTCAAAGTTCGGTAGAACTAGGACATGAGCATGCGTGAGGCTGTCCTTGAGCTTTTGAAAAGCCTTATCCTGTTCGGATCCCCAAGCAAAGGCCTTATCCTTCTTGATGACGGATGTCAAAGGAGCAGCAATGGTGCTGAAGTCCTTGGCAAACCTTCGGTAAAAACTCGCTAGGCCATGGAAACTCCGGACGTGACCAATGGTGGTGGGCGTGGGCCAGTCCTGTATGGCCTTGATCTTATCCTCATCCACCTTTACACCATGTGAACTAACAACAAAGCCTAAAAATACCAATTGATCAGTACATAAAGTACATTTGCTAAGGTTCGCATATAATCCTTCTAGTCTTAATGTTTCTAGAACCTTTGCAAGATGCACAGTATGATCAGCTAAGCTTGAGCTGTATATCAATATGTCATCGAAATAAACAACCACAAACTTACAGATATACGCCCTTAGAACATGGTTCATAAGGCGCATGAAGGTGCTGGGGGCATTGGTGAGTCCGAACGGCATGACTAGCCATTCATAGAGACCTCTCTTGGTCTTGAATGCAGTCTTCCACTCGTCACCTTCCTTCATTCTGACTTGATGATAACCGCTTTTTAAGTCTATTTTTGAGAAGATGGTGGCGCCACTCAACTCATCCAGCATGTCATCTAACCGTGGGATTGGATGCCTATACTTGATGGTAATGTTGTTGATGGCCCGGCAGTCCACGCACATTCTCCAAGTACCGTCCATCTTGGGCACTAGCAAGACCGGTACAGCACAGGGGCTTAAGCTCTCGCAGATATATCATTTGGCCATCAGCTCCTGGACTTGTTTCTCTAGCTCATTCACCTCCTCCGGATTCACTATATAGGCTGGCCTATTGGGTAAGGGAGCGCCGGGAATGAGATCTATCTGATGCTCAATGCCTCGGATGGGAGGTAGACCAGTTGGTATCTCGTCCGGAAAGACGTCCTTGAAGCTGTCTAGCAGGGTGCTAACTTCAGGTGGTAAGTCTTTCTCTCCTTGTCCTGAAATCATACCTTCCTTAAAGATCATTAGTAGCACCTGTGTTTTATGATCTAAGGCCTTTAAAACAGTGCTAGATGAAACGTAAAGGCTGGTTTTACTTACCTTAGATCCTTTGTCCATGGCCTTTTGCAAGTCAAAGACCTCCTGTGGGGTAAGTGGGGCAAGGTTGTGCTTGCGCTTGTTATGCGTGAAGCTGTAAAAGTTGGTACGACCGTTGTGCTGAGTCTCTTTGTCTAATTGCCATAGCCTGCCGAGCAAGATGTGGCCGGCTTGCATAGGGACTACATCGCAAAGGACTTGATCCGCATACTTCCCTATGCTGAATGGCACAAAGACTTGTTCTCCTATCTTCAGCTCCGTCTCATCATTCAGCCACTTAAGTCTATATGGCCGGGGATGCTTTGTCTTCTCTAGACCTAGCTTTTCTACCAAGTATTTGCTCGCCACATTGGTACATGATCCTCCGTCTATGATCATGCTGCATATCTTGGAATTGATGGTACACCGGGAATGGAAGATATTCTCCCGTTGCAATGTCTCGGGATCAAAGAACGTGCTGAGTGATCTCCTGGTGACTAGTATCTCTGCCTCGTCCGGATAGTCGGTGACTTCTTCCTCGGACTCCATTGGCTCGGCTTCGGCTTCATCCTGAGACTCGCACTCGCCACTGTCCTTGAGGATCATCACACGTTGATTAGGAAAATCCCGTGCATAGTGACCCTTGCCTTGACATTTGAAACACGTTATGTCTCTGACGCGCTGAGTTTGAGGCTTGCTAGCCTCCGGCTTTGTTCCTCTAGATGTCTCGGCCGTAGGCTTCTTGAACTTAGAAGCAACGTCTATGGCCTTTCCCTTGTCCATGCTCCTCGGCTGGGAACTCCAGGTGGGTTTAGTACGTGCAGTAGAGGCGGTCTTCCTCTTAATATGCTGCGCCGCCTGAACAGCTAAGTGTAGAAGCTCATCTATGTCGCGGTATGCCTGTCTCTCCACCTTTCTAGTGATCCGATCATGTAGGCCGTCTAAGAACTGGGCCATAAGAGTCTCCTCTGTATCTCCAGTCTCCAAGCGGTTCTTCAATGTCTCGAATTCTTCAAAATATTCCTCCATGGACTTAGCTCCTTGGGTGAGCTTCCGGAATCACTTCTGTAGCTCGCGGTGATAGTATGTGATATATCATGGGTTTTACCCATTTTAGACCATGATATAGGTGTTTTTATAGAGTCTTTTGTTAGTTTTCGAGTCCTAGTTGAGTATTTACAGGATGGAGAGCACTTGGAGCTAAATAGGAGAATCTGGAACGTTTTGGAGCATTTTGAACGAGTAGCTGAAGTGATGAAGTCAGAAGAGTGGATTTACGAGCTGAGTGTCGATCGACACCATCTGTGTCGATCGACACCAAGTCAGAGTCGGCAAAGATCATCGATTTCCATCAGAAAAAGGAAAGAGCTCAAGTTTTGAAGAATTACAAGATTGCCCCTGGACGAAAAATCCCCTTCTATAAATAGTTTCTGGCATTCTTTAGCCAACAGACCTTTTTCATACTTTTAGAATTGAGAGCTTTTAGAGATTTAGAGAGATTGATCCTGAACTTTTGGGGAGACAATTCTAAACTCATCCGAGCCAGAATCCGAACCCCAGTATCATTCTCTTCTATTTATTTATGCAATTTATTTCAGCCATGATTTCTGTTTCATTAATTATGTCTGAGTAGTTTGCTAGTTAGGTTAGGGTGATTTAAGATTTGATGAAAAGTTTGTAGAATTATCTTTGTTAGGGAAATCACTTAGATCTTCACCTTGATTTGAACTTAACTTGATTTCTGAATTGATCACTTAGGAATCAAACCTTAGGTTGTTTAATAGATGCGAGAGCATTATTAATAACTTGAACTAATCATAGGTGAGCAAAATAACTATTCGCAAAGAGATTTGGTTTAGGTATTTTGTGAACATATCAAACCTGAACATTAATGCTTGCTTAGATTGTTTGAACTCGCAAAGAGATTTGGTTTTCTGGAATTTAAGCATAGATAACTTCTGCAACGAGAGTTGATTGGTTTTAACTTAGTGATTCGAGTTCTAGACGGTTCTTAATAAATCCCTAATAAAAATAATATCTGCATTCTTGGATTCAACCTGATAATTTACCCTCACCTAGCGCTTTAGTCTCTGAATTTTAAATCCGCATTACATCACATTTACTTATTCGCATAGTTTAATTTACATTAATACCTATCTGACTTAGCATAATCTGAAATTAGAAACCATAGCGTAGTATCTACTTCTCTTGGGATTCGATACCCCTTGTACTTCAACTGCGTTTGCTGTGCACTTGCAGTAGATTTATTAGGGTAAAACCTGAGCCCTATCAAGATTTTGGCGCCGTTGCCGGGGAAGTAATAACTACCTACGGAATCTAGCATTAGGATTTTGACTAGGTTTTGCTTTTTAATTTTTGGTTACTGATTTAGTTTCTAAATTCTTTGTTTTTCAGGTGCATGCTTTACCGCAGTACCAGGAGCAACAAGAACCAGGAACTAATCCCGTTGAACCAGGAGCTAGGCCGTTTCGAACGTACGAACCGCAAGGCTGCACGAGCATCGATCGACACATCCAGCGTCGATCGACACCAGGAACCAGCGTCGAGCGACACCTTAGGCATCGATCGACACTGCGCGCAGATAAAGATGGCAGACATCGTGGTTCTAGTACAGGACGCGGCAGGCAACTTTTTCGACCGTCAGGGCAATAGAAGGAACGCCGACGGACAGAGACTTGATGAGGCTGGCGCCATCATAGTCGAACCGGCAAGACAACTTGGTGAACTCGCAGAAGCTGGACGCGGAAGAACACTTGGTGACTACAACCGCCCAGATCAGTTCTATGCCAATAGAGCTGCGATCCGTCCTCCTGCGTTTCAGAGGAATGACTTCGAGCTGAAGCCTGCCTACTTCTCGCTCGTAGCTCAACACCCTTTCCATGGTCTTCCCAACGAGCATCCTATGGACCATATCGAGAAATTCGAAGATTTGGCATCCAGCATCAAAGCCAATGGAGTTCCGTATGACTATCTCTTCTGCAAGCTTTTCCCATACTCGCTTGCAGGAGATGCATCATATTGGCTGAAGCAGTTGGATCCTGGCTCACTAACTACTTGGGAAGAGACAAAGAATGCATTCCTATGCAACTTCTTTGATGATGCGAGATCATAAGAGATGAGGACAAAGATCACCACATTCTCGCAAGGACCTACTGAAGCATTCAAGGCTTCTTGGGTGAGATTTAAGGCCTACCAGAGGGACTGCCCACATCATGGTTTCAGCGAGCCGCAGTTGCTTGGTATCTTCTACCGCGGGATTGACTGGAGATACCAGATGGCCTTAGACGCAGCAAGCAACGGGAATTTCAACACTAGAGTTCCTGCAGACGCCGTGGTGCTTATAGAGAATTTGGCCTCTAGTAATAGCACCAAGAACGCAGATTTCGAAAGGAGACAGGGCGCATGAACCAATGGAGGAAACCAGATTGCTGAAGTCAACAGGAAGCTGGATCTTTTGGTGGGAAAGAAGCAGGTCCATTTTGCCAATGAGGTGGAGTCATTCGAACCAGAGGAAGGCTGTGAAGAAGAGGATGTCAACTACATCAACAATGGTGGTTTTCAAGGCCAAAGGTTTGGGAATCAGCAAGGGAACATGAACTTCAGCGGAAACTACCAGAAGAGCTTCTTCACAGGAAATCAGAACTCTTCTGGTTACAACCAAAAGCCCCCATTCCAGAGCAGCAACAACAACTACACAAGGAATTATGGTTCATCCTCTTACCAGAAACCACCTCCGCAAGACAACAAAATGGAGGCCATCCTTGAGCAGATATTGGAAGGACAGCAGAAGATGACAGTGAGCTTCAATGGCAAGATTGATGCACTGTATGAGGACCTGAATGGGAAGATTGACAACATACATTCTCACATGAAGAAGCTGGATATTCAGGTTGCTCAAACCGCAGAAGCTGTTAACAGGCAAGAGGGATTCCTTCCAGGGAAGACGCATACCAATCCCAAACGCCACGTGAATGCCATTGAGCTGAGGAGTGGCAAGACCCTTCAAACCGTGCAGAAGAAAGGACTTACCACTGCAGAAATCGAGGAGCTTGAAGACATAGAAGATGCTGCGGAGCCGCGTGTCGATCGACACCATCAGTGTCGATCGAAACCCGAGGAGATGAACAACGAATCAGAGAAACGCGACGCGACGGACTCGACTCTAGATGCCAGTGTCGATCGACACCAGGAGGGTGTCGATCGACGCTCACCACGGACTGCAACAAATCAACCTACAACACCGAAGGCTGTAGCAGAAAGGGTGTACAAGCCGAAGATCCCTTTCCCCCTGATCACGAAGAAGTCTAAGAAGGAGCTGTTGGAAGCTAGATGCAAGGCTATCATGGATAGACTAGTGGTTGAGATTCCCTTGATGGATGCCATTAGAACTACTCCTATGATAAAGAGATATCTGAAGTGGATGATGACCAACAACATTGACATGAAGGAAGGAGTAATGATGATATCAGAGCAAGTCAGTGCTGTCATTCAGAACAGGCTACCAGAAAATCTCTCCGATCCAGGGAGCTTTGTTCTTGATTGCTCCATCTTCTCAGACAAGTTTGGGAGATCTTTATGTGATTTAGGCTCAAGTGTCAACTTGATGCCTCTTTCAGTTGCTCTCAGAATGGACATGACAGACTTCAAGGCCACCATAATCTCTTTAGTCATTGTTGATCGATCTATCAGGATTCCTGAAGGTGTTTTGGAAGATGTTCCTATCAGAGTTGTAGATTGTCTAATACCCTCAGACTTTGTGGTATTAGCATATGATGAGGAACCCAAAGACCCCCTCATACTTGGTAGACCATTCCTGGCTGCAGCTGGAGCCATCATTGACGTCAGGAAGGGAAGGATCGCGCTGAACATTGGTGATTTGGTGATGAATTTCGACATGGAGAAGCTGATGAAGAGACCCACAATTGATGGACAAATCTTCTATGTTGATTCACTCACCAACCTTGCTGAAGAGATCTTCAAGGAGGACCATCCTACAGACCCTTTGGAGCGAGCTCTGACCACTTCTACAAAGGATATTGAAGACCTCGACGTCGATGCTGCTGGTTACACAAAGATGCTCGACACAAGTGAACAAGTGCTGCAACTCATCGCACAGGAAGAACTGTGTCGATCGACACCAGCTGGTGTCGATCGACACCATGCGACATCAGGCGTGGATGCTAAGCTTGGCGATTGGAGTGAGATCAAAGCACCTAAAGTTGAGCTCAAACAGCTCCCTGCCGGGCTAAGGTACGCATTTCTTGGTCCCAATTCGACCTATCATGTTATAGTAAATGCTTCCTTAAACAACGCAGAGCTCACTTTACTGCTAAGTAAGCTGCGCAAGTACCGCAAAGCTCTTGGCTATTCTCTTGATGACATTTCAGGTATCTCACCAGACTTATGCATGCATCGGATCCACCTTGAGGATGAGACCAAGTCATCGATTGAACACCAAAGGAGGCTGAATCCGAACCTGTAGGAAGTTGTCAAGAAGGAGATCATGAAGCTGTTGGACGCAGGGATCATCTATCCCATCTCAGATAGTGCTTGGGTCAGCCCTGTACACGTGGTCCCTAAGAAAGGAGGAGTCACAGTGGTGAAGAATGAGAAGAACGAGCTGATTCCCACAAGGACTGTGACTGGTCACAGGATGTGCATAGACTACAGGAAGCTGAATGCCGCGACCAGAAAGGATCACTTTCCTCTGCCTTTCATTGATCAGATGCTGGAGAGATTGGCGAATCATCCCTACTACTGCTTCCTTGATGGCTATTCAGGGTTCTTCCAGATTCCTATCCATCCGGATGATCAGGAGAAGACCACGTTTACATGTCCTTATGGTACTTTTGCATACCGCAGAATGCCATTTGGACTTTGTAATGCTCCTGCGACTTTTTAGAGGTGTATGATGTCTATCTTCACAGACATAATTGAGAAGTTCATGGAGGTCTTTATGGATGACTTTTCTGTTTATGGGTCATCTTTTAAAGACTGCTTGGAGAACTTATGTGTTGTACTTCAGAGATGTGAGGAGAAACACTTAGTCCTGAACTGGGAAAAGTGTCATTTCATGGTCGCAGATGGGATTGTACTTGGACATCGAGTTTCAGCAGCAGGAATCGCAGTGGACCGCACCAAGATTGAAGTCATGACAACTTTGCAAGCACCTGATTCTGTGAAGTCCGTGAGGAGTTTTCTGGGTCACGCTGGGTTCTACAGAAGATTCATCAAGGATTTCAGCAAGCTAGCGAGACCACTCACTGCTCTTCTCTGCAAAGATGTGAAGTTTGAATTCACAGAAGAATGCCTTTCAGCCTTCGAGCAGATCAAGCAAGCTTTAGTGAGTGCTCCAATTGTACAGCCACCGGACTGGGATCTACCTTTCGAGGTGATGTGTGACGCGAGTGACTTCGCAGTCGGAGCAGTTCTGGGACAGAAGAAGGACAAGAAGCTGCACGCCATCTACTACGCTAGCAGGACTTTGGATGATGCTCATAAAAACTACGCAACTAAGGAGAAGGAATTGCTAGTTGTGGTCTTTGCCTTTGAGAAATTTCGCCAGTATCTTGTTGGCTCGAAGGTGATTGTCCACACTGATCATTCTGCATTGAAGTACTTGATGCAGAAGAAGGATGCAAAACCAAGGTTGTTAAGGTGGATTCTACTTCTACAAGAGTTTGACATAGAAGTCAAGGACAAGAAAGGAGTTGAAAACGGAGTAGCTGATAATCTCTCAAGGATTAGGATTGAAGACGACGTGCCAATAGATGATTTTCTGCCTGAAGAGAACGTTTATCTCATTGAGAGTCGTTTCCAAGCTGAAAGTTCAGACCCTGCGAGCTTAGTGTCGATCGACACTAAGGGAGTGTCGATCGACACCCCGTCCGAAACGAAGTTCGACAACTCATGTACACGCATGTCGATCGACAACTCATGTGCCCGCGTGTCGATCAGCAAGAGACACGAGATGCCACAGAATTTCATCTTTGAAGTGGAAGTTTTTGATTGCTGGGGTATTGACTTCATGGGTCCATTTCCTCCTTCTTATGGAATGCAGTACATCTTAGTCGCTGTAGACTATGTGTCAAAGTGGGTGGAAGCAGCTGCTTCTAAGACCAATGATGCTGCTGTGGTTCTTAATCTCTTCCAGACCATCATCTTCCCACGCTTTGGAGTACCGTGAATTGTCATTAGTGGTGGTGGTTCCCACTTTGTCAACAAAATTTTCGACAACCTACTGAAGAAACATGGTGTTCAGCATCGTGTGGCGACACCATATCACCCCCAAACGAGTGGACAAGTCGAAGTCTCCAACAGACAGATCAAACAGATTCTGGAGAAGACAGTAGGCAAGACAAGGAAGGACTGGGCCGCAAAACTAGACGATGCACTTTGGGAGTACAGGACAGCCTACAAAACGCCACTTGGGACTACACCGTTTTAGCTGCTCTACGGCAAGGCTTGCCATCTTCCGGTGGAGTTGGAACACAAGGCACATTGGGCTATCAAGAAGATGAACTTCGACCTGAAGCCAGCTGCAAAAAGGCGCCTGATACAGCTCAATGAGCTAGATGAATTGCGCCATCACGCCTATGAGAACTCAGAGCTCTACAAGGAAAGGACGAAGGCATATCATGATAAAAAGATTGTCACCAGACAATTTGAGCCAAATGACCAGGTACTTCTTTACAATTGTTTCCTGGCAAATTGCGTTCACGTTGGTTAGGTCCCTTCACAATCAAAGAGGTCCGACCATATGGCACAATTGTCCTGACAAATGCCAAAGGAGAAGAGTTCACCGTGAATGGACAAATGGTGAAACATTATTGGGCTGAAGCCGAGATTCCAGACGGACACATTGTGTCTCTGGATAATGCACCCAACGCTTAAACGCGTGAACAGTCAAGCTATTGACGTTAAACGAGCGCTGAGTGGGAGGCAACCCACTAAGGTACGTTTTCTTTAATTTTTCATTTGATTTTAGTTTTTACTAATTACTATTTTGGTTTATATAAAAAAAAAAAAACAAAGAAGGATCGATCACCACTTGTGTCGATCGACACCAAGCGAGGAGACGGGTAAGTTCTTCATAGCGCAAACCTTGGCGCTGTCTTTGCACATCACTTGGCTTCTTTGAAGACGAAGCCTTTCTCTGGTACGCAGGTGAAGCCCGAGACTATTGGCAGTCTCATTACTCCTATTTTCCTGCACTTCGGGATTGATACTTCTAGCTGCACCATTGACACTTCACGATCTTTGGTTGATATGGAGTACCTGAAGAGGACGCATTGGGTGAAGCCAGAGAGGCTTTGGGTGAAGCCAGAGAGGCTTTGGGTATTTGCTGACGAGCAGAGAGTGCAGCTCGCGGTGCTTCTACCTGACCGCGACCTGACGCACATCACGTCCAACCTGGGACGTCTCGCATTTCGTCCTAGTCCGAGCAAGCTCAGGACTATTACCGCTGCCAGACCCAGAGGCACATCATCCCGGCCAGCTGCGGACACCTCTCGCCCTTCATGTTCCAGGCGCAGAGCTCAGGCGCCTACTACTACTCATCAGCTTCCTGAGGCTCCCGCGATTCCTATGGAGCCAGACGTTTTCCAGAGATATGTGGTGCAGAGTTTCCAGGCGATTTGGAGCGCTATTGCTACGATGTCTACATGCAGCTGCGTTCGCCCACCCACTCCACCACAATCTTCTCCACCACATGATGATGATGATGAGTGATTCTCCATTCCTTTTAGTCTTTTGAGTCAGTTTTTCTTTTTATCTTGAGTCTGCATTTGCTTTAGTACTTTGCTTCATAACTTGTTGAACTCATTGAGATTATTGGATTATCTTGTGCTTTTAACGTTTGTTTGAGTTTTTTTTTAACAGCTCGGCTAACTCTAACAACAAATATGACTTAGCAACAATCATGTTCGAGTGGCAGAACTCTGTCTACGGACAGAGTGTCGATCGACACCATCTGTGTCGATCGACACCAACTTCAGACACAGCATCGATCGACGCCATCTGTGTCGATCGACGCCACATGCAGAGTCAGGTAATCCGATTTTTCTCTTTGTCTTCTAACAGTTTAGCACTAATTTTTTTTAGCCAAACTCATTCTTAATAACACTGGGGACAGTGTTGTTCAAGTCTGGGGGAGGTGGTTGCTAACATTGTGTTTTCTTTTGAGTTTGCTTTTGAGTCAAAAATCTGTTTTATTGAGTCAAAACCAGTTGGGACTTTCAGTTTTTCTAGGAACTTAACCGAAGATTGTTGCCATTCGATGGACCATTGCTATAGCAATTGATTTCGGGTCTTACTAAGTAGAAAGCTGCAAGTGGATCAGTCCAACAGGGAGAATTCAGATCCCCTTACAAGAACTAGGTATGCTCAGAACTTGATTCCTCTTTCAGCTTTGATAAGATTAGAAATCTGCAGTCTCTCCTTGATCTTCCCTTGAGAAAAGAAAAAGAAATAAGAAGTCTGATCAAGGAATAGTGCAAAGAACCTCATGAGCCTGTCTCCTCACAAGGAACAATATTAGTGAGAGCTCATGAACCTGTCTCCTCACAAGGAACACAAGTAGGAGCAGCACTATTCCAAGACTTAAGAAAAAGTCAATGAAAAGATCTGTAGAACACCCTGAAAATGGGCAGAAGTTGACTAAGGGAAGAGAAAATAGGAGAGTCTGTAGAAAGTATATCTTGTTCAGGCACTAAGGAAGAGAAAAGAATCAGAAAAGTTCTGTAGCATTGCCATTGTTAGAGTTCGAATATTTTACCAAGGAAAGGGTCTGGATTTGAACTGGGAGATTGCTAAGCTTGTGGTAAGTACATTGAACACTACCTAAGGTTGGTTCTATAGCATGTGGATTCAAGAGTGTTAACATCTGTGGCGTTCTGAAAAAGTACTCGAGAGTTCCTGTTTTCAAACCTCGACTCTATTCTTAGTTTCTGTTTTGCTTGAGGGCAAGCAAAAGCTAAGTCTGGGGGAGTTGATATATCATGGTTTTTACCCATTTTTAGACCATGATATAGGTGTTTTTATAGAGTCTTTTGTTAGTTTTCGAGTCCTATTTGAGTCTTTACAGGATGGAGAACACTTGGAGCTAAATGGGAGATTCTGGAACGTTTTGGAGCATTCTGGAGAAGCAGCTGAAGTGATGAAGTCAGAAGAGTGAATTTACGAGCTGAGTGTCGATCGACACCAAGACAGAGTCGGCAAGTCTGGTCGATTTCCATCAGAAAAAGGAAAGAGCTCAAGTTTTGAAGAATTACAAATCTGCCCCTGGACGAAAAATCCCCTTCTATAAATAGTTTTCTGGCATTGTTTAGCCAAGAGACCTTTTTCATACTTTCATATTTTTAGAGTTTTTGAGACTTAGAGAGATTGATCCTGAGCTTTTGGGGAGACAATTCTAACTCATTCCGAGCCAGATTTTGAACCCCAGTATCATTCTCTTCTATTTATTTATGCAATTTATTTCAGGCATGATTTGTGTTTCCATGATTATGTCTGAGTAGTTTGCTAGTTAGGTTATGGTGATTTAGGGTTTGATGAAAAGTCTGTAGAATTATTATCTTTGTTAGGGAAATCACTTAGATCTTCACCTTGATTTGAACTTAACTTGATTTCTGAATTGATCACTTAGGAATCAAACCTTAGGTTGTTTAATAGATGCGAGAGCATTATTAATAACTTGAATTAATCATAGGTGAGCAAAATAACTATTCGCAAAGAGATTTGGTTTAGGTATTTTGTGAACATATCAAACCTGAACATTAATGCTTGCTTAGATTGTTTGAACTCGCAAAGAGATTTGGTTTTCTGGAATTTAAGCATAGATAACTTCTGCAACGAGAGTTGATTAGTTTTAACTTAGTGATTCGAGTTCTAGACGGTTCTTAATAAATCCCTAATAAAAATAATATCTGCATTCTTGGATTCAACCTGATAATTTACCCTCACCTAGCGCCTTCGTCTCTGAATTCTAAAACCGCTTTAATCACATTTACTTAAATCGCATAGTTTAATTTACATTAATACCTATTTGACTTAGCATAATCCGAAATTAGAAACCATAGTGTAGTATCTACTTCTCTTGGGATTCGATACCCCTTGTACTTCAACTGCGTTTGCTGTGCACTTGCAGTAGATTATTTAGGGTAAAACCTAACACCTATCAGTAAGCAGGGATGTATCGCTTCCTCATTTGATATCTCATCTCCTCCCAAGTATTAACTTGGTCGTACTGGTGGTGGCGTCTCTCGGACACCTCTCTATCCCACCAGGACAGTGCGTTCTCGGTGAGCTGAGCTGCGGCCAGGGAGATCTTCCTCGCATTTGAATAGTTGTAGTACTCAAATATGTATTCCATTCGTCTTTCCCAGTCAATATAGGCTTCGGGATTGACTCGGCCGGCGAATGTGGGGGCTTTCAGCTTTAGGTCCTTTCCTCCAAGCCAAGGCTGATCTTTCTCTATGTCTTGGCCTCCACGGTTCCTCCCTCGGTCTCGGTCTCTCTCCCGCTCATTCCTCCTGGCGCGACGATCACGGTTAGCTGGAGGTGGAGCATCGTCTTCTAAGCTCGGCATGTCACTGTCCGAGTCGCCTTCTCCTCTAGGCTGAGGGGTGTGATCACGGTGCCTCGGACCATTACGTGCGTTCGGCTGCCCGGCTGGTGGCACGGGTGGTATTGGTGCTGCGACGGGCACTCGTTGCTCTAGCAAGGTCATCTGCTCACTGATGCCTCTCATGGCATCTAGTAGCTGCGTCATAGCATTCTGCTGCTCGACGTTCTCCATGTGTTCCTGAAAGGAAATTAACACAAGTATCACGTTCGCGAATAAAAGTTAAAGGCTTAGAAAACCCGCGGGCTAAGCTAATCCTTAACTAATATGTCCGGTTTATGACTCGAACCAAACAGGAGCGTGCGGACAAAGCAAGATATTAATGCAAAAAGAAAAGAACGTGCTCGCCAAGGTGAACTTAAATGCAAAAGTTACGCAAAAAGGAAAGAGCAAGATGCGACGACACAAGAAATGTAAACTAACAGGTTTTTATAGTTTTTTTGGTTTGTGGATGAATCAAATGCAACAAGAGATGAACACGGTATGATGAACAAGTGCAGAGACCTAACAAACGCAACAAATGGATTCAAAGATTTTTTTTTTTTTTTTTTTTTGAATAGGGATGCAAACAAGAAGAAACTAGATCGAATGCAACATATATTTTTATGGTTCTTTTTGGTTTATGAATGCTAAACAAGACGCATAAATCAAAAGAACTAAAACAATGATCGCAGGAACAAACTATCAAGCGGATGCGGAAACAAATAAACAAGGGAAATAGATATAGCAAGGGATAGGATACACCTGATGTAGAAGCCTTTCGGCTCTGATACCAGATGACACAGGATCCCGGGGGTGGGATCTTGTATGGACGGTGGGATTGAGCCGCTGGTTGTTCAACGCTTTCGGCAACAATCAAGGGATGGACGGTGGAAGGAAGTGGATCGGCTGCGGAACCAAACAAAGAGCCGTACAACTCTATTTGCAAGGTCAGGAGGTGGTGAATGGATTCAAGGAACATATGGATCGATGGTTGCCACAAAGTTGATGAGATAACTTTGATAAGACAGAAGCTCACGGGTTCAAGGTGATTCGCACACGAAGAACACGAGAGGGTTTAGCCGACGGCTAGGGCTTTCTTTTACAAGAAGTGCGTTGCTTTATTGATCTAGGGTAAATGATATAAGGCTGTGAGAGGGGACTTTATAAGAGTCCTAACAGCTATGCCCTTCTAGGGGACTTGAAGCAAATTACATGAAAACTATACTAAAGAAATAATCGGCCAACATATGACTTACTCTAAGAATAAAATGTAAATAAATGGCTAACAAATGCCTTACTCTATGAAATAAAAATATAACGACTAAGCTGTAACACTTAAGAGATAAACCAAAGTTTTAATTAGCCAAATAATCATATGGAATGTATTTAAATTTCTTACCTTTGCCGGTCGGTTTAGATGGACTGTCGCGTCCGGTTTCTGATCAACTCATGCGCTCAATGCTAAATAAGGAAACTTCTCTCCTTTCGTGAATAACCGGCCATTCTTTGATATATCCCAATGTTTTTATGCTTGGATCGTTGCTGATGAATGTAGCTTCCTCCCGCGGCTGGTCGCTTGGTTCCTTGGCGCGCGTAAGGCCATGATTCTCTAGTTCGGCATTGGCTATGGCCGCTTCTCTCGAGATGCTTAGCTTGTCGAGCTGAGAAGTGATGGCTTGGAGCTCTTTGTTGGTGATAAGTGTTTCCACGGCGTGATTAAAGCTCTCGGCCAAGTCTTTAGTTCCGGACCGCGTCCTTGGAGTTTGTCTCATGATGGGAACGAAGCTGGCCGGATGGATGCTAGTATCTAAGTCTGTATCAATCTCTTACTTAGCTTATTGTTTGGCAAACCTTTCGGCATCTTTTGCCTCCTTTGTAATCCCTCTTCCATTTATGGAGTTTGAGTCTAGTTGAATATGAATGAAATAGTTGACAAAAAAAAAGTCTTTATAGGATCAGGAACATTTGAAGCATAAGTGGAGTATTTGAAGCTTTTTGAAGAGTTTTGGAGAAGGTGCTGAATACATGAACCCTGAGACGAAGAATTGCACTGGTGTTAATCGACACCAGGTATGAGTGTCGATCGACACCCATCAGGAACGAAAGCTGCTCGCGAAGTTTTAAAGAAGATTTTTTGAAATTTACAACTTTGGCCTAAAAGTTTTTATTATTTACACTTTACCCCCTTTCGTGTTTTGGGGACTATTTAAGTTTTTCAAAGGCATTATTTAGCAGTACCAAAAATTCTATTGAGATTTGGAGAGAATTTAGAGCAAGAGCTTTTGGAGAGAACAATCCGCACTCTATTAGAGAAGAATTTCAAACCCCTTCGTTTCATTACTCTTTTCCTTTATGCAATTTATTTCACTCATGATTTGTGTTTCAATATCTATCTCTAAGTAATTTGCTAGTTAGGTTTTGGGTTATTCAAGGGTACTGAAGATGAATCATTAGAATTGCATAACTGTTAGGATAAATCTTTTGGTTTTTCATCTAGATTGCTTTAATCACTAGTTCTAAGATTGATCACCAAGAATCAGATCTTAGGTTGTTTAATAGATATGAAAACATTATTAATCCCCAGAACTATCTTAGATGAGCAAAATATCTATTCGCAAAGGAATTTGGTTTAGAGATTTTGTGAACAAATCGACCTTAAACTTTAATGCTTATTTAAATCGTCTGAAGTTTTAAAGAAATTTGGAATTCTAGGGTTTAAACATAGAAAATCTCTGCAACAGAAGTCAATTGATTTTATATTCGTGTTTCGAGTTCTAGAACGGTTTTAAATATCCTGACAACTTTCAACGATTTTTGATCAACCTGCGAATCTCCCTGCGCCTAACGCCTCGTCTCATTAGTCTTTAAGAACCCACAATCAATTGCTGCTTTTATTTAGTTGTTTTCTTTTACTTTAGACTTGTTTTGCTTAGCATAATTCGAATATAAAGTCTATGTGTAACGATCTTAAGTCTCTTGAGATTCGATAACCCCGTATATTACAACTGCTTTGCTATGCACTTGCAGTGATTTTATTGGGGTAAAACTTTACACCTATCATTGACAACAAATATGAATCTTATCTTCCCGTGGAACAATACGAATCTTAGGTGACATGCAAGGATTCATGATCACATGCAATCATCACACACACAACTCGGTATGGGATTTTACATGAATCCAAAGATCAAGCAGCCACCACTACCCTCTCTTCAACGGAAAAATGCTCATTTCATTCCCCAATGAATTGAAATTGGCACATTAAATACCTAACTATCACATGCGCGGAATAATTCATCAGTTCGTCGATGACTTCGCAAAATCGTGATAAAAATAGCCAATCGTTAACTTGAAACGACGAGACGTTAAATATATTTCTCTGTCGTTGGAAATATGCTCATTTTATTCTTCAAGTATTTGCTATCGGCACATTAAATTCTCAAATATCTGCATACGCAGAATAATTCCTCAGCTCGTGGTTGACTTCACAAAATCGTGATAAAAGTAGTCAACTGTTAACATCTAGAAATTTTGATCTTCGCTATTGTTCAAGCCTTTTATGCAATGAACTACACATTGAACTTCTCCGCACATTGAAATTCTCCAAGTAAACCTTCTTGAACTTCTCCGCACGTTGAACTCGTAGTTGGAGAATTAAATGAGCATTTTTCCGACAACAAAGAAATAGATTTTACGTCTCGCCGTTTCAAGGTTAACGGTTAAATATTTTTATCACGATTTTGTGAAGTTAACTACAAGTTGAAGAATTATTTTGCCCATGCAATAGTTGGGGGTTTAATGTGCTGATTGCTATTTGTTAGGGAATTAAATGAGCATTTTTCTTCTCTTCAACAGTATGCATGGGATCTAACATGGTCCGAAGAGTACATGCGGTCATCGCCACTACCTTCTCCTATGGGATATAACATAGTCCAAAAACAACATGCAATTGCCATTACCTTCTCTTCCTCTTCCTTCTCGATGTGGGGTCATTTGAAGGACAGGAAGATCACCGTAAAGGGTCATACCTGCGTCCTATGATCACACGATGCCAAAAATACCTCACCACTACAGGTTCAGAGTCATGCATGGTTCGAAGTTTACATTCAATCTCCACCTCCTTCACAACAACTGCACGCCATCAATGCAATCACACAACTTGCAATGCAACTAGCCACAAAGAATCAATTTAATGAAATCTAAGTGCTATCCTAAACCTCAACATCGAGCATGCAACACAATCAACTCACATTCGAGACTCATTGATTAAGCTGAGAGACTCATAGCTTAGATTCCTTTACTGTAAACCGTCTAGCTATTCAGATGGTTTATGCGCCTAGCCTCGACGAACACCCGACTCACTGCCACAACCTAGTTTAAAAGATGAGATTACAATATGTTCTTCAGCCATTTGAATGAGCTCATCGCGGAGAAAATTGATCGGAAATCCACAAAGGAGATGAGATCATATTCTGGCAGAGAAGATCGAAACGTGATCAGCACGACAACAACCAACCATTTCATCGTTGCCCACAGACTGTTTCTTTCTCAAAATGCACAATTTACCCTATTCGTCTCTTCTTTCTAAATGAGAATTGCTTTTTTTATGGGGGAAATTTCAAAACTACAACCTTTGCTATGACATTTTTTAGGATTACTATCAACTGCTGGCCATTTTCATTTATACTACATTTTTAAAGTTGAATGATCAATCTGCCCTTATTATTTGAAAGAAAGTTTGGCAAAAAAATGTATCGACAAAAACAACTTGCAGGCGTCATCGGAGATTCGCTACTCGATGAGTCGCGTCCGTCTAGCTTCGTCGCCGTCTCTGACGAGCCTCGCCTAACTCGCTCCAGTTTCATTCAGATTCGTGTCTCTAACGAGCCTCGCCGTCGATTCTTACCGTCGTTCAAACCTGGTATCCCCGCTCACCTCCAATCCAGTCAAATCTTTCTTTTTAGCCATCGATTTTATCATTGTAAGCCTTACATTGATTTTTGCTTCAATCAAGGATTCGAGCTAGGAATTAGATAAATGTGAGGGATTTGGCTAATTTGGGTTTGAATCCAATGCAGTCCAATCTCTCTTATTAGCCATCGATTTTATCATGGTAAACCGTACATTGAATTTTTGCTTCAATCGTGATTTTGAACTAGGAATTAGATAGATGTGAGGGATTTGACTAATTTGGGTTTGAATTTCACTTTTTATTTGTTCATAGATTTGACAAGATTCGACTTGTATTTGGCTTATGTGTATAATGTTCATGATTCTCTATAACTCATTTAGGAGTATTGGGTAGGCAACACATAGCTTGATAATATGAACGAGAGAAGGCTTGGTGATGCTTATTATATAAGTTGCTATTTTGGTTGTACCAACGATCATGGCGATGGTAAAACTTCTCTTCCACAAAAAAGCATTATACACCAATCATGTGTTTTGTTCTGTGTAAAACATTGATGTGAACTAGAATGCATCTGGCGAATTCAAAATTGCTTTTGATTAGCTTAGTAAAATTTCATGTTGTATCAAATTTAGAATCTTAGGATTTTCATTATTGCACTGGATGGTCGATGACAACCACTACAAAAAACTCAATATTGTTGCAAAAAATTGTGACTAATTGTTTTGTAACAATATTGTAACGATTTACATACAAAAGCGTGACGAAATTATTAAGTCATAAAAGTGTTACTATTTTGTCATAATATTGTGACCAAATTGAAAGTAACAAATTTTTGTCTCTAATGGTGGCGTATTTGTTACAAAATATATAGTCACAAATATTATTACCGATTTGCGACCAAATTTAGTAAATAAATTATACGATTTGCAATCAGTGAGAAGGCCCGTACTTCTCAAATGTCTGATTGCAATGGTTTAGGCCCTCATTCACACCTATCTGGTTCACGTTCATATGCCAAAGTTCAAGATGTTTTGGTAATTTTTTTTTTTCATTGGTGATATCTAATCGTGAATGTTATTGTATTGCATCACTTTGTTTTATTGTTTTGTTTACAGGAAGCAAACAATGAAGACTACTCTTATATTTCTGTGATGAAAAAAGCAAATCAGAAGCCTGATTGAACCTATGCTGATCAACGGGCTAGAGTGGTTGCATAAGCTTATGAGAAACACCTCCAAGAATGTTTGGGACAACTTGACTCTTCTGGTGAAGGGAATGTGACAGCTGGAGTTCTTGACCAACGTGAGAAAAATGAAATTTATATTAAGGTAATGTTTCAAAACTTTATACTGCTTTAAGATTTTCTTATCTCGTGTTTGCAATTAGTTTTGTTATTGATAGGAATCTATTATGAGTTTGATGTGGTCATTCAGTTTTGATTAGTCTTCGATCTTCATGGCTGTTTGTTTTGATTATATTTCTGTAGTTTGGCTGTTGTGTTCTTTCATTAAATGGTCGTAAGTTTGTTTAAATTTTTAAGATAACATTGTAACAGCTAATTACTTTGCCCATTTTTGTCTTTTGTTCTAGGCTGCTGGATCATCTAAACAAGGTTACATCTTTGAACTTGCAGCTTTAAGCGAATTTGTTTTACCATCTGTTGATGTTTCTCCAAGTCAACCACAACCATGTGAAGAAGCAGAGATGATTGCAAATCGTCTGCAAGAATTGGAAGCTCAACTAAAACAAGGCCAGGAAGAGAATCTGGAAATTCAAAAAAGACTTGAAGCTATGAAAAAGTGTTTGAGTCTGTTGCAAATCAGAATGCTTAGAACCATCTATCGTTCACCATCTATCTAATTTAGTAATTTTAGTTTCTGTTTATCTTAAGCATTGTTTAGTTTTTTATTTTATCAAGACTATTTTCTTTAAGTTCTATGTATATTAACTTTGTTTGACATTAGTGTTAGTTTTAAAGTAATTTTATTGTTTGTTTATTATATTTTACATTTGTTGTTTTATTGCATAATTATTTAATTTTAAGAAAATGTGATTATAATTAACTAACAATATGTGGTCACCGATTGTCACTAAATTTTAATGGTTTTCACATTTCTAATTATATAATATTTTGTATCGATTTTGGTAAGAAAAAAAGTCGCAAAACAAATAAAATTATAACAATTATGTGATTATAATTTAGTATTGTCTATACTTAGTATTGTGGTCACTAAGTGTGTTATTTTTGTGACTATAATTTAGTCACTAGTTATAACAAAGTTTGTGATATTAGTTTGGTCATAATTTATAGCGGATCGGTAACTAAAATATAGTAAAAATTTTGTGATAAATATGTGACAATTTTTTATCACAATTTGTGACATAATTGTGATAGTATTTTTGTCATAAATTGTGTTGTTTTTGTGATTGTTTTAATGTCGTCACAAATAGTGACAAATCGTTACTATTGTCAGTCGTCACACCATTTTCTGACGTTTTTGTGACTAAAATGGATTTGTAACGCTTTTATTGTTACTTTTATGAATCTGACATTACCGTCACAATATAAAGTTTGTGACAAAACATTTATATATTGTGACATAAAAATTTGTCACAATATTAAATTTTTCTTGTAGTGAACAAAGTTCACATTATTTAGTACATTTCGGTCATAACTTATGTTGAATGCGTCTCTTCTTTAGGGAGATAATTTATAGGGAAACATAAGTGATAAGGTTATTGAGGCATTAGGTTGTGAGTGTTGTCTAGACGAAGCGTGAGTAATTTATAATCTATGCTTCACTACTCTCTCATCAATACATCTATTCAGTCTTTATGGTTTAATCTCTTTATTGTTTCAAAACGGTTGTGTGATTGGATTCCATAATAACCCACACTCTTGAAACATCAACACTAAATGTAGAGGAACTTGTAGTTTTTTGGGTTTAGTTATAGCAAGGCGGTTCTCGCATGGGATGTACTTTAGTGGCTGAGATGGCTGCTTGTCTTTGCATTGACTCTGATGGCTCTCTGTGTCAAACTTACAGATTTGTGTACTTGGTGGGCAGCCACAGGTTCTGCATCTTAGGGTTTGTGTTGCCTGCTTTGTTTCATTTGCTGGTTTTCAAGGAAGAGATTGGGGTGGAAGCAATGGAGTTCGGACACAACTATTGTGGGATTGGGCGGGGTTTTTGCTGTGTCAAGAACTTGAAAAGTTCTCTGAGTGAGATCTTCTTGGTCAAAATGTGAGCGAAATGTGAGAGATTGGTCTAGTTGTGTCCTATACGTGTAAAGTGTGCTATTCTGTATGGGTTTGTGGTTTTAAGAGTATCTAATTTGTGGCTTTCTTTATAACTTGATTAGTTGATTGTTGGAACTTCGGAAAAAAATACATCAATTCTGTTTTCTGGTATTGTGTTTATGCATATAAACAAAATATAAATGTGAATCATGACAAATCTCTTTATAAGGTTTTATAAAATTTCTCAATGTCATGTTGTTAACATCACCTATGTTGGAAATTAGAGAAAGTCATCTTGAAAAAATAGTTTGTTAATCATCACGAAGCAAGCTATTGGCTATTTGGATAAAAACTTATAAATCTTTTATAAACTCTTATAAATCTATTATGTACCTTTATAAAATATATGCACCACATTTTTGTTTACAAAGACAATTATAAAACTCCAAAAAACCAATAACAACAATATTTTTGAATCCCATGTTTTGAAAAACAAAATCAATCTTTTTGATTCCCATGACCAAAGCTTGGTCGATAGCCGCTCCAAGAGCTAGGCATTCTGCCATCAAAGAAGAGCCAACAAACGGTTCCGCACTAGAGAAGCTTGAAACCAGCTCTGTTGGTAACTCTGAAAAAATCCAACCCAAACCAGCTACTTGAATATCTTGTCTCCAAGCGTCATCCGTTTCGCAGACAATACAATCCTAAGCAGAGGGCTCAACTCTGATTTGTCTCGGAGCACTAGCCACCTGATTTGTTGTCGATGAACCCTGAGCTGATGTCCACTCCTTTGCTTCTGTCAGGGCTTTAAGAATGGTTTCTTCTGGAGAGATATTGTGCTTGTTGAAGATCAAATGGTTCCTTACTCCCCAAATCGTCCAAAGAATCTAAGGTGCTAGCGGTGCTTCTTCAGTTCCTGCAGAAGACAGACAAGCCAATTTCCTGAAGGATTTCCAGGTAGTAGCAAAGTTCAAATTGCTAGCAAGGATAAGAGGCGTACATTCAATAACACTCAAAGTCTCATACTTCTCCGATGATTCGCCAGACATTGTTGTCTTTTAATCACTTCACGCTTACCCTCGAATAGCACTAATTATCCATACCAGTGGCATTAAGCAAGCAAAACTCAATCATACCAGTGGCATTAAACAAGCAAAATTATTAAGAAATTATGCATAAAAAATTGTTTATGCAGAGGCCAATATGTTGTTCTTGGAAGCACCGGTTGGGGTTGGGTTCTCGTATACTAGTAACTCAATGGATCTTCAAAAACTTTTCAGGCATTATCGCGATCTCGCTGAACTCCATCGAGCCTTCTTCAACTCTCCAGAGATTAAACGAGAATCCGCTAGCCGAATTACACATCCCACCAAGAACAAGCATACCATCACACTAATTGAGGAAATCAAACAACAGCCCAGGTGGTCTAAGCGTTTGAACATCACTCCATGTATAAGTATCCAAGCAGAAGGATGAGATAAAGCACGAATTGATATCAAAAACGTAGAAATTCCTTTTGCACAATCTGAAGCTTAGGTTTTCGTGAACTTTGATCGGAAATCGGCGGGGAGAGGCGGACATAGCTCCCAGGAATCGAGAGCCGGATCATAGACTTGAATGGCTAATCGAGCGTCGATGTCGACCAATCCGCCGATGGATCTAACTCCGCCGACGAAGATGAGCCGGAGCAAGTCGAGAAAACTCCCAGAAGACGGCTAATCCGGGGGGAATCAAACAGGGAAAGTGAATCGCCAGCTAGGTTTGAGGATCGGTGAGAAGGAAAATCTAGGAGGGGTGGTGAAGAGGCACTGATCGGATCCGACGAGGTGGACGTAAGGCAAGGAGGCAGCGGGAAGACGGAGCCAGGAGTTGGAGAGAGGATCGAATGCGAAGGACTGGTTGTGGAAGGAGGAGGTGTTGTGGATTCCGAAGAGGAATAGCCATGGGGAAGAGGAGGAAGAAGGGGAAAGAGGAAGAGAGATGATGATCGCTTGACTTTATCAATGGCGTGTAAAAGGGTAAAGTCAATTCTCCCTAAGAAAATGATAGTATATTTGTTTAAATGAAAAATGGTGGTAGTATTGAAAATGATAGTGGTAGTTTGGACAAATTCTTTTTTTTTTATGTGTGTTGATAACAAATACGAATCTTATCTTTCCGTAGAATTTTACAAATTTTACCTTCCCGTGTTTTTTTTTTTGCTCACAAGCATAGTTAATATACGATTACAAGAAAGAGCTTTTATTCGACCATGTTCCACGAGCAAACACTGACATAATCTGACCAAACTCACAATTGTCTAAAATAATTATTTTCTTCGTCTTGTTACATTATTATCGAAATGGATCATTAGGAAACTGATAGGGCTCAGGTTTTACCCTAATAAAATTACTGCAAGTGCACAGCAAAAACAATCTTAGTATAAGGGGTATCGAAACCCAAGGGAAGTAGATACTACGCTACTTAGTTCATATTATGCTAGGTCAAATAGGTTAAAAGTAAATAAAGCAACTAAATAAATCAAGAACATAATTAAATGCGGTATAAGTTCAGGAGACGAAGACGCTAGGCAAAGATGATTATCAGGATGAATCAGAGAATGCAAATATTATTTTGTCAGGAAATAATTAAGAACCGTCTAGAACTCGAAACGCTAATTTAAAACTAATCAACTCTCGTTGCAGAAGTTATCTATGCCTAAATTCCAGAAAATCAAATCTCTTTGCGAGTTGAAACAATTCAAACAAGCATTAATGTTCAGGTTCGATTTTGTTCACAAAATACCTAAACTAAATCTCTTTGCGAATAGATATTTTGCTCATCTATGATTAGGTCAGATTATCAATAATGCTCTCGCATCTATTAAACAACCTAAGGTTTGATTTCTAAGTGATCAATTTCAGAAATCAAGTTAAGCACAAATCAAGATGAAGATTGATATGTCCATATTTTACATCATATTTCTCTCCATTTAGTGTAAGTTTGTCATCATTTAGGATCCTTACTTAGCATCATTGTATTGCATTTCAATCATTTAGAGTATAGGATCTCTTTGCATGTTCTTTTGCATGTTTTGGTGCATTTGGAGTCTTGATCAGGTGAAAAGGACACTATGGAGGCGTGGATGGAGCTGGAGAAGGATTGCATAGCACTTGGAGGAGAAAGGAGTCACCAAGCAGATGAAGGAGAAGATTTCTCGCGCTGGATCGACGAGATGGATCGACGAGTACGTCGATCCAAACTTCCAGGGGTTCGTATCGATGAAACGGATCGACGTAGCTCGTCGATCCAAACTTCCAGGGGTTCGGATCGATGAAACAGATCGACGAAGTACGTCGGACCAGTTTTCCAGGGGTTCGGTTCGACGACATGGATCGACGAAGTCGTCGAACCAAACCCAAACGCCAACAAGAAGAAGCCGAGAGACAAGGACTTGGATCGATGACTTGGATCGACGAAGGACATCGAACCAATTCGGCAGGGGTTCGGATCGACGAACTGGATCGATGAACACGTCGATCCGAACCCAAACTTTTTCTTTTTGTCATCCTCATGGGTCCCTCCTATAAATACTCTTTAGACCTAATTTTTATGTTAAGTTTTATTCTCTCTTGTCTTGTCATAAACTTTTAGCCTCTTTGAGAGAAAACCTTGTATTTGCTTTGGATCTTTAAGTTTTATGCAATATCTATCTTGAACTTCTATTAATCTTTTCTCTAATCATGTTTAACCTTTCTCTTATCTTTGATTTGATGGGTTTAACTATGATTAGTGAGTAGTTCTTTAGGAACTTGGGGATGGGTTAGATTTAGGGTTTTCTAATGGTTCAATCTTGCAATCTAGGATAGATTCTTTCATCTCTCTTCTTATTAAGGTGTTCTTAATGCCAACTAGCTAATCTTTTGCTATTTGGATCATAAGCACTTCATACACCCACCCAAGTGTTTGATGAAATGCTTGAACCAACTTTCTAAGAGATTTACATACCTAGCCTAACATCATTAGTTGTCTAGGGTGTTTATCATGCTATTAGACTTGTTATTCATGCTTGCTAATCATTTTAATGCTAAAACATCATTAGTTCATTAGGGTGATTAGTGAAGAGATTAGTGCCACACATCATGAATTAGTCTTTAATTAGTGTTCTAGGCATAGAGATGGCTTGATTAGTTGCTTAAATGATTGCAAGATTGTCCATTTGGTTTCTTAAATCAATGATTCCATCCCTAGGTTTCGTTTTTTAGTAATTTGATAATCCTAATTAGTAGTTAATTGTGTCATTAGTACTTGTTTAGTAGTAATTAAGGCTTAGTTTCATATTATTGAACTTGTAGTGTCTCTCTTAGGTTGTGTCTTGTTTTTAATTGTTGCTTATCACTTTAAACCCTTTCAATTTAGCTTAGCTTAAACAAAACTTTGCATTCTTATTGAATCATCTCCCAAGATGGATTGATACCTCAAATATTGCAATGATATGAGCAATTGAGGAATAGCTAACAAGTGTAAAAAACTCTTGTTTCAATTTGGCGCCGTTGCCATATTGGGTTTCTTTGATCATTAAGATTTGAGTTTAGTTTGAGACTAAGCAATACTTTGTGTTTATTGACCATTTCATTTTCTAGATTTCAGTTTCCCTTGGATGCACCTAAGATCACGAGGAGACAACAACTTCCAAGGCTTTCAAGAGATTGATCAGTTGGTAAGGGTTGCTAAGATTGCAAGAAGGGAAGCTGCAAGGTTAGAAAGGTTGAGAATGGAAGAACAACAAAGAGTTCAACACCCTCCACCAGTGGCGCATGCCAACCAAGCTCATAATGGAAATGAGCAAGCTCCAAGGGGCAATGGAAACAACTTGCATGCGCCTAGACAAGGGAGAACCATAGGGGCTGGTGATGCTCCAAATATTCACCAAAATAGATATGGTATTCAACCTCCACCGGTTCACAACAACACCTTTGAAGTGAAGCCAGCTTTCATCTCCATGGTTCAACAAGACAAATTTCATGGTTTGCCTATGGAAGATCCCCTTGATCACTTGGATAACTTTGATAGAGTTTGTGGGTTGTTCAAGATGAATGGTGTGAGTGAGGATGCTTTCAAGCTAAGACTCTTTCCCTTTTCTCTTGGGGATAGAGCAAGATAATGGGAGAAAAACTTGCCTCAAGGTACAATCACCTCTTGGGATGAATGCAAGAAAGATTTCCTATCTAAGTTCTTCTCCAACTCAAGGACAGCCAAGTTGAGGAATGAGATCTCTAGCTTCACTCAAAAGAACAATTAGTCTTTCATTGAAGCATGTGAAAGATTCAAGGGCTACACTATGCAATGCCCTCATCATGGCTTTTCACAAGAGTCTCTCCTTAGCACCATCTATAGAGGTGTCCTTCCAAAGATTAGAATGCTTCTTGATACCGCAAGTAATGGGAACTTCTTAGGCAAAGAAGTAGAAGATGGTTTGGAGCTTGTTGAGAATCTTGCCTTGAGTGATGGTAATTACAATGAAGACTATGATAGAGCTCCAAGGGGAAGTGAGTATGAGTCTACAAAGAAAGAGATGAAATCTCTACATGACAAGATGGACAAGCTTATGTCTTCCAATCAAAGGCATGTACATTTTGTTGAAGATAACCAAGAGGATTGTGAGGATCAAGTTGAGTATCAAGAGGGTCAAGAGGTGGTCAATTTCGTGGGTGGCCAAGGGGGCTACAACAACTACTCAAACAACAACTATAAGGGGAATAACAACCTCTCTTATAGAAGTACTAATGTAGCCAACCTTGGAGATCAAGTCTATCCTCCACAAGCTACTCAAAACAAAACTTTTGTGCCTTACAACAATCAACAAAAGGGTTATGCACCAAGGTCTAACTACCAAGGAGGAAACCAAAGCAACTTTGGTGGGCAAAAGTTTAACCAAGGCAATGCTCCACCGGGTTTTAATCAAACTTCACAAGGTCCTCCACAAGACAATGTTCAGCTTATGCTTCAACAAATACTTCAAGGTCAAGCCAATAGTGATGCTAACATGGGAAAGAAGATTGCTGAAATTAATACAAGGATGGATTCTTCACTTAATGAACTTGCTTCTCAAATTGGGGGTCTTCAACAAAAGTTCAAGCAACTTGAGAAAGGCAAGGCTTCTAGCTCAAACTCTCAAGGCACTCTACCGGGAAAGTGTGAGGCAAACCCCAAGGAATACATCAATGTTATTACTTTGAGAAGTGGAAAGGAGTTGCCTCCAAGGACAAGTCCTTTGATCAATGAGGACATTGAAATCTAAGATGGGGAGGATAGCTTTGAAAAAGCTCAAGATGCTATAACATTTGATGATGTGTATATTGCAAAGAGAAGCAAGGAAGTGGTAAAGGAGAAGCCAAAAGAAGATGTGCAACAAAAGGAGTCCACCTTTGTTCCTCCACCTTACAAGCCTAAGCATCCTTTCCCCGGGAGGTTTAAGAAACAATTGGTGGAGAAATACAAGGCTATGTTTGACAAGCAAATCAAATACATTGAGCTCAAGATGCCTTTGGTGGATGCTTTTATGATGATTCCACAATATGCTAAGTTCTTGAAGGATACCGTG
>JAHZTW010000001.1:380933641-381097367 GCA_020283515.1 Alliaria petiolata
TACAGCTCTCCTATTTTCTCTTCCCTTAGTCAACTGCTGCCCATTTTCAGGGTGTTCTAAGATCTTTTCATTGACTCTTCTTACTCTTTTGAAGTCTCGGGAAATAGTGCTACTCTCTACTTGTGTTCATTGTGAGGAGACAGGTTCAAGAGCACTCACTAGTATTGTTCCTTGTGAGGAGACAAGCTCATGAGGTTCATTGCACTATTTCCAGACTTAGACTCTTTTTATTTCTTTTCTTTTCTCAAGGGAAGATCAAGGAGAGACTGCAATTTTTCTATTTGTTCAGACTGAAAGAGGAATCAAGTTCTGCGCATAGCTAGTTCTTATAAGGGGACCTGGACTCTCTCTGTTAGATTGATCCACTTGCAACTTTCTACTTAGTAAGACCTGTAATCAACTACTAAAGCAATGGTCCCTCAAGTGTCAACAATGTGCGGTTAAGTTCCTAGAAAAACTGAAAGTTCCAACTGGTTTTGACTCAATAAAACAATTTTTTGACTGAAAAACAAACTTTCAAAACAAAACACAATGTTAGCAACTACCTCCCCCAGACTTGAACAACACTGTCCCCAGTGTTATTAAGAATGAGTTTGGATAGAAAAAATTAGTGCTAAACTGTTATAAAACAAAGAGAAAAATCGGATTACCTGACTCTGCGTGCAGCATCGATCGACACAGATGGTGTCGATCGTTGCTGTGTATGATCATGGTGTCGATCGATACTAGGTAGTGTCGATCGATACTAGGTAGTGTCGATCGACACTCTGTCCGTAAACAGAGTTCAGCCACTCAAACATGAATGTTGCTAAGTCAGATTGTTGTTAGAGTCATCCTACCTGTTAGAAAACTCAAACAAACCGTTAAAAGCACAAGATAATCCAATAAACTCAATGAGTTCAACAAGTTGGAAACAAAGTACTGAAGCAAATGGAAGCAAAATGCAGACTCAAGAGAAAAAGAAAAACTGACTCAAAATACTAAAAGGAATGGAGGAATCACTCGTCGTCATTTGAACGTGGTGGAGAAGAGCTTGGTGGTGTGGGAGGGCGAACGCAGCTGCAGCTGGAGACAGTAGCAATGGCGTTCCAGATGGCCTAGAAGCTCTGCACCACATATCTCTGGAAAACATCTGGCTCCATAGGAATCTCGGGAGCATCTGGAAGGTGGTGAGGACCAATAGGCAACGGTGCTCTGTTGCGCCTCGAACATGAAGGGCGTGTGGGATCCTCAGCTAGTCTGGAGGAGGTACCTCGGCGTCTGGGAACGGGAGCAGTCCTCAGCCTGTTCGGACTAGGCTGAAATGCGAGGCGGCCTGCATCGTCAGTGATGTGAGTAAGGTCCATGTCAGGTAACTGGACCATGCGCTACATTCTCTGCTCGTCACTAAAAACCCATAATCTCTCTGGCTTCACCCAGTGAGCCCTCTGCAAGTAATCCATATCAACCCAAGCACGCGATGTATCAATGGTGCAGCTAGAAGTGTCAATCCCGCAGTGCTGGAAGATAGGAGTCAGAAGACTTCCTACAGTCTCGGGCTTGGTCTTCGTACCACTGAAAGGCTTCGTCTTCAAGGAAGCCAAATGATGAGCAAATACCGCGCCAAGGTTCGCGCTTTCTGGCGCGTCAGACTCCTCATAAATCTCAGACCAAAGGGCGCGATACAGCAATACCAACTCAGACACGCGCATCTTCCCTGGCTCATGCTTACATAGAAGTGTAGTGGCGAATATGCGGACCAACTAGCGAAGGGTAGGATGGCGAATGTCGGTCTGTGTGGAGGTCTTAGAGTCATACCTCCCATTTCCAAAGTGTGACCAGAAATCCTGGTTGTCCAGAAGCTGCGTCTGAAGAGAGACTCATGTAGCATGCTCATCTGCGAACCCATAGATGCCACAAAGCTCTGGAAGTGGAATCCTGTAGCGAATCCCGCGGATAAGGAAGGTCAATGTGCCTTCCAAAGCATTCCGGACTATCTCGTTCCGGTAGTAGACGCAAGCTGTGGCAATGAACTGGCGGACAAGGTCTGGATAAAGGTCATACTGCCGCGTCGCTATAGTGCCCATCCCAACTCTGCTCATCAGATGTAGGATGTCGTCTTTGATGCCCAACTCTCGCATCGTCTTCTTAAATGCAAACCGAGTCGGAGCAATTTCCACTTTCAGCCATGCATTGTAGAACAAGGTATCGTAGTCGTCCCAAGCTTCGTCGATGCCTCGAAGAGTACACAGGTCCTTTGCGACCTCTTTAGCTGGTGGGTCTTCCCAATTTCGCTCAATCCGAATCCTTGCACCTTCACGTTTTGCCCAAGGNAATGTCGGTCTGTGTGGAGGTCTTAGAGTCATACCTCCCATTTCCAAAGTGTGACCAGAAATCCTGGTTGTCCAGAAGCTGCGTCTGAAGAGAGACTCATGTAGCATGCTCATCTGCGAACCCATAGATGCCACAAAGCTCTGGAAGTGGAATCCTGTAGCGAATCCCGCGGATAAGGAAGGTCAATGTGCCTTCCAAAGCATTCCGGACTATCTCGTTCCGGTAGTAGACGCAAGCTGTGGCAATGAACTGGCGGACAAGGTCTGGATAAAGGTCATACTGCCGCGTCGCTATAGTGCCCATCCCAACTCTGCTCATCAGATGTAGGATGTCGTCTTTGATGCCCAACTCTCGCATCGTCTTCTTAAATGCAAACCGAGTCGGAGCAATTTCCACTTTCAGCCATGCATTGTAGAACAAGGTATCGTAGTCGTCCCAAGCTTCGTCGATGCCTCGAAGAGTACACAGGTCCTTTGCGACCTCTTTAGCTGGTGGGTCTTCCCAATTTCGCTCAATCCGAATCCTTGCACCTTCACGTTTTGACCAAGGAGGAAGAGAGGGGATTGCTGCATCATTAGCAGTTCCTGAGGTGGATGCTTCAGCTTCCCGTGGTCTCTTGGTTCGTGGTGGCATCTGCAAGTAAAAAGAAAACCCAAAATCAATCCAAACTCTGACAAATGAAACACAAGTCGTCAATACAGGTCGGGTGTCGATCGACACACATGGTATCGATCGACACCATGCGTGAAATTCGAACACGAACCAGAAATCATGATTTCAACCTCAATTCAACATCAATTAGCAATACTAACAATACCAGTAGCATGAATCGACCAAGTCTAAACCATCAACCCCAAAGAAAAATCCAAATTCGCAACATGCATCCTTAATTTTGATAGGGCTCAGGTTTTACCCTAATAAATCTACTGCAAGTGCACAACAAACGCAGTTGAAGTACAAGGGGTATCGAATCCCAAGAGAAGTAGATACTATGCTATGGTTTCTAATTTTGGATTATGCTAAGTCAAATAGGTATTTAAAGTAAATGAAACTAGGCGAATAAAATAGATGTGATTAAAGCGGTTTTAAAATTCAGAGACGAAGGCGCTAGGTGAGGGTAAATTATCAGGTTGAATCCAAGAATGCAGATATTATTTTTATTTGGGATTTATTAAGAACCGTCTAGAACTCGAATCACTAAGTTAATACTAATCAACTCTCGTTGCAGAAGTTATCTATGCTTAAATTCCAGAGAACCAAATCTCTTTGCGAGTTCAAACAATCTAAGCAAGCATTAATGTTCAGGTTCGATATGTTCACAAAATACCTAAACCAAATCTCTTTGCGAATAGTTATTTTGCTCACCTATGATTAGTTCAAGTTATTAATAATGCTCTCGCATCTATTAAACAACCTAAGGTTTGATTCCTAAGTGATCAATTCAGAAATCAAGTTAAGTTCAAATCAAGGTGAAGATCTAAGTGATTTCCCTAACAAAGATAATAATTCTACAGACTTTTCATCAAACCCTAAATCACCCTAACCTAACTAGCAAACTACTCAGACATAATCATGGAAACACAAATCATGGCTGAAATAAATTGCATAAATAAATAGAAGAGAATGATACTGGGGTTCAAAATCTTGCTCGGAATGAGTTAGAATTGTCTCCCCAAAAGCTCAGGATCAATCTCTCTAAGTCTCAAAAACTCTAAAAATATGAAAGTATGAAAAAGGTGTCTTGGCTCTTTCCTTTATAGAAGGAGATTTTTCGTCCAGGGGCAGATTTGTAATTCTTCAAAACTTGAGCTCTTTCCTTTTTCTGATGGAAATCGACCAGACTTGCCGACTCTGTCTTGGTGTCGATCGACACTGATGGTGTCGATCGACACTCAGCTCGTAAATTCACTCTTCTGACTTCATCACTTCAGCTGCTTCTCCAGAATGCTCCAAAACGTTCCAGAATATCCCATTTAACTCCAAGTGTTCTCCATCCTGTAAAGACTCAAATAGGACTCGAAAACTAACAAAATACTCTATAAAAACACCTATATCATGGTCTAAAAATGGGTAAAAACCATGATATATCAAATTTTCAAAAATTTCAAAAATTTCAATTGAATGAAAATTTAGGATGAAAAACAGTTGGGTAATGATCTAATTCATTGTAAACAACCTAAATAGACATCATTCAACAAAGAAATCAAGCTAAATAGGTTGAATTCAAAAAATTTAACCTTAGGGTCGAAAATGAAATTGGGAGATTTGAAGAACATACCTTGGCAGATCGAATGAATGGACAATGGATTATGGAAAAGGATGAAAATCTGCACGGATTAGAGCTTTGAATCACTTAATTTCGTTGAGAAATAAAGATTTGGTGATTTTCTCAAAAACTCGGGTTGTGAAAGTTATGAAGAAAAAGAAAACAAAGTCGGGGTTTTGAAGACTTACCTGCGTCCCCGTGTGGTGTCGATCGACATTGAGCATGATCGAGCCTACTCTTTTTTTTTTTTATATAAAAGCCAAAATAATTAGTAAAACCAAAATCAAAATGAAAAATAAACTAAGTACCTATCAGTGGGTTGCCTCCCAATCAGCGCTCGTTTATCGTCAATAGCTTGACTGTTCATGCGTTTAGGCGGTGGGTGCATCATCCAGAGAGAGAATGTGTCTGTCTGGAATCTCGGCTTGAACCCAATAGTGTTTCACCCTCTGCCCATTCACAATGAACTCCTCTCCTTTGGAGTTTGTCAAGACGATTGCTCCATATGGTCTGGCCTCTTTGATTGTGAAGGGACCTGATCAACGTGAACGCAATTTACCAGGAAACAATTGCAAACGAGAGTTGTATAGAAGTACCTGGTCATTTGGTTCGAAATGTCTGGAGATAATCTTTTTGTCATGATATGCCTTTGTCATTTCCTTGTAAAGTTTCGAGTTCTCATAGGCGTGATAGTGCAGTTCATCGAGCTCATTGAGTTGCACTAGGCGCCTTTCTGCAGATGGCTTGTAGTCCCAAGCGGAGTCTTATAGGCAGTTTTATAAGCCCAAAGTGCATCATCCAACATCGCAGCCCAATCTTTTCTCATTTTGCCCACGGTCTTCTCCAGAATTTGCTTGATCTGTCTGTTGGAGACTTCGATTTGTCCACTCGTTTGGGGGTGATACGGAGTAGCCACACGATGTTGAACACCATGCTTTTTCAGCAGCTTGTTGAATACCTTGTTGACGAAGTGAGAACCACCATCACTGATCTTAGAAGCAACTGTATCCACCCACTTAGAGACATAGTCTACAGCCACCAAGATGTATTGCATTCCAAAGGATGGAGGAAAAGGGCCGATGAAGTCAATACCCAAACAATCAAAGACTTCAACTTCAAGGATGAAGTTCTGTGGCATCTCGTGTCGCTTGCTGATATTTCCTCTCCTTTGACAAACATCACATTGCGTGATGAACAGTTGCGCATCCTTGAACATAGTAGGCCACCAAAAGCCTGCTTGAAGAACCTTGGATACTGTCTTGAAGGTTGCAAAGTGTCCAGCATACTCAAAACCATGACAATGGAATAGGACATCACAGACCTCACTCTCTGCAATGCATCTTCTGTAAACATTGTCTGAACAATGCTTGTATAAGTGAGGTTCATCCCAATAGTATCTCCTGAGTTCCCTTGTGAACTTCTTCTTCTCATAGTTCTTGAGATGATTAGACTCAATGTCGGCAGCAAGGGAGTTCACAATGTCAGCATACCATGGTCGATTCGCATCATTAATGGCAAAGATTGGCTGTCGAAACACATCATCTAGGATCCTGCGAAAAGAAGCTCGCGTCGGGTGTCGATCGACACAGATGGTGTCGATAGACACTGGGTAATTGCCAATCTTCAAATTTTCGGACACGGTGTCGATCGACATTGGGCATTGTCCTGAGAATGTAGTTGATTGAAAGCGAGTTTCAACAAGGTAAATGTTCTCTTCAGGTAAGAAATCATCAATGGGTACGTCATCTTCTATCCTGATCCTTGAGAGATGATCAGCCACTCCATTTTCAACTCCTTTCTTGTCTTTAACTTCTATGTCGAACTCTTGAAGAAGTAGAATCCATCTGAGCAATCTTGGCTTTGCATCCTTCTTCTGCATCAAGTAATTCAATGCAGAATGATCAGTGTGAACAATCACCTTTGAGCCAACAAGATACTAGCGAAATTTCTCAAAGGCAAAGACCACAGCTAGCAATTCCTTCTTCGTAGTTGCATAGTTCTTCTGAACATCATCCAATGTTCTGCTGGCATAGTAAATGGCGTGAAGCTTCTTGTCCTTCTTCTGTCCCAGAACTGCCCCACTGCGAAATCGCTGGCATCACACATTACCTCAAAAGGTAAATCCCAGTCTGGAGGTTGAACAATTGGAGCACTCACTAAGGCTTGCTTGATCTGTTCAAAGGCTGAAAGGCATTCTGCAGTGAACTCGAACTTCACATCTTTGCAGAGAAGAGCAGTGAGTGGTCTCGCGATCTTGTTGAAATCCTTGATGAATCTTCTATAAAACCCAGCATGACCTAGAAAACTCCTCACTGATTTCACAGAATCAGGTGCTTGCAAAGTCGTCATCACTTCAATCTTGGTGCGATCCACTGCGATTCCTTCAGCTGAAACCTTGTGTCCAAGTACAATCCCATATGTGACCATGAAATGACACTTTTCCCAGTTCAGGACTAAATGTTTCTCTTCACATCTCCGCAGTACAACACACAAGTTCTCTAAACAGTCTTTAAAAGATGACCCATAAACAGAAAAGTCATCCATAAAGATCTCCATGAAATTCTCTTTCATATCCGTGAAGATGGACATCATGCATCTCTAGAAGGTCGCAGGAGCATTACAAAGTCCAAATGGCATTCTGCGATATGCAAATGTGACATAGGGACATGTAAAAGTGGTCTTCTCCTGATCATCCGGATGGATAGGAATCTGGAAGAACCCTGAATAGCCATCAAGGAAGCAGTAGTAAGGATGATTCGCCAATCTCTCCAGCATCTGATCAATGAAAGGCAAAGGAAAGTGATCATTTCTGGTCGCGGCATTTAGCTTCCTGTAGTCAATGCACATCCTGTGTCCAGTCACAGTTCTTGTCGGAATCAGCTCGTTCTTCTCATTCTTCACCACTGTGACTCCTCCTTTCTTAGGAACCACGTGAACCGGACTGACCCAAGCACTGTCCGAAATGGGATAGATGATCCCAGCTTCCAAGAGCTTCATGATCTCCTTCTTGACTACTTCCTTCAGGTTCGGGTTTAACCTTCTTTGATGTTCAATCGATGACTTTGTCTCATCCTCAAGGTGAATCTGATGCATGCACAAGTCTGGTGAGATACCTGAAATGTCATCAAGAGAATAGCCAAGAGCTTTGCGATATTTGCGCAGCTTGCTTAGCAATAAAGTGAGCTCTGCGTTGTTTAAGTAAGCATTTACAATGACATGATAAGTTGAATTAGGACCAAGAAATGTGTACCTTAGCCCGGCAGGGAGCTTTTTAAGCTCAACTCTTGGTGCTTTAACCTCACTCCAATCGCCAAGTGTTACGTCTTTGGCTGATTTCGCAGGGTGTCGATCGACACTTATAGGTGTCGATCGACACAGGTCCTCCTGTGCGACTAACTGCAGCATTTGCTCACTAACATCCAGCATTTTTGTGTAACCTGCAGCTGCATCGTCCAAGTGCTCAATGTCTTTTGTTGAAGTAGTCAATGCTCGCTCCAAAGGGTCTGTAGGATGGTCCTCTTGGAAAATCTCTTCATCAAGGTTGGTGAGGGAATCGACATAGAAGGTATGTCCATCAATCGTGGGTCTCTTCATCAGCTTCTCCATGTCAAAATTCATCACCAAATCACCAATGTTCAGCGCAATCCTCCCCTTCCTCACGTCAATGATAGCTCCAGCTGTAGCCAAGAATGGTCTACCAAGTATGAGAGGGTCTTTGGGTTCCTCATCATAAGCTAATACCACAAAGTCTGTGGGAATCAAACAATCTCCCACTTTGATAGGAACATCTTCTAAGACACCTTCAGGGATCTTGACAGAACGATCAGCAAGGACTAAGGAGATTATGGTTGCCTTGAAGTCTGTCATATCCAGCCTAGAAGCAACTGAAACAGGCATCAAGTTTACACTTGAACCCAAGTCGCATAGAGATCTCCAAAACTAGTCAGAAAAGATGGAGCAATCAAGAACAAAGCTTCCTGGATCGGAGAGTTTCTCTGGTAGCATGTTCTGTATGACAGCACTAACTTGCTCTGATATCATCATTACTCCTCCCTCCATATCCATGTTCTTGGTCATCATCCACTTCAGGTATCTCTTTATCACTAGAGTAGTTCTAATGGCATCCATCAAAGGAATTTCAACCACTAGTCTATCCATGATAGCCTTGCATCTAATGTCCAGTAGCTCCTTCTTAGACTTCTTTGGTATCAAGGGGAAAGGGATCTTTGGTTTGTAAACCCTTTCTGCTACAACCTTCGTTGTTGTGAGCTGATCTGGTGTTGTCTGTGATGAGCGTTGATCGACACCCGCCTGGTGTCGGTCGACACTTGCCTCCGAAGTCGAGTCCTTCACGTCAAGTTCGTCTGATTTGTCGTGAATCTCCTCGGGTGTCGATCAACACTCAGTAGTGTCGATCGACACTGGCTCCGCAGCGTCTTCTACATCTTCGACCTCCTCGAATTCTTCAGTGCTTAGCCTTCTGTTCTGCACAGGTTGAAGGTTCTTCCCACTCCTCAATGTGGCAGTATTCACATGGCGTTTGGGATTGGTATCTGTCTTTCCTGGAAGGAATCCTTCTTGCCTGTTTACAGCTTCTGCGGTTTGAGCAACTTGAACATCCAGCTTCTTCATGTGAGAGTTTATGCTCTCAATCTTTTCATTCAGGTCTTGGTACAGTGAATCAATCTTGCCATTGAAATTCACTGTCAAATTCTGCTGTCCCTCCAAAAGTTGCTCTAGCATAGCCTTCATTTTGTTGTCTTGCGCATGAGGCTTTTGGTAAGAGGAGTTTCCATAGCTCCTTTGGTAATTGTTGTTCTGGAATGGGAGCTTTTGAGTATAACCAGAAGAGTTTTGATTCCCTGTAAAGGAGCTCTTCTGATAATTCCCATTGAAACTCCTATTCCCCTGCTGATTCCCAAACCTTTGGCCTTGATGTAGTTGACATCCTCTTATTCGCATCATTCATCTGGTTCGAATGTCTCCACTTCATTAACAAAATGGACTTGCTTCTTCCCCACCAAGAGATCCAGCTTCATGTTTACCTCAGCAATTTGGTTTCCTCCAGTTACTCCGGCGTGTTGTCTTCTTTCGAAGTCTGCGTTCTTGGTACTGTTGCAAGAGGCCAAATTCTCTATAAGCACCATTGCGTCTCCTGGGTATCTGGTGTTGAAGCTGCCATTGCTTGCTGCGTCTAAGGCCATATGATACCTCCAATCAATCCTGCGGTAAAAGACACCAAGGAGCTGCGGTTCGCTGAAACCGTGGTGTGGGCAATCCCTCAGGTACGCCTTGAATCTCACCCAAGAAGCTTTGAATGCTTCAGTGGGTCCTTGGGAGAATGTAGTGATCTTCGTCCTCAGCTCTTCTGATCTTGCGTCATCAAAGAAATTGCATAAGAATGCATTCTTTATCTCTTCCCAAGTGGTTAGTGAGCCTGGATCCAACTGCTTTAGCCAGTAGGATGCATCTCTAGCAAGCGAGTAAGGGAAGAGCTTGCAGAAAAGATAGTCGTAGGTCACTCCATTGGCCTTGATGCTTGAAGCTAAATCTTCGAATCTCTCAATATGGTCCATAGGATGCTCATTAGGAAGACCATGGAAGGGATGCTGAGCCACCAATGTGAAGTAAGCAGGCTTCAACTCAAAGTCATTCCTTTGGAATGCAGGAGGACGGATCGCAGCTCTATTAGGATAAAACTGGTCTGGGCGGTTGTACTCGCCAAGTGTTCTTCCACGTCCAGCTTCCGCAGGGGCGATTTGTATCGCTGGTTCAATGATGACGGCGCCAGACTCATCAAGTCTCTGTCCTTGGGTATTCCTTCTATTGCCTTGTAGGTCGAATAGGTTGCCTTCTGCGTCGCGTACCACAACCATAGCTTCGGCCATTGTAGTCTGCGCAAGGTGTCGATCGATGCTAATTGTGTCGATCGATGCTGAGGTTGGGTGTCGATCGATGCTAGTTGTGTCGATCGACGCTCAGGCAGATTTGCGGTTCGTACGTTCCAAACGACCGAGCTCCTGGTTCAGTGCGACTAGTTCATCTTCCTTTGTTGCTTCTGGTACTGGGCATGCACCTGAAACCAAAGATAAGAAACTAAATTAGTAACAAAAATAAAAAAAATAAAAACAAAATCTAGTCAAAATCCTAATACTACATTCTGTAGGCAACTATTACTTCCCCGGCAACGGCGCCAAAAACTTGATAGGGCTCAAGTTTTACCCTAATAAAACTACTGCAAGTGCACAACTAAAGCAATCGTAGTATAAGGGGTATCGAAATCCCAAGGGAAGTAGATGCTACGCTAAGGTTTTTAAGTTCAGATTATGCTAGATCAAATATGTTAAAAGTAAATAAAGCAACTAAATAAATCAAGAACAGAATTGAATGCGGTGTAAGTTCAGGAGACGAAGACGCTAGGCAAGGATGATTATCAGGATGAATCAGAGAATGCAGATATTATTTTGTCAGGAAATAATTAAGAACCGTCTAGAATTCGAAACGCTAATTTAAAACTAATCAACTCTCGTTGCAGAAGTTATCTATGCCTAAATTCCAGAAAACCAAATCTCTTTGCGAGTTCAAACAATTCAGACAAGCATTAATGTTCAGGTTCGATTTTGTTCACAAAATACCTAAACCAAATCTCTTTGCGAATAGATATTTTGCTCATCTATGATTAGGTCAGATTATCAATAATGCTCACGCATCTATTAAACAACCTAAGGTTTGATTTCTAAGTGATCAATTTCAGAAATCAAGTTAAGCACAAATCAAGATGAAGATCCAAAAGATTTTCCTAACAATAATAATAATTCTACAAACTCGTCATCAACCCTAAATCATCATAACCTAACTAGCAAACTACTCAGACATAGACATGAAAACACAAATCATGACTGAAATAAATTGCATTAAAGAAAAGAGAATGATACTGGGGTTCAAAAACTTCTCGGAAGAGTACAGAATTATCTCCCCAAAAGTTTTGGATCTCTCTCTCTCTAAGTCTCAAAAACACAAAATTATGAAGAGGTATTCAAAAGTATTTGGCTAAACAATGCCTGAAAACTATTTATAGAAGAGGATTTTTCGTCTAGGGGCAGACTTGTAATTTCTTCAAACTCGCTCTCTTTTCTTTTTCTGATGGAAATCGCGAAACTTGGCCGACCTCCTTTGGTGTCGATCGACACTCTGCGCGTAAATCTACTCTTCCGACTTCATCACTTTAGCTGCTTCTCCAAAATGCTCCAGAAAGTGCTAGAATCTCCTATTTAGCTCCAAATGCTCTCCATCCTGTAAAGACTTAAATAGGACTCAAAAACTAACAAAAGACTCTATAAAAACATTTATATCTTGGTCCAAATGTGGGTAAAAACCATGATATATCATAAACACAACGTCTTGTTACATTATAATTAAAATCAATCATTTAGAAATACAACAAACGGTTCCATGACACTTGCAAGTTAACAATAGACAACGTTTACAAATCCATTAACTTTATATAATATCAATTTTAGCAATAACTTTTAGAATAATACAAATACGACACTGTGTGTATCTGTTTTCCAATTGAAACTTACAAATTCATAAATAGATTACAAATCATTGCATAGGCAGCAGTTTCATTATTTATTCGTTTCAATCATTTTATTTTATTTTGAATACCATATTATTCACAAGTTCATCATTATATTCTGTATTTCATTGACCATACTTAGCCTTATACTCTCTCCAGAGTTGATTCACATCTTTCCCAAGCAAATCAACAAAGAAAGCATCACTATAGCCATTTCTCATCTTCTTGTTCAGCTCCGCCACAAACCCATTCCTCAAACCGTTACAATAATCCAAGAACCTAGCAGTGACGTCATAACCCTGATCCCACCTATCACCACGACCAGGCCCCACCCAATGACCCGGGGCGTAACCCGCTTTCAGCCTCACGTAGTCCGCTATACCTTCGATAAGCCCACCCGGGGCCCGGCCCGCACCGTTCCATTGCCAAGAATGGACCACCTCGTGATAAACCACGCCGGTAAATTCCCTCTTTACATCTCCCGAGAAACCCGCGAGATACCCCGCGTTGAAGTGTATCTCGCTTTCCGAGTTCGTGTTGTACGCAACACTGTTACCGTTCTCCATGAACAGTGTGATCTTTGTGACGGATCTTCTGTCCGAAGGGTTGTTTGTTTGCTGGAACAAACGCCACGTGAAGTCCGTGGCAGACATCAACGACTGTGTGCCGTAGCTTGCGCCGCCGATCTCTCCCCGGAATCTCCTTCCTCCGGCGGAATCTCCGGTGTTGTCGACAACCGAGTAGTCAACTGCGTTGACCAGTGAGATGGCGAGCATTAGAGAGACTACAAGGAAGAGTTTATGATGCGTCATCTTTTTGTTTGTTTGTTTGTATTTTGGGACAATGATATGCTTAGCCAAGTGGTAGCTTTATATAGAAAAAAAAAGTGGATTTATAATTACAAGTAGGTTTATTTTGGTCAAACGAAGATCTTTTCTTTGGTAGTGTTCCATAATCGTAAGTTTTGTACAATTACGACCTGGTGGTATCTTTATACATTTTAGTGCCGCTCGAAAGAAAAAAACCGAATTTTAAATTAAGAGAATAGTTTTATTCTTACTTTAATTATTATGTAGTGTTGTTGGTAGATTTTTATGCCACTGCCTCAGGAAAAACGTATAGCACAATTTAAGATCAGTGTTTTGGTCTTTTACTAATTGAGTTGCTTTATAAACCTTTACCAAATTGAGATTGTTAATAAAAAAAATTAGGGTTTTTTCCAAATGACATTTTTTTACAAGTTTACTCTCAAAACCCACGAAATTGAATTTAGTCCACAATGTAACCTACTGTCACCAAGGGCGGATCTAGAAGATCTTTTTACTGGGTGCATTAAAAAATAAGCAAATTAGAGAATTAAGGTTCTTAAAATTTAAGAGGGTTTCTATAAATAAATTAAAAAAAAAAGTAATAATATAATATGATATGATATGATGTTTTTAAAATTAAGAAACTAACCCTCCAAAATTTCTTAAATGAGATACTTTAGAATTCTTTCTATCCATTTTAAGAACCCAAAAATTATTTATTACTGTATTATGTTTTTTACTAAAAACCCCATTTTAAGCAAAACTCGAAACAAGCTTCACTAACCAGTTACTTCTAACCCTTAAACAAGTCTTAAATATCGAGATAAAAGTTATCTGGATCGGTTCAATTTCATTATGATCGAATAGCCATGCTTTGAAGTGCTGAAATCCCTCCATATACTCATGGGAATGAGTAACTCTCAGATTTGAGTTCACGAGCATGACTTAGGGGGCTTATTGGATTATGGATTTGAATTTATTTTTAATGATTTTAGATTTGGTTGGATTTTGATAGAATTTATAGATTTTCTGTGTTTTGTCAACAAATGCGAACCTTAATTATGTTCCCGTGGAAGTTACGTTAGTAGTTTTGTAACTTTTGTTCTCACATTTATAATGGACAAGTACAAGAAATTGATTTTATTCGACCACGTTCAACGAACAAACACTGACTTGAACTTCTAAATCAACTCGTATTATTATCTTTTACTCACAATATGATTAAAGTACTTTTCTTTGTTTGTCTTCTTGTTAGAACATTATTAGAATAGATCACTTGGAAACACAACGAACACACAACAAAAATGTTCCATGGATATTAGCTACGCTGCGATGAATAATTTCATCTTTTAATGCCCGAAGCCACACTAATTTTTTTGGGTAAGTTTGACTCTATTAATTAATGGGAAAGTTACTTAAATATTATATAAATTAGGTGATATGACAAATTACATACAAAAAACTGTATTTTATTACTATCATATTTCGCCGATATCTTCCATACCCAGCGTGCTTTTGTTACCTTTTATAGAAAAAACGTAATTACAAGGAATGCCATTACGTTTTAATTCCACATCAGAAAAAACGCGCCGCCACGTCAGAAATCGCTGACGTGTATTAATGAACTCAGCCGTAAAGCGCTACAGCGGCAATAACGGCTGAGTTACGGTATGTTGCGGCTGATTTAAGGAAAATGGCTGAGTTATGAGCTAATGGCTGACTTACGTGTATAACGTCTCAGCCTGGTGTTTCGATTGACTTAATGAGATATGTCTGAGGTATGAGAAAACGGCTGACTTACGAGCATAACTCAGCCATAAGTTACGGCTGAGTTATAGCCCGATGGTTGTTTTGTCAAATTTTGGCTGAGTTATTGTTTCGACACGACTGAATTAACTTTCTCTGACTGGCTGAGTTATTTCTTCTTTACGGCTGATTTTCGTGTAAGTGTCATAAATCAGCCGTAATGAGCTGGTTTAACGAAAAACTCTGCCTAATTACAGCTGATTTAGTAGCGAAGGTTAATTACCGCAATAGCATGCTTTGACGGCTGACTTATTAAACGATACGGCTGAGCTAAAGATTTTCAGTTGAGTTAAGACATTAAACGGCTGAATTTGGCAGCCATTTTTTTTGTTTTTTTCATTATTGTAATAGTATTCATGTTACGACTGACTTAAAGTTTTGTTTGATGGCTGGTTTAAGACAGTTGATTTACGTGTTAGTTTGGTGGCTTACTTGCCACTTCATCAATTAAAAAATGACGCAGGATGCTTATTTCCATGTCATCATCAACAGAGAAATATGAAACGTCGTCTTCGTCTTCCTCGTCATCGTCATCGTCTTTCTCGTCGTCGTTGTTCTTCACCTTGTTCTTCGCATCAATAGAGATATCCTGAACTTAAATTTTGAACATCCAATTCGTCATCGTCTTCCTCGTTCTTCTTCATTTTCGTTCATCCTTCTCCGATATATGATGGATCTGGTTTCGGTAATTGTAGTTTCTGGTAATTGGGTAAAGAAATACAAATATGTATTTAACACCGACGATAGAGGGTAGAGTTGTGCATATAGATGCGGAAACAACGCACGACAGGCTATGTGAAGCATTATAACTTAGCCGTGAAACCTTAATTTGTTAATCTACGCAACCTTTCGTCTTCCGTGAAGTATTATAACTCAGTCGTGAAATGTAAATTTGCCGCGAAACCATAAGTTAACCTACGCAACATTTTGTCTTCCATGAAGTATTATAACTCAGCCGTGAAGTATAATAACTCATCCGTGAAGTATAATAACTCAGCCGTGAAGTATTATAACTCAGCTGTGAAATGTAAATTTGCCGCAAAACCACTATTCGTGAAAAAGAGAGATTTTTAGCAATGGAAACGGAGAGTTCACTCGAGAAAAAGAAGAGTCCCCACTCGAGTTCGTGAAAAAGGAGACGAAATGTGACGGAGATAAGAGAAGCGGCTGGAAGAGACGATACGACGGCGGAATTAGGGTTTGACTTTGGAATCGCCGAGAGAGAGGTTTTTTTCCGTAACTGTTGTCAATGACGTGGATTTAATTTTTTTTTTATCTTAATGAGGTGCATTAAACTAATTTTTGGTTAATCATTTTTTAATTAAAAAAATCTCAAATTAATCAAGAGTGTTAATTGTAATTACACAAGGGCATAAAATATCTAAGTAATTTTTAGAAAATGTATAATATGCTAGTAATATTCCAACTTTTCTGTAATATCTGAGTAATTCTTTCTTAATTAATTTGAAATAATTCACATTTTCTAGAAATCGAATATAGTATGCAAACACTAGACCTCTGTTAACCACTCAACTAAAAGGGTTCTACACAATATATTAACTTATAATATCCATTTTCGCAATAACTTTAAAATAATACAAAATCCGCAAAAAATCGAATAAGAGATGTGATGTATAAAACAAATTAGAAACGATAAGTGAAAAGAAACGATTGTAAGGAAAGCGTGTTAAAAGCGAGAAAATGATTTCGTAAACAGTATCGGAGGCGAAATATGATCTCTTTGTAACTCAATAAATCTCCCGTAGTGTGATGGGAATACACAATTTTTGAAACTCGAGATACAACTGATACGAGACCGTTTCGCAACACTCGAAACAGAATATCCGTACTTTAAAGAAACTCTACGATAAACTCGCGAGACTTACATTTACAGAAGATAATTGATATAACTTTCAAGAGTGATTTTTGACGTGTGTAGTAAGTGTATAAAACAATGAAAGTCGAGGCTCTTTTTTATAGCCAGAGAAGAGCGGTTTGACGATCCGCGAATCTCCACAAAATATGGTTCGTGCGTACGTTACGCGAAGAGGGGGTAGTGGGTGGAAATCAAGGGAAATTTTTTGACTTGGTTGAAAAAAATCTTTCGAACGTTTAAACCACAAAAATATATATATTTTTTTGAGCATAAATGTTTAATTTCGTTTAAGGATTGGACCCAAAAATAGAAATAAAAATTTGGCTCAAAAAGAACAACCACCTTCGGCCCGAAGGCCCATTCGACTAAGACGATCGCGCCTGTGTCTAGCCTGGCCTTGCTTGGTGGCGGCAGCGAGTCTCAGTCCGACCTCTGCCATACGCACCATGGGTGTTAATCTTTTTGACCATGGCTATATCCCCTTCTCTATTTATACTAGAGTTTTCTCACATTTTCGATGTGGGACAAACACCACTTTCTCACTTACATTTCGCTTGGGCCGAAGCCCATTTTTCACTCTTTCCAATTTTTTCTAAAGCCCATTAATAGAAATGACTCTTAACATATGAACACTCGACTGACTCTACTAGATTTTACTAACTAGACTACTACTATGACTAAACAGACAGATTTTTCGAGAGTTTAAACGAAAATTCACTGTGTTTGAGTAAGTAGCATTTTTCAGCTTTGAACCACTTATTTTTAATATTTGTCAAGTTTACTTGGCCAGGAAGTGAACATGATGTCTTGAACCACCCGGATTTTTATGTCAACCGAGACAACAACTATAATACAACTTCATTTCTCGTAAAACTAAGTTCTCTATTGTCTTCATTTTGGCCTTGAGCTTGCATGGTTATTCGTTAGTGAACTTGGAGAATATAGCCTCAATTTCATTCTCCTAGAAACGGCTGTATTTCACACTCACTAGGTGGTCTGCCATTAACTTATTCAGAAGTATCCTGTCATACTCCACTATTGCAAGTTATGGAATCATTAGAAGCCAACGCGTAATCTTATCATGTACAGGTTTGTAGCACTGTTTATCATCATGGGAACTGGGTAGAGATACAAGTCTCATAGTGCTCTTTTCAGATTTCGCTTGATTTAGTTGTCCCTTTGAACCTAGATCTTGGGATCTCCAGTCACATAGGTGAGGTTCCATCAAACTTCTGCTTAATTCATAGGCTTTAAACTCATTCCTCTTGATGATTTTACAACTTGATCTCGTGACAAACATTTAGTAAATGGATCCGCTAGATTGTTAGCCGATTTGATATAATCAATCGTGATTACACCACTTGAGATCAAATGTCTAATGGTTTTATATCGTCTTCTAATGTGACGAGATTTACCATTGTAGATATTATTTAGTGCCCAAGCTATAGCCGATTGACTATCGCAGTGTACATGTAATGCTGGCACTGGTTTCTCCCACATCAGAATATCTTCTACAAAATTTTGACGCCATTATGCTTCCTCGGCGGCTTTATCTAGTGATATTAACTCAGATTCCATGGTCGATCTGGCTAACAGAGTTTGTTTGGAATATTTCCAGGACACCGCTCCACCTCCAAGCGTAAAGACATATGCACTTGTGGATTTTGATTTATTAGATTCAAAAATCCAGTTTGCGTCATTGTATCCTTCTAAGACTGCTGGTTCTTTACCATAGTGAAGACCATAATTTTTGGTATAACATAAGTAGTTTAACACTCTAGTTATAGTTTTCCAATGTTTATGTCCTGGATTGCTTGTGTAGCGACTTAATACATTTACTGCATGCTCTAGATCGAGTCTAGTACAATTTGTTAAGTACATAAAATTTCCGATCACTCTTGCATACTCCAGTTGTGTCACCGATTCACCCGACTTTTTTGTAAGGTGTAGTTGAGAATCTACTGGAGTTTTTGCTGTCTCATTTGAGTAGTTTTAAAACCTCTTAAATATTTTTTTCATAATGAGCTTGAGATCAGATGATTCTGTCAGAATTTCTTGTGATTTGAATCCCTAGAATTACATCCGCAAGTCCCATATCTTTCATATCAAACTTGATTTTTAGCAGTTGTTTAGTTTGATTGATTAAATCTTGTGTGCTTCCAAGAATGAGCATGTCATCTACGTATAAACATGACAAAATGTACCCTTGTGGAGTACATTTTATGTAGATGCACTTATCACATTCATTGATGCTAAAACCGTTTGACCTCATTACATTGTCAAATTTTTCTTGCCGTTATTTTGGAGCTTGTTTAAGTCCGTACAGCGACTTCACAAGTCGACAGACTTTATGTTCTTGTCCAGGGACAACAAAACATTCTGGTTGTTTCATGTAAATCTCTTCTTCTAAATCTCCGTTTAGAAATGTTGTTTTAACATCCATTTGATGGATTTCTAAGTCTCCTAAATCTGCAATGCTTGTTGGCGTTCTTATAGAGGTTATTCTCGTTACCGGATAATATGTGTCAAAGAAATGCAAGCCTTATTTTTGCTGAAATCCTTGCACCACAAGCCCTAGCCTTGTAACTTTCTATGGAGCCATCGGTTTTCAACTTTGTTTTAAAAATCCATTTACACCCTAATCCATTAAACCCTTGTGGTAGATCTGTTATCTCATATGTATGGTTTTGCATAATAGAGTCAAACTCACTATTAACGGCTTCCTTCCATGAATACGTGTATGGTGTAGACATGGCTTCGGCGAACGTTCTTGGTTCATTCTCTGTAAGAAAGACCATTAAAAAATCTTCACCGTAAGATTTTTTCTTGCGAGCTCTTTGTTATTCTTCGACTTCTTCTGCATCATCAAACGATGTGTCTGAAGTGCTTCCCTCGTTTACGGAGGTGATTGCATCTCTTTCTTCACGAGTTTGTTTTGGGTTTTGTTTAACCTTGCACGGAAACACATGTTCAAAGAAAGATGTGTTTTTGATTTCATGGTTGTATTAACATGAATATCTTGTACTTTTGATTTATGAACCAAAAACCGATAAGCACTACTGTTGTGTGCATATCCGATGAAGATACAATCTGCCGTTTTTGGTCCGATTGTGATTTTGGAGGTGGAATTACAACTTTTGCTAGGCATCCCCACACTTTCAAGTATTTATACGATGGTGGAGTACCTTTCCAAAATTCGTATGGAGTTTTGTCCTGTGACTTTATGTGATATTTTATTTAGGATATAATTTGTGGTAAGCAACGCTTCCCTCTCCCCCCACATGTCCTCAGCTAACCCATATTCCTGCAACATCGCATTCATCATTTCTTTTAGAGTTTGGTTTTTTCGTTCTACAACTCTGTTAGATTCCGGTGAATATGGAGCGTTAGTTTGATGGATAATCCCATGTTCTTGACAAAAGGCATTAAACAGTCCATCATATTCGCCACCTCTATCACTTCTAACAATTTTAATAGTTTTAATTAGTTGATTTTTAACTTCACGCTTATATTCCTTGAATTTTTCTAAGATTTCATCTTTGCTACGTAACAAATATACATAGCTAAAATATTTTTTGTTGGGCGAAAATGTTGAATTTGTTTAAATATTGGAACAAAAAAAACCGGTCAAAACACGACCTGCGCATGGCATGGCCTCGGCGGCAAAGCGCATGCACAAGGCTCGGGCTGACCTCTTCCACATGCACCATGGGTGTTAATCTTTTGACCACGGCTATGTCCCTTTCTCTATTTGTACGAGAGAGTTTTCCCACATATTTCCAATGTCGGACAAACACCACTTTCTCACTTACATTTCGCTTGGGTCGAAGCCCACTTTTGTTAACCTTTTGACTATGGCTATGTCCCTTTCTCTATTTGTACGAGAGAGTTTTCCCACATATTTCCAATGTCGGACAAACACCACTTTCTTACTTACATTTCGCTTGGGTCGAAGCCCATTTTTTTCACACTTTCCAATTTTTTCCAATGCTTATTGACTTTCAAATTTTGGATCCAACACTATATTCCAATCGAAACTTTCAAAACCATAAGAGATTACAAATTACCGCAAAGGCTGTTTAACTATTTATTGCTTGGAATGTTTTGTTTTATTTCACTAACTCATAAGAATTTTATTTTCTATTTTGCATTCATTGACCATACTTGGCCTTGTACTCTCTCCAGAGTTGATTCACGCCTTTACCAAGCAAATCAACGAAGAAGCCGTCACTATAGCCACTCCTCATCTTCTTGTTCAGCTCCGCAACGAACCCATTCCTCAAACCGTTACAGTAATCCAAGAACCTCGCAGTGACGTCATAACCCTCGTTCCACCTATCACCACCACCGGGCCCCACCCAATAACCCGGAACATAACCCGCTTTCAGCCTCACGTAGTCCGCTATCCCATCCACGAGCCCACTCGGAGCCTGGCCCGCACTGTTCCACTGCCAAGAATGAACCACCTCGTGATAAACCATCCCTACAAATTCTTTCCTTACATCTCCCGAGACACCCGCGAGATATCCCGCGTTAAAGTGTATCTCGTCTCGCGAGCTGTACCCCACGCCATTTCCATTCTCCATGACCATTGAGATCCTTGGAGTTGACCTTCTGTCCGAAGGGGTGTGGGTTTGCTTGAACAAACGCCACGTGAAGTGTGTCGCAGCCCTTAGTGAATGTGTTGCGTGTCTTACACCGCCGATCTCTTTCCGGAATCTCCTTCCTCCGGCAGAGTCTCCGGTGTTGTCAACAACCGAGAAGTTAACTGCGTTGACCGATGAGACCACGAGCATCAAAGAGATTGCAAGGAAGATTTTGTGACTCGTCAATTTTTTGTTATCTTCTACTATTTGTTTTTTTTTTGGGGTCTGGCTTGTATTTTGGGACAAGGATCTGTTTAGATTTAGCTTAGCTTTATATAAGAAAATAAATTGAGTTTTTGGTCAATCGAAGACCTTTACTTCGGCAGTGTCCCATTGTGCAATTACAGCTTTACACATTTCAATGCCGGTGTAGAAAGAATTTGTATTTCAGTTATTTTAATGTTGTTGGAACTTTGGTAGAAACTTAAGCCATTCCCTCCACAAAACACTATAAGATGGGTGTTTAACTAACTTGATATACTTTTACAAAATTTAAAAATTTTAGAGGGATTCTTTTGCTAAAGTGACATAATTCTCTTCCAATATTCAATATGATTAAATGAAAGTGACATAATTCTCTTCCAATATTCAGATGAATAACCAGAATAACCGAAAATGAAACGAACAACATTTGGATGAAGCATCGAAATGGATTATTTGAAAAACGAACAGCCCTTAAGTAATTTGTGTGTGTTTGTCTTCTTGTTAAACATTATTAGAATAGATCACTTGGAAACACAACAAAATGTTCCATGGATTGTAGCTACGCTGCGATGAATAATTTTATCTTTTAATGGACAAAACCAAACTAAAACTTTTTGGTAAATTTGACTCTATTAATTATAAATAATTCGCATTTAATAGAAACTGAACTTAGTATACAAACACTAGACTTCTGTTAACCACTAAACTAATAGGGTTCCACACGATTAATTAACTTATAATATCTATTTTTGCAATAACTTTAACATAATACAAAAGGATATATATCTATATTCCAATCGAAACTTACAAAACCATGAGATTAAAAATTACCGCAAAGGCTGTTAAACTATTTATTGCTTGAAATGTTTTGTTTTATTTCACTAACAAGAGAACCATATAACTCATTAGATTTTTTTTTTTTTCAATTACAAGTTACTGCAAAGGGTGTTTCATTATTTATTGCTTGAAATGTTTTATTTTGTTTTAAATACAATATAACTCATTCGAATTTTCTTTTATTTTGCATTCATTGACCATACTTGGCCTTGTACTCTCGCCAGAGTTGATTCGCGTCTTTACCAAGCAAATCAACGAAGAAGCCGTCACTGTAGCCACTCCTCATCTTCTTGTTCAGCTCCGCAACGAACCCATTACTCAAACCGTTACAGTAATCCAAGAACCTCGCAGTAACGTCATAACCCTCGTCCCACCTATCACCACGACCGGTCTCCACCCCATAACTCCGAGCATAACCCGCTTTCAGCGTAACGTAGTCCGCTATACCTTCAACGAGCCCGCTCGGAGCTTGGCCCGCACCGTTCCACTGCAAAGAATGGACCACCTCGTGATAAACCACGCCCGTAAATTCCCTACGTACCTCTCCCGAGACACCTGCGAGATATCCCGCGTTAAAGTGTATCTCGTCTCGCGAGCTGTACGCCACGCCGTTTCCATTCTCCNTCGTGATAAACCACGCCCGTAAATTCCCTACGTACCTCTCCCGAGACACCTGCGAGATATCCCGCGTTAAAGTGTATCTCGTCTCGCGAGCTGTACGCCACGCCGTTTCCATTCTCCATGACCATTGAGATCTTTGGAGGGGACCTTCTGTCCGAAGGGGTGTTGGTTTGCTTGAACAAACGCCATGTGAAGTACGTCGCAGCCCTTACTGACTGTGTTGCGTATCTTACACCGTGATGCAGCGCAACTCTACTTAACTTACTATCATATGTGCTTTCTATTAATTATTATTGGATTTTAAGCTATTGTTTGGGTTTTAAGTTTTATTAAGTTATTTCCTTTCCTTTTTACTAAGATTTAGGGTTTTTAATCTCTTTTGCTATTACATATAGCTTCGTTTATGTAACCTAAGAGGGCAGTTGATATATTGAATTATTCAGAGCTTTTACAAGCATCTATCTTTCTTGATTCTTTGCTATTCATATGAATCAAAGAGCTTCAAGCTTGCTCCTTGTTCGGCTATTCCCAATTGAATCAACGAGCATCGAGTCGTTACGTTTGCGCTACGCCAGTTTTGGTATCAGAGACAGCGACGTTCCTGTTGTTTTTGTTTCCTTGATTCGACGATGGCTCCTAAGCGCAACAACCAGCATGTCAATGAGAACGGCAACGAAGCACAACACGATTGGGCTGACTTCCGTAATACTCTTTTGGTGATGCAGGAAAATTTCCAAACGACGATCACCAATTCCATCCAGCAGCTTGCAGAGACCGTGTTGCAACAGAACAATCGGCAGGAGCAAGGATTGGGATCAGATTCTGACGAGACACAAGAGAACCCCTTTGCACATGGTCGGGGTCGACGACGTCAGGATCGCTTGGAGGATCGTGAAGAAGAACGAGACAGAGGGGATCAGAATTGGGAATTAGGTTTCAAAGTGGAAATTCCCGAGTTTCATGGAGGTTTTCGAGGAGATGAACTCTTGGATTGGCTAGTCGCCGTGGACGAAGTGATGGAATTTAAGCAGGTTCCCGATAACCGGAAGGTAGCGTTGGTGGCAACCAAATTTCCGGGGCGTGCAGCATCATGGTGGCTACAACTGAAAGCAACCAGAGCACGAACGGGTAAGGAGAAGATTAAAACTTGGGACAAGTTGCAAAAAACAGCTTCGACGTACATTCTTGCCACAAAACTATGAACGTACAATGTATACGAGGCTGCAAAACTTGTGTCAAGGGTCACGTACCGTGGAAGAATACGCGGATGAATTTTTCCTTTTGATCACTCGGAATGAGATTTTCTATAGTGAAATCCAGTTGGTGTCGCGTTTTATTGGTGGTTTACGACCTCAAATTCAGAACGCGTTGGTTCAGTTTGATCCCACGTCGATTGCAGAGGCTCAACGTCGTGCTACTGTTTGAACAACAATTTAAGTCTAATTCGTCTTAGACCACTACGAATCGGAACCGTGTGATGGGTACTACGAGTGGTGAAGCAGGTCAGATGGTTAACGTGGCCAAAGACGGTGTGGAAAACGCGAAAGGACGTAACACAAATGGTGAAAACGGGAGTGAGGGACAAAATCTGAGACGTTCGTCGCGTCCAAACATGCTCCGTTGTTACACTTGTGGAGAACAAGTTCATCTTCAAACCGCTTGCCCAAAGAAAACTCGTCGTGGATTGCTGATGGATGAGGTGAAGTGGGACAAAGAGAACGAGGGTGAAGAGGAAACAGAAGACAGTGAGTTACCGATAGACCACAATGCGGGAGATCGAGGTACATTGTTGGTGGTTTGGGTTTGTCTGTCACCATTGGCTACGGAAGATCCGTGGCTGCGGACAAATATTTTTCAGTCTACATGTACGATCAAAGGAAAAGTTTGTCGATTCGTGATCGATTCGGGTAGTTGTCGGAACGTTATAGCAGATGACGCTTGTCGAAAGTTGGGTTTGCAGAGAGAAGATCATCCCAAACGTTCGCCTACGGAACCAAGTAAGTTGGCGTCGAGTATTCTTCTGTGTTCATTCACATCTTTTGAGAATGAGTTTCAGGACTCGGGATTTGCTGTATTACTCATGTCGTCGAGTGCGTCCACTGCTACATCCTCAACATTAACGCCACCGGTCGCAGCGTTACTTGAGGAGTTTGTAGACGTCTTTCCGGGGGAGCTACTGAAACAAGACTTTTTATATCTTGTAGCAATTCCTCAATTACTCATATCCTTGCAATATTTGAGTTATCAATCCATCTTGGGAAATTGATTCACTAAGAATACAAAGTTTGGTTTATGCTAAGTTAAATTCAAATTCAAGATGACAAACAATAATTAAAAGCAAACTACTAATTAATAAAGATACTACAAAGGTAATTATATGAAACTAAGCCTTAATTATCACTAATCAAATACTAATTATGCAATCAAGATTAACAAAATACTAAAAACGAAACTTAGGGATGGAATCATTGATTTGGGAAACTAAATGGACAATCTTGCAATCTTTTAAGCAACTAATCAAGCTATCTCTATGCCTAGAACACAATTTAATGACTAATCCATGGTGTGTGGCAATAATCCCTTCACTAATCACCCTAATGAACTAATGATGTTTTAGCATTAAAATGATTAGCAAGCATTAATAACAAGTCTAATAGCATGATAAACACCCTAGGCAACTAATGATGTTTTAGGCTAGGTATGTAAATTTCTTATAAAGTTGGTTCAAGCATTTCATCAAACACTTGGTGGGTGTATGAAATGCCTATGATCCAAAATAGCAAAGATTAGCTATTTGGCATTAGAAACTACTTTATAAGAAGATATATGAAAGAATCTATCCTAGATTGCAAGATTGAACCATTAGAAAATTCTAAATCTAACACATCCCCAAGTTCCTAAAGAACTACTCACTAATCATGGTTAAACCCATCAAATCAAAGATAAGAGGAAGGCTAAACATGATTAGAAAGATCAAAGATGAAAAATTAAGCAAGAGAAATTCTAAAATTGCATAAACTCTTTCAAAAGGTCTCACAAATCACTTAGATCTAAAAAGGGAAAAGTTTCTAAGTAATAACAAAAGATACCTAAGAAAAATTAGGTAAAATGTATTTATAGTGAATAGTGATCGAACCGGGTCAACCCGGAACAAACCGGATGTTAACCAGATTTTTGGCTTGGCTAAGTGTTCGCATCGGACTGTTGTCCGATTCACTGCAACCCGATGCGAACAAAGAAGAAACAAGGCTGAAGCTCGAACGTGCTTGCGTCGGGTTGTTGCTCGATGTCTTCTGCCCGGTGTGAACTCCAGGGTGCTTTGCATCAGACTGTTGTCCGATGCTCTCTGTCCGATGCAAGTCAGGATACGAGCTGAAGTTTCGAGTGGCTGTGCATCGGGCTGTTAGTCGATGTCGTTCCGTCCGATGCAGCCGTGATATGAACTCGAGGAGGCTCACATCGGCTTGTTGTCCGATGGGATTCAACCCGATGTAATGCCAGACAATTCTTCATTCTTGTTCTCCAACTTCTCTTTGACTCCAAGCTATCCACCAAACTTCAAATGGTCTTCACCTCCAAGATACCTAAGAAACACTCCAAATGCAGCAAATATGCAAAGACTATGCAAGGACATCCTAAAACTCTAAATGATCAAAATGCAATATAATGATGCTCAATTAGGTTCCTAAATGCTGCGAAACTTATACTAAATGGAGGTAAATACGATGCAAAATATAGACATATCAACTCCCCCATACTTGCCTTTTGCTTGTCCTCAAGCAAATGAAATACAATTTAAGGAGAGAGGTTTGAAGTTGGGAGCTCAAATCCAAGATAGTTAACAATAATGATCAATTCAACATCTTAGTTCTTAATTCTAGAATGCATGTGAATACTTCCTACTCCAAAAGAGTTAGCCATGCCCATCTCAACATTCAAGTGTACTAAGAATTCAATCAAAACAAGTTTCCCTATCAAACCAACTCTTTAACATTCATTAAGTGTGAAACCGTGAATCATGACATTGCAAAGCAAGTAAATCCATTTGGCTAAGGGACTGGGTTTTAAGATAAAAAATGATCTCAATTCATCCGGGTTTTGCATTTAAGTAAATGTGACACTCAAGAAAGATTGAACTATATGCATAATGCTAAAGGTAAGAAACAAGTGATGCATACAAGTATAGACTTTCATCTACCCGAAATGCTATCAATGATCCTAGACCCCTCTCATTCATTTTTTAGCTCACTCAACCCTCTAGAATCTACCCTTTCTCTCAAGACTCTTTGTGCCTTGCCCAACCCTTTGAATCTCAAACACACTTCTTCTTTTAAAGCTCTAAGGGGAACTTCTTCAACCTTTCATTTTCGGTGAATGGAGTAGTCTATTCTTATTACTTAGCTCTTCTTTGATCTCTAGGTGGCCTTTATAAATGCGAATAATTTTTTTTATTCTCTTTGGCCTCTTTGGCTCTTTTGATTTCTTTCTTTTTCTTAAGACCACCTAGCATTTTTATTTACTTAGAGCTATTCCTTTTCAAACACAAGACTCTCCATTTCAAACCATTCTTCCCCTTATTTTCACCAAGCCCCTTATTCAACACTTCTTTCTTTCCAAACTTTCTCACCAAATATCAAATAATACCATAGCCAACAAACCCCCAAATCCTAAGCCTAATGCTAGCCCCAAAATGCAAGGCTAAAATCTACATGAAAACCTATACTTGTCATCCCAAACCTAACACTTTATGCTAAGTTCAATCGAAATAAAGGCCTCACAAGTGAACACACAAGAACAATTGGCTTCAAATGAGGTTGGTTTATGGTAGGGGTGCTACTTGAGCTAGCAAAAGGGTGGCAAAGTGGATAAGAAAGCTCAAGTATTTTAAATCCATGAATTTACTTTCAATGCAAGCATGATAATTAGATGTCAAAATTCGGTTTAAGTGAGTAGAGTTGGCTATCAATTTCAAGACTATATTTCAACCAAAGACTAGTGACAAATGAGGTGGTCCAAGCATGGTTCTTCCTTACTTTCAAATTTATTCACAAGCATCAAAGAACTACAAACTAGGGTGTTGAATTGATCACAAAAGTTAACAATCTACAAGGATAGGCTCATCATTGCTCCCAATGCATATGAATGCAATCCTAAATGATTAAAATTCTAGACTCAATCCTACTTATGTGACAAATGCAAATGCAACTACATGCTATTTGTTTTTTGAAATTTTCGAAAAGTTTCTCATTTTTTTGGTTTTTCTATGCCTTAGATGAGACTCAAATATGCATGAGAAAGGAAAAGAAGAATCACAGAACACAAGGTCAAATACACCATACTCCCCCAAACTTAAATTACACAGTCTCTTGTGTAATCCAAGCTTGGAGAAGATTTCAAAATGCAAGAAATGAAAACTAAATGGTATTTACAATGGTATGGAGTGTTACCTCTATCAAATGCGAGTGGAGGAGGAAGAGGATTCGCCCATCGAGTATGATTGATTACTCGACTCCGGAGTTGGGGATCGCATTGGCTTTCTCTTCCTTCGGCGGGTCTCTTGGGAGGATGATCTTGGTGGATCATTGTGAGAAGTACTCCTTTCTTGAACGTGGAATGAATGTCTTCTATCGAGACCCACATCACTCTCTCCCATATCTTCTCCCTCATGTGCAACCTCTTGAGCTTTTGATGAAGAAGCACCCCCTATCTTGGCCTTAATTCCCTTGATTTCTTTTGTCTTTCCCTTGATGGTTTTGACCATTTTCCGAATGGCTTTGTCTTTGTATTTATTCCACCTTTGGAGAATGTTGATGCGGTGATGTGCTTCTCTCAAGGGTTGAGAAGGGATGGGTGAATCATAGGCCTCAAAAAAGTACCTTTGGCTTCCATATGTAGGACTTTGGGGCGCTTCCTCTTGGGTCTTCTCTTGGGGCTCCTCTTGGGGGTTGCTTCCACTTTTCTTCCTAGGGGGACCCTTTTGTTTCCTTATGCTTTGAAGTGGAGGTTCCCTTGAGGAATTATAGAGCTCATCGTCAGAAGGACGGAAATCGATATGTCTTGGTGTGGTGAAACTCGTCAAGTGTGGGCAAGGAAGTTTGACTCTTGCCACTTCTGTGTCACTGTAGGCAAACTTGTAGCCATAGCTTTTTCCTAACCTCCCATCGATGAATTTTGTCTTGCTAAGGTATTGGATGTCCATCCATTAAATCTCACTTGTAATCTCTCCAAGATCAGCTCCACATGCGAGTAGGATGGGAGTTACAATTCCTCCAATGCTGAGCTGTGGCGTGTAATATGTAGTTGTCATTGCCCACTCCTTGTAACTTAACAATCTTTTCATAACCAAAGAGATCAACCTTATTCTCGAGCTATCACCTTGCAAGATCGTTACTTCTCCATCAGTCCTTATGCTCGGAAGAATGTCCTTGATCCCCATGTCCAAGAGCTCAAGCTCATCCTCAAGAACATATCCGCACTCCTTCCTTTCGAAAAGTGTGTGGGCGAGCACCTTGTGTGCATATCTCACTGTGGGATGAGTGATATATGTACTCTTGCTTATACCGGGCCTGAATTTGCCAACTCCAATGTATCTCCACAAACTTGCGAGTTCACCTTTTTGAAATTCCATCAGCTTTCCTCTTTTCCATCTTTCGGCGAACCCAAACACCTCACTTAGCTCTTTAAAGGTCATCCTAAAGTTCTTCCTCCCCACCTTGAATTTTATAAAGCCATGCCCATCTGCTTCTTCCTCTTCGGTTGGCTCAGCGCAAAGGGGGTAGAACACCACCTTTAATGTGGAAAGGAATTGGCAAAGCGGGACTTGGTGGGTTGGGTGAGCCATTTGGAAGAATTGTCTCATTCCCATGTTGGTGAAGAGAGCTAACACATCCTCAAATATTCCGAGCTCCCGGAGTGTCTCCATGTGTGGGTACCTTGTCCCTTGGTGTTCCATGGCCATAAGAGCTTTGTAGATTTCATTGGTCGTGGGTTCTTTACCGGGAGCTTCTTTCGCACTTCCACTTCCACTACCGCGTACCATTTCTTGTTTCCCCTTTCTTTTAGCTTGCCTTTGCCTTTCGGTGTCCTCATCACTTGCACCTCTAATCTTTTCCATATTGGTACCTATAAAATAGATACCCTTGAGCAAGAGTTAGCACATTATAGTTTCAGCATAGCCATCAACAATAGGGGAAACCTATAAGCACAACAAGTATTGGCCAAATTCAAACAATTCCAACACTTAGAAAAAAATTTCCCAAGAACTCAAAATTTCAACTTCTCAAAAATTGTTGGCTAACAAGTGCTAAACATTATACATGATGAATGCAAGTGGTTACAAGTGAAAGCCCCAAATTCTAACAAGAATCACAATACTAATTGGCATTTTCGCACTTTTTAGAACTCATGAACCCTAATTGCTAAAATTTCAAAATTTCACCATGCTAACAATGAATTAGCCCATGAAATCAACATATAAACCAATCTCAAGCATAACCCAAACTCCTTGCACCCTAATTCGACCATTTTTGACAACATATACCTCAAAAAGCACCATTGGAGATAATGATGGATATGAAGGGAAATTAGAAGCATACCTTGATTAATTGCAAGAGGTTGACCAAAAATGGGTGATGAATCAGTTTGAGAACGAAAATTCGAGCTTGTTGGTTTTTGAATTACAAAAATTTGTTGAAAATTGAGAGAGAAATGAGTGAAATGCGTTTTTTGGCCAAGGAAGAGAAGTGAAAATCGATTTTTTGGGGAAGAAGAAGAGTATAAAACCGAGCAAAATCCCTCTAAACCGGTTTAAATGTGTCTTGGTTTACTCTAAATGGACCGGTCAAAGACAGAAAAAGGGAAAAGTCAACTTACCTTTGGGGGTGCATCGGACAGTTACCCGATGCAATAGACCGATGCTAAATTCGGAATGCTTCGCATCGGTCAGTTGTCCGATGCACCTTGGCCGATGCGTCTTGAAACGAAAAACGGAAGGGCTCACATCGGACAGTTGCCTGATGCGTTTTGTCTGATGCGTCTCTGAAGCTTAGAACGGAAGGCCTCACATCGGACAGTTTCCCGATGCATCTTTAAACGATGTGGCTCCAGAAGAACTCTTCCCATCTCGCATCGGGTTTGGTCTCCGATGCACATGCCGATGCGAATTCCAGGATGTGTCGCATCGGTTTGTTGTCCGATGTGCAACATTCCGATGCGACCCCAACCGATTTTTACAACCCTTCTTCCTTTATCTCTTGCTTCCCTTATCCAAACCTGATGATCACAAACACTTAAAGACAGATTATTGAAACTAGATAATAAGAATATATACAAGGATACCATGGGAATGTCTCCCAAGCGCGCTTGTTTAAAGTCTCTAAGCTTGACTTTCCAAACCCTTAGGCATGAGTGGGTTCTTGAAGAGGACATGAGCTTGCCTCTTCCTTAGACTCATTCACCAAATACGGCTTGACCCTATGCCCATTGACTGTGAAACTCTCCCCATTCTTCCCAATCAAAGTGATAGCTCCATAAGGCAACACTTCTTGAATCTCAAAAGGGCCTCCCCACCTTGACTTGAGCTTACCGGGAAACAACTTCAGTTTAGAGTTGTAGAGTAAAACTTTGTCACCAACACTCAGCTCCTTCTTCACAATCCTCTTGTCATGGAAAGCCTTGGTTCTCTCATTGTAGATCCTTGAGCTTTCATAAGACTCAAGCCTAATCTCCTCAAGCTCTTGGAGTTGAATCAATCTCTTCTCTTGGGCTGTCTTTATGTTCTAGTTGAGAAGCTTTACAGCCCACAAAGCCTTGTGTTCAATTTCCACTGGTAAATGGCAAGCTTTCCCATACACAAAGTTGAAAGGAGACCTTCCAATTGGTGTTTTGAAAGCTGTTCTATAAGCCCACAAGGCATCATCAAGCTTGATTGCCTAATCCTTTCTTGTTATACCCACAATTTTCTCTAGAATAGCCTTGATCTCACGGTTTGACACTTCCACTTGACCACTAGTTTGAGGATGGTAAGGAGTGGCTACCTTATGCTTGACACCATGCTTGCTCAATAACCTTTCAAAGACCTTGTTGATGAAATGGCTTCCTCCATCACTAATCATAACTCTTGGTACACCAAACCTTGGGAAGATTATACTCTTGAACATGTTCACCATAACCTTGGAGTCATTAGTAGGACTAGCAATGGCTTCCACCCATTTGGAGACATAATCAACAGCTACCAAGATGTACTTGTTTCCATAAGAAGATGGGAAGGGCCCCATGAAGTCTATGCCCCATACATCCAACAACTCCACTTCTAAGATTGGGTTTTGGGGCATCTCATCTCTCTTGCTTATGATCCCCTTTCTTTGACAAGGTTCACACCTCTTTATGAAGTCATGAGTATCCTTGAACAATGTAGGCCACCAAAATCCACTTTGAAGAATCTTTGTAGCTGTCTTGAATGTGGCGAAGTGACCTCCATACTTAGACCCATGGCAATGAAAAATCACACTCTCAACCTCTTCTTGTGCCAAGCACCTTCTATAGATCCCATCATTACATCTTTTGTAGAGATAAAGCTCATCCCAATAGAAGTGTGACACATCTCTCATAAAATTCTTCTTGTGATAGGTATTGAGATGAGTGGGTTCTTCTTCGCACACTAAGTAATTAACAATGTCGGCATACCAAGGCAAAGCTTTGTCCTCTAGACCTTGAATCTCTTCAAGCTTCCTTCCAACTCCATGTGCACTAGCAATGCTCTTGATCATCATAATTTGCTCTTCCGGTAGGGAATCATTGATTGGCAAAGTATCCTCAATCCTCATCCTTGACAAATTATCAGCTACACCATTTTCCACACCCTTCTTATCAACTATCTCCATATCAAACTCTTGAAGAAGCAAGATCCATCTAAGGAGCCTTGGCTTAGTCTCCTTTTTAGCATAGATGTGGCGCAATGCAGCATGATCGGTGTAGACTATCACCTTTGAACCCACCAAATAGGATCTGAATTTCTCAAAAGCAAACACCACAGCCAAGAGTTCTTTTTCTGTTGTTGCATACTTGGTTTGAGCATCATCAAGTGTCCTACTAGCATAGTAGATCACATGTATCTTCTTCTCTTTCCTTTGTCCAAGAACAGCTCCAACCGCATAATCACTAGCATCTGCCATGATCTCGAATGGTAGACTCCATTCCGGTGCTTGCACAATAGGAGCACTCACAAGGGCTTTCTTGATTGTCTCAAAGGCTTGCAAGCATTCCTCATCAAACTGAAATTACACCTCCTTACAAAGGAGCCTTGTCATAGGCCTAGCAATCTTGGAGAAATCCTTGATGAATCTCCTATAGAACCTCGCATGCCCAAGGTAACTCCTTATGCCTTTCACATTGGTTGGTGGCGCCATCTTGACCATAACATCCATCTTGGCTTTGTCCACTTCTATACCATCTTCAGAAATCTTATGACCCAACACAATCCCTTGGTTGCCATGAAGTGGCACTTCTCCCAATTAAGAACCAAGTGAGACTCTTCACATCTTTGTAGAACCCTGCAAAGATTAGAAAGACATGCAGAAAAAGAGGCACCATACACAGAAAAGTCATCCATAAAAACTTCTACCATTTCCTCAATAAGATCGGCGAAGATACTCATCATGCACCTTTGAAAGGTAGCTGGAGCATTACATAACCCAAATGGCATCCTTCGATATGCAAAGGTACCATAAGGGCATGTGAAAGTGGTCTTCTCTTGATCATTAGGATGAATGGGTATTTGAAAGAACCCACTATATCCATCAAGGAAACAATAGAAGGGATGGTTAGCCAATCTCTCAAGCATTTGGTCAATAAAAGGAAGGGGAAAATGATTTTTTCTAGTAGAAGCATTAAGTTTTCGGTAATCAATGCACATTCTATGGCCTGTGATAGTTCTAGTTGGTATCAATTCATCCTTTTCATTCTTAATCACAGTGATTCCACCCTTCTTAGGGACAACATGAACCGGGGAAACCCAAGTGCTGTCACTAATAGGATAGATCACATTAGCTTCTAAAAGTTTTAAGATTTCCTTCTTCACTACTTCCTTAAGGTTTGGGTTTAATCTTCTTTGGTGTTCAATTGAGGAAGCATTTTCATTTTCAAGGTGAATCCTATGAGTACAAAGTATAAGAGATATGCCCTTGATATCACTCAAAGAGTAACCAATAGCACTCCTATACTTTCTCAACTCATTAAGGAGAGAGTTGAGCTCATCATCACTTAATTTTTCATTTACAATGATGGGGTAAGAAGAGTTAGGGCCTAAGAAAGCATACCTTAGTCCAATGGGAAGTGGTTTGAGTTCCACCTTTGGAGCCTTGAGTTCACTCCAATCCTCACCAAGGTCTTTAGCTAATTTGATATCCTCAAGCTCCCCTAGCCTTTCCTCTTGTCCTTGACTTGAAATCTCAACCCTCATGGACCCATTATCTTGGTCAAATTCCACTTCATCTTCACATGAAGCTACCAATCTTGTAAAGCTCTCCTCCTCATCTAGTGCCTTGCGTGAATCAAGCATGAGCATGTATGCTTGGGTCTCCTTATGCAAGTACCTATTCTCTCCATGTGGTTTGGTGAGAGCCACACCAAGATGGTCTTCTTGAGCTAGTTCTTCTAGTAACTCATCAGCTAACTCATCCATAGTTTCAAATGTAGAATGTTTGACCATCAATGGTTGGTTTCCTTAAGGTCTCCTTTATGTTAAACTTCAACTCAACCCCTTTTCCTAGATGCAAACCAATCTTCTCATGCTTCACATCAATGATTGCACCAGTTGTAGTTAGGAAAGGTCTTCCCAAAATCAAAGGATCCTTTGGCTCTTCATCCATCTTAAGTACCATGAAATCCGTGAGAATGATGAAGTTGCCAACCTTGAGAGGCAAATCCTCTAGAACTCCAATAGGCATCCTCACACTCATATCCGCAAGTATTAGAGAAATCTCACACTCCTTGTACTTGGTGAAGCCAAGCTTCTTAGCTATTAAATAGGGCATGAGGTTGATGCTAGCTCCAAGATCACACAAACAATTTTCAAACCCAAGGGAACCTAGGGCGCATGGTATAGTGAAAGAACCGGGGTCTCCAAGCTTCTTTGGTATCACATTGCTTTGAATAATTGCATTACACTCTTGAGAAAGCAACATAACTCCTTGGGTGTCCCTTGCTCTTTGTGCCACGGTATCCTTCAAGAACTTAGCATATTGTGGAATCATCATAAAAGCATCCACCAAAGGCATCTTGAGCTCAATGTCTTTGATTTGCTTGTCAAACATAGCCTTGTATTTCTCCACCAATTGTTTCTTAAACCTCCCGGGGAAGGGAAGCTTTGACTTGTAAGGTGGAGGAATATAGGTGGACTTCTTTTGTTGCACATCCTCTTTTGGCTTCTCCTTTACCACTTCTTTGCTTCTCTTTGCAATATACACATCATCAAAAGTTATAGTATCTTGAGCTTTTTCAAAGCTATCCTCCCCATCTTGAATTTCAATGTCCTCATTGATCAAAGGACTTGTCCTTGGAAGCAACTCCTTTCCACTTCTCAAAGTAATGACATTGATGTATTCCTTGGGGTTTGCCTCACACTTTCCCGGTAGAGTGCCTTGAGAGTTTGAGCTAGAAGCCTTGCCTTTCTCAAGTTGCTTGAACTTTTGTTGAAGACCCCCAATTTGAGTAGCAAGTTCATTAAGTGAAGAATCCATCCTTGTGTTAATTTCAGCAATCTTCTTTCCCATGTTAGCATCACTATTGGCTTGACCTTGAAGTATTTGTTGAAGCATAAGCTGAACATTGTCTTGTGGAGGACCTTGTGAAGTTTGATTAAAACCCGGTGGAGCATTGCCTTGGTTAAACTTTTGCCCACCAAAGTTGCCTTGGTTTCCTCCTTGGTAGTTAGGCCTTGGTGCATAACCCTTTTGTTGATTGTTGTAAGGCACAAAAGGTTTGTTTTGAGTAGCTTGTGGAGGATAGACTTGATCTCCGGGGTTGGCTACATTAGTACTTCTATAAGAGAGGTTGTTATTCCCCTTATAGTTGTTGTTTGAGTAGTTGTTGTAGCCCCCTTGGCCACCCACGAAATTTACCACCTCTTGACCCTCTTGATACTCAACTTGATCCTCACAATCCTCTTGGTTCTCTTCAACAAAATGTATATGCCTTTGATTTGAAGACATAAGCTTGTCCATCTTGTCATGTAGAGATTTCATCTCTTTCTTTGTAGACTCATACTCACTTCCCCTTGGAGCTCTATTATAGTCTTCATTGTAATTACCATCACTCAAGGCAAGATTCTCAACAAGCTCCAAACCATCTTCTACTTCTTTGCCTAAGAAGTTCCCATTACTTGCGGTATCAAGAAGTATTCTAATCTTTGGAAGGACACCTCTATAGATGGTGCTTAAGAGAGACTCTTGTGTGAAGCCATGATGAGGGCATTGCATAGTGTAGCCCTTGAATCTTTCCCATGCTTCATTGAAAGACTCATTGTTCTTTTGAGTGAAGCTAGAGATCTCATTCCTCAACTTGGCTGTCCTTGAGTTGGAGAAGAACTTAGATAGGAATGCTTTCTTGCATTCATCCCAAGAGGTGATGGTACCTTGAGGCAAGTTTTTCTCCCATTTCCTTGCTCTATCCCTAAGAGAGAAGGGAAAGAGTCTTAGCTTGAAAGCATCCTCACTCACACCATTCATCTTGAACAACCCACAAACTCTATCAAAGTTATCCAAATGATCAAGGGGATCCTCCATAGGTAAACCATGGAACTTGTCTTGTTGAACCATGGAGATGAAAGCTGGCTTCACTTCAAAAGTGTTGTTGTGAACCGGTGGAGGTTGAATACCATATCTATTTTGGTTAATATTTGGAGTATCACTAGCCCCAATGGTTCTCCCTTGTCTAGGCGCATGCAAGGGGTTTCCATTGCCCCTTGGAGCTTGCTCATTTCCATTATGAGCTTGGTTGGCATGCGCCATTGGTGGAGCATGTTGATCTCTTTGTTGTTCTTCCATTCTCAACCTTTCTAACCTTGCAGCCTCCCTTCTTGCAATCTTAGCAACCCTTTCCAACTGATCAATCTCTTGAAAGCCTTGGAAGTTGTTGTCTCCTTGTGATCTTAGGTGCATCCAAGGTAAACAGAAATCTAGAAAAGGAAATGGTCAATAAACACAAAAGGATTACTTAGTCTCAAACTAAACTCAAATCTTAATGATCAAACAATCCCAATATGGCAACGGCGCCAAATTGAAACAAGACTTTTTATATCTTGTAGCAATTCCTCAATTGCTCATATCATTGCAATATTTGAGGTATCAATCCATCTTGGGAAATTGATTCACTAAGAATACAAAGTTTGGTTTAAGCTAAGTTAAATTCAAATTCAAGATGACAAGCAATAATTAAAAGCAAACTACTATAAAGATACTACAAGGGTAATTATATGAAACTAAGCCTTAATTATCACTAATCAAGTACTAATTATGCAATTAACTACTAATCAAGATTAACAAAATACTAAAAACGAAACTTAGGGATGGAATCATTGATTTGGAAAACTAAATGGACAATCTTGCAATCTTTTAAGCAACTAATCAAGCTATCTCTATGCCTAGAATACAATTTAAAGACTAATCCATGGTGTGTGGCAATAATCCCTTCACTAATCACCCTAATGAACTAATGATGTTTTAGCATTAAAATGATTAGCAAGCATTAATAACAAGTCTAATAGCATGATAAACACCCTAGGCAACTAATGATGTTTTAGGCTAGGTATGTAAATCTCTTATAAAGTTGGTTCAAGCATTTCATCAAACACTTGGTGGGTGTATGAAATGCCTATGATCCAAAATAGCAAAGATTAGCTATTTGGCATTAGAAACTACTTTATAAGAAGAGAGATGAAAGAATCTATCCTAGATTTCAAGATTGAACCATTAGAAAACCCTAAATCTAACACATCCCCAAGTTCCTAAAGAACTACTCACTAATCATGGTTAAACCCATCAAATCAAAGATAAGGGGAAGGCTAAACATGATTAGAAAGATCAAAGATGAAAAATTAAGCAAGGGAAATTCTAAAATTGCATAAACTCTTTCAAAAGGTCTCACAAATCACTTAGATCTAAAAAGGGAAAAGTTTCTAAGTAAGAACAAAAGATACCTAAGAAAAATTAGGTAAAATATATTTATAGTGAATAGTGATCGAACCGGGTCAACCCGAAACAAACCGGGTGTTGACCCGATTTTTGGCTTGGCTAAGTGTTCGCATCGGACTGTTGTCTGAAGCACTGCAACCCGATGCGAACAAAGAAGAAACAAGGTTGAAGCTCGAACGTGCTTGCATCGGGTTGTTGCTCGATGTCTTCTGCCCGGTGTGAACTCCAGGGTGCTTTGCATCGGACTGTTGTCCGATGCTCTCTGTCCGATGTAAGTCAGGATACGAGCTGAAGTTTCGAGTGGCTGTGCATCGGGCTGTTAGTCGATGCCGTTCCGTCCGATGCAGCCGTGATATGAACTCGAGGAGGCTCACATCGGCTTGTTGTCCGATGGGATTCAACCCGATGTGATGCCAGACAATTCTTCATTCTTGTTCTCCAACTTCTCTTTGACTCCAAGCTATCCACCAATCTTCAAATGGTCTTCTTCACCTCCAAGATACCTAAGAAACACTCCAAATGCAGCAAATATGCAAAGACTATGCAACGACATCCTAAAACTCTAAATGATCAAAATGCAATATAATGATGCTCAATTAGGTTCCTGAATGCTGCGAAACTTATATTAAATGGAGGTAAATACGATGCAAAATATAGATATATCAGTTACCTGAAGGACTCCCGCCACTACGAGACATTCAACACCATATCGATTTGGTTCCTGGTGCGTCACTGCCAAATAGACCCCATTATCGTATGAGCCCACAAGAACATGAAGAATTACGGAGACAGATGGAGGAGTTAGCCGCCAAAGGCCACATTCGGGAAAGCTTGAGTCCGTGTGCTGTGCCAGCTTTACTCATTCCCAAGAAAGATGGGTTGTGGCGTATGTGTGTGGATAGTCGCGCGATTAACAAAATCACAGTCCGATATCGTTTTCCTATTCCACGTTTAGACGACTTACTGGATAAGATTGGCACTACTATTATCTTCTCCAAATTGGATTTGAAAAGTGGTTATCATCAAATTCGAATTCGACCTGGCGATGAGTGGAAGACGGCATTTAAGACTCGTGAGGGTTTATTTGAGTGGATGGTTATGCCATTCGGGTTGTCTAATGCTCCAAGCACTTTTATGAGGGTGATGAATCAAGCTTTACGGCCCTATATAGGTAAATTCGTTGTCGTCTACTTCGATGATATCTTGATTTTCAGTTCATCTATGACGGAACATATAGACCACCTACGCCAAGTTCTACTCGTCTTGCGGCGCGAAACTTTGTTTGTTGCAAAACAGAAATGCGAGTTGGGCGTTAGTCGTGTGTTGCTTCTTGGGTATGTGGTGTCTTCAGAGGGATTATCGATGGATTTGGGGAAAGTGGAGGCTGTGAGATCGTGGTTTGAGCCAAAACCAGTTTCAGAGATACGAGTTTTCATGGTCTTGCGTCTTTTTACCGTCGTTTTGTACCGCACTTTAGCACGATTATGGCTCCTTTAACCGATTGTATGAAGGCCAGTACGTTCGAATGGACAGCTGCTGCACGTGAAGCTTTTGCGCTCATCAAGACTAAGCTTACAACAGCACCACTTTTGATTTTGCCGGACTTCACATTGGCGTTTGAACTTCACTGTGATGCATCGAAATTAGGGATCGGCGCGGTTCTAAGTCAAAACTCTCATCCTATTGCATACTATAGTGAGAAGCTAGCAGGGGCGCGAAGTCGTTATAGCGCCTACGATGTAGAGTTCTATGCTGTCGCACAAGCCATCAAACATTGGCGTCACTACTTGGTGCACCGTGATTTTGTTTTATTTACTGACTATGATGCTCTTAAACATCTTGATAGTCAGGTCAAAGTCTCCTCGCGACATGCATCGTGGATCGCATACTTGCAGCAATTCACATTTTCCATCCGCCATAAATCAGGAAAATTGAATCGTGTTGCGGATGCGCTAAGCCGGCGCCGCACTTTATTGACCACTATGCATACATTTGTTCCTGGTTTTGCAACCTTTTCTGAGCTTTATGTTACAAACCCGTTTTTCAGTCCTATTTTGGAGAGCGTCAAGACTGGTTCTCGACATGATTTTACTCTTACTGATGGGTTTCTCTTTTGGGGTGTTCAGTTGTGCGTTCCAACATGTAGTCTACGTCTGCGAATTATTGAGGAATTACATGCGGAGGGACACGTCGGTTGGGATCGTACGCTGCAGCTGGTTTCGGCATCTTATTTTTGCCCTACGTTACGACGGGATGTTGAGAGATTTGTGGAGCGTTTGTCGCTCATGTCAGTTAGCTAAGGGTCAGGCATCAAACGCAGGCTTATACTTACCCTTACCTATTTCTACACAACCTTGGACCGACGTGAGTATGGATTTCGTATTGGGTCTTCCTCGCACTCAAAAAGGTAATGACTCCATCTTTGTCGTGGTGGATAGATTTTCCAAAATGGCTCACTTTATTCCTTGGAAGCGAACGACGGATGCAGTGAAAGTGGCTCAGCTTTTCTTTCAAGAGATTTATCGTTTACATGGTTTGCCAACTTCTATTGTTTCGGATCGGGATACTCGCTTCTTGAGTCATTTTTGGCGATCGTTGTAGAAGATGCTTCATACGAGCCTTGATATGAGTACTGCATATCATCCTCAAACGGATGGACAAACAGAAGTAACCAATCGAGCTCTTGGAAACATGTTACGTTGTCTTGTTGGTGAGAACATTCATTCATGGGAGTCACGTTTATGTTAAGCCGAATTTGCACATAATGATGCTTTCAATCGAAGTTTAGGTTTCAGTCCGTTCCAGGTTGTCTATAGCCTCTTGCCGCGTGGTCCGCTTGACTTAACTAATGTACCTGATCCACGGCGAATGCATGGTCGAGCTGTAGAGTTTGTGGAAGCTTTGCAAGCAACACAGCGCATCATCATTTGGAACATTCGACCGCCAAGTATAAAGCTCATGCGGATACAAAGCGACCGAGATGTGGTTTTTGAGCCAGGTGACATAGTCTGGGTTGTTTTGACTAAAGATCGTCTGCCTTCCCATGATTATAATAAGTTGCATTCTCGGAAGATTGGTCCAGTAGAGGTGATTGAGCGCATCAACAACAATGCTTATCGTCTTCGCTTACCATCACATATTAAGACTGCGGATGTGTTCAACGTCAAGTATCTAACCAAGTATCGTGGGGACAATGACAATCTAGATTCAGAGGCGAATCTTCTCCAACCCAGAGAAACCTGATGCAGCACATCTCTACTTAACTCACTATCATATGTGCTTTCTATTAATTTATTGGGTTTTAAACTATTGCTTGGGTTTTAAGTTTTATTAAGTTATTTCCTTTTTACTAAGATTTAGGGTTTTTAATCTCTTTTGCTATTATATATAGCTTCGTTTATGTAACCTAAGACGGCAGTTGATATATTGATTTATTCATAGCTTTTACAAGCATCTATCTTTCTTGATTCTCAGCTATTCATACGAATCAACGAGCTTGAAGCTTGCTCCTTGTTCGGCTATTCCCTATTGAATCAACGAGCATCGAATCGTTACGCTTGCGCTACGCCACACCGCCGATCTCTTTCCGGAATCTCCTTCCGCCGGCGGAGTCTCCGGTGTTGTCCACAACCGAGAAGTCAACTGCGTTGACCAATGAGACTGCGAGCATCAGAGAGACTATAAAGGAAGATTTTGTGATACGTCATTTTTTGGTTATCTTTTACCATTTGTTTTTTTTTGGGGTCAAGGATCTATTTGTATTTTGGGACAAGGATCTGTTTAGATTTAGACGTAGCTTTATATAGAGAAAATAAATTGAGATTTTGGTTAATCAAAGACTTTTTCTTCGGCAGAGTCTTCGGCAGTGTCCCATTGTATACAATTATTACAACTTTAACACATTTCATTGCCGGTGTAGAAATGTTTTATATTTTAGTTATTATAATGTTTGTTGGTAACTTTGGTAGAAATTTAAGCCATTCCCTCCACAAAACACTATAAGATGGGTGTTTAACTAACTTGATATAATTTTACAAAATTTAAAACTTTTAGTGCGATTCTTTGCTAAAGTAACATAATTCTCTAACAATATTTGCAAACAACATGCGAAATACCCCGTGTTTTTTTTATCGCAAGTGGTAAAAAACATGATCGTTTCACCACTATTACTTTTTTTTCTTTTGTTCCTTTTCAAAAGCTAATACTACTTTTTCATTTTCAGTTTTCAATAGCTGACCCAACTTGGACGACCATAGAATAGAAAATTTATAAGAATAAATTGATACTCAGGTAAATAGGAAACTTATAAATGTATATTGCCTTTTCTTATTTTTCCTTTTGTTAGATAATTCATATTCTCTTTGTAGAAAGGGTTGAAACCGATACAATCTGCCTTTGTTTTTGAGAGGATGATTTTTGAAAATACCATCAGTGTTTATGGCTTATGGACTTCATTCATTACTATATGGTATTGGGTTTCATCCAAGGTCAATGGTGTGGGTAATGTTATGCGTCAAATCAGTATCATATATTGTTCTGATCAATTGGCAATCAAAGATATATTGAAAGCATGATCATTCGTGATGTCTCACGACAGACCATAAATTTTGTTAAATACTTTATAACATTTGGGGAGAAGGTGGATGAGAAAGGGTATGTCATATTTTCGATTACAGAAATACACTTTCCAAAAACTATCGCAATGTTAAATTTCTGGTGGAATACTCATTGAAGATAAGAAGAACCTTCACTGAGTGGGATGAGATAGATTATGTTTGGCAAAAAAGGCAATGTGGTTTGGGCTTCCGAGACCTTGAATGCTTTAACCAGGCTTTGCTTGCAAAGCAAGCATGGAGACTTCTTCATCACCCTGATAACCTATGTTCTAGAGATTTAAAGAGTCAATATTTCATTAGTGTGGAGCATTAACAAGCTGGTGTTGGAGGTGGTCCGTCTTTTGCCTGGAGAAGTTACTAGAGAAAATAAAAGTTGGAACTGGGGAATCTTTGCATGTATAGATTGATCTACAATTGTTTGATGGTAAGCCAAAAGCTTATATAATTTGAAATCAATTTGTTAATCTAGATCTCTTGGTTTTAGACATCATTGAAATCAATTTCTTTCCATCATATCCATGAAACTGCCTGTTAACCAGCCTGCCACTTTTATTTGGGCACACAACAAAAAGGTTTGTACTCGGTTAAATCTGATATTGGTTGTGCTGTCATATTTACAGAAATGGTCTTATTCAAGAACCATTCATTAATGGGATTAAAAGCCGAATCTGGTAGGTATTAGCTCCTTCAAAAATCTAAGCTTTTATGTGGAAATCAGTATCAAGAGCCTTGGTGGTGGTAGATCGAATGCTTTCAAGAGGTATGAATGTGGATGAGCGAGCGAAAGAGAACAATGAAGATGAAATTATTTGAGATTAGTCAGGTGCCATTATTTCGCATATATAGTTGAAGAGCTTTTAATTCGATTAAATGTTGTATGGAGGCAAAATAGAAAAGTTTATTATGAGCATTTGAAAGCATGAGCAGTTTGAAAGTGAATCACGTCTGTTTCAGAAGAGACAAAAACTAGGAGATAGCCTAATGAGTATCTCTACCTGAAAGCCTGTGTAATGAGGTCTCATGTGTGTTTTGTTTGTTCTGGTTTTTACTATTTTCCAGAAAAAAACATAAAAGTTTATTACTCTTATAAGTTATAACTATACGGTAAGTGTTTTTGCAATAATTTAAATTTCAAAAAGATATTAAAATGGAAATTTTATCTTATTTAATTAACTGCTAAATAATTTAAATTTTAACATGTGTTAATTTTTTTATTTTTATATTATACAAATTCTACAACGCTGTCTTATCGGCCACCTACGCAACAATTAGTTTGTTTGGTGGCCATGAATCACTGCAAATACCCTATGTTTGCAAAAAAAAAAAGGGATATTGCCAAAATCAATTATCGTTTTAGTTTAAATAGGCTTCTGATATGTGTATTTCGGTCGTAGTTATGAATGAAAGGAAGAAGAAAATATGAAATATAAGAATTATTGTCTTTGTGACCAAAAAAAATAAATAAATAAAATAATTAATGTCTAAAAATCCCGTCGGTCGAATTTGGAGACCAGGATGAAGATGATGCCAAAGTAGATTTCGTATGATTTAACAATACTTCATTAATATGGAAAAAAATGATATAGGCAAGCGTTGAACCAACTACTTGATGCACATGCCGTCTAACCACTAGTCCAAACCCATTTTCAACTTATATAATTTGCATTAAAAATATTATAATATAGTAAAGTCCTCGATTAAACCCGTTTAAAATCCGATTTATTGCTTAGGCGCTAAATCTTTCTCCAATATTTGATCAGTGTGTAACAAATGTATTAGCTCAATCATTGTTTTAGTTTAAATAGGCTTTTGAGAAGGTCAACTTATAATTATGGAGCTAATAGATGAGCTTGAGAAGAGCTATAATTATGGTAATAGATGAGCTTGTGGACACTCATCAATTGTTTAGGTACAATGTTTTGGCTATAATTATGGAGCTAATGCGAAATGACTGTTATGTAAAAAAAATTCAATATCATTCATCAATTCTTACTTAAAACAAACAAAAAAAAGCTACCAACGACAACGAAAAACATACAATACAATCCTTTAAGAACAAACATAAAAAATTGTCCGGAAAATCAAACAAAGATAGATAGTAATTAGCCAAAATGGCTTAAATTAAACCATAAGATTAAATATCAATCTCAACTGGATATCTGTCCATACAATCTTCCCATGGATTGTTAACCGAAGGCTTAACGTTGCGTAGAGCCACCCAAACTGAACTGTTACACTTAAAACCTGATCCCAAAGCAATCTGCCAAATCCTATCTCCTTGCTTCATCCTTCCTTTAGCCTCTTTATAAGCCAACTCGTACCAAATTGAGCTCGAAGAAGTGTTACCAAACCTGTGTAGTGTCATTCTAGAGGCCTCAACGTGTAATGGAGACAGCTTAAGATTCTTCTCAAGCTCATCTATTAGTGCTCTTCCACCAGCATGGATGCAGAAATGCTCAAAGGCAAGCTTGAAATCCGGAGTATAATTCTTCAACTCTGGCTTAAAGTACTTCTTATTGACAAAAGTCACAAAGAAGGCAAGCTTCTCTTTCATTGGAAGAACAAGAGGGCCCAAAGTTGCGATATTGATCTTAAGAGTCCTTGCAGCAACCATTGGTAGATTCTTTGTCAAGGTAACTCCGATTATACCATCTTCATCTTCTTCTTGCGTTGCACACTCGAAGGATCTATCATCTGATCCGGTATGTATCCTTACGGTATGAACAAGCTCGTATTTCGTTCGTCCACGGTCTCTTGATCTGTTGGAAAGCAGAACCGCTGCGCCACCGACCCGGAACAAGCAGTTTGTGACTAGCATTGATTTGTTTTTTCCCAAGTACAAGTTCTGAGTGATGTTCTCTGTACTTACAACAATAGCATAAGTGTTCCTATGAACTTGTAACAATCCCTTTGCAACATCAATGGCTATGACTCCGGCACTGCAACCCATTCCTCCAAGATTCAGACTCTTGATGTTGTCTCTGAGTTTGTACTTTTTCACAATCATGGAAGCAAGTGATGGAGTTGGATTAAACGTGCTAGAATTCACTACCATTATACCTATCTCACCAGGTTTTACTCCGGTGTTGCGAAAAAGATTGTCTAGCGCTCCTAATATGACTTGCTCTGTCTCTTTGCGTGAAGCTGCCATGTCCTGCTGAAGCGGGAAGCACTGGAGACCCTCGGGGATACATGTTTCTTGACCGAGACCTGAACGTTCAAGAATCTTCTGCTGAAACTCAATCAAATAGTCGTTCTCTTTGTTCTTCCAACACACGCCTGCTTCTCTTGCACGTCTCGCGTGTTCCATCAGCGTTTTGACACTGACCTTGAGATGCGACGGTGGGAGGTAGCAGGAGAAGTCGACGAGGAAAACGGGTTTGGGTCGGGTTAACATGTAGATGGTCAACAAGAAAAGCAGAGGAAATGAAAGAAGGGTTATGGTTTCAAGGTTATGGAGGAAGAAGTTTTGGAGATCTTCTAAGTTGATACCAGATCCTTTCATGGCTAATGATACCATTAATGAGATTAAGAAGATCTTGAAGAAAACCATCTTTATGTTCCTCATTGGATATTACCTATGAGTTGAAAGAAGAGGACAAAAAGTCTTGTTATGTGTTTACTCTTTGGTTCTATTTTAAGTTGTGCCGTGGCCTTTCGTTCAAGCTGGCTCTGTTTACATATATAGAAAGCGGAGTGTGAATGGAGCAAGTGATGACCAAACGAATTAAATTAAGCTTTCTCTTTTTGTATAATGAGCCAAGATTGTTATTATACATATTTTTGTTTTAATTCGCTATTTACAAGTACGAAAAACATCAGAACATTAATTCTTAAATTCGAGAAAATAAAATAATCGACACTGATTAGACTTGAAACATGAATGTAAACTCTTAGCTACATAAATAGTCCTTCTTCTTTGAATTTACACTCAAAAGAAATTAATTGCTTTGTTTTTGTTCTGAAAATTATTCTTTTCCAGGACAGATAAACATTGACAATATATATATAGCCAAAAATAATTCAGTATGAAATAAAACAAGCCGCGCACCTATTATTTGTCGTGTTTCTTTAAATTATTACCAAAGGAACAGTGAATGTATAGATATTGCTATATTTATGGAGTAACTACCCACATTCATGAGTAATAAATAGTAGTGAAGAAACATTCAACTACCTCTTTTATCTGCTGTCCTCGTATTTACAACTATCTCCTTCAGAATTCATAAACATCCCATTACAAGGTAACATGGCCGTCTCACCTTTAGGGGTAAAAAAAAAAAAAAAAAAGGAGGTGAAAAGGAAGAAATCAATCAAACGGTCCATTATATATTCACCCATCTTCTAATATTGATTTAGGATGTAATTGTGTTAGTTCTAAAATTTGGTTATTGTGGCTTTAAACTAGTAAAAATTATGTGCATATGAGGTTAAAAGGAAGAAATCAATCAAACGGATATTATATATTCCCCAATCTTCAATCATTTTACATTCATGATTGCGTCTTAAATTTGTTAGTTTCTAGTTCTGAAATTAAAATTTGGTTATTGCGGCTCTGTAGGGTGGGTTTTGTGTTCCAAAGTATGAAAAACACATTTAAGTACGCAAAACATGTAATCTCATCTTTAAACGAAACATACACGGATTGTCCAGCTTTTAGATCAAAGTTAGATTTTTTAGTATGTTTATAACATTTTTTGAAGATTGTGTTGTTAGGTTTATCCCGCTTAACCAAAATGTCTGTACTGACACCCTTGCTAAAAAGACAAGAGCACGAGGAGCTATTTATTCTCATGTAAAGTAGACTCGATTAATAGAAGTGGAATCCATATAAACCGGTGCTATTAGATCATCTCCAAACTCCATTTTTGACTCCAAACTTTATTTTGGAGTAAATTTCTCACCAACCCTACTCCATTTCTCACTACATATTTGGAGCAAACCTATATTTTACTCCATTTTGGAGTTGAACTTTTTTATTTACAAACTGATCCTTTAAATATTAGATATTTTTATTTTACACTATTTTATCAATACAACAATAATTATTATCGATATATATATATATATATATATATATATATATATATTTGAACACTATAATTTTTAAACAATATAAAATAAATGATCATAAATAATTGAAAACTACAATTTTTATTTAAAAAATTGCAAAATAAAATAAATTTAAAAATGCATTACAAGTGCTGAAATTAAAGATAAGAAACATAAACAAATCCGAGAAATTTAAAAATTTCTATGTTTTTATGATATTATGTAACTTTCTTTTATTTAATAAATATAATTTATAATTTGTAAAAGTTTTGTAAGAAAAAAAAATAAATGAGGCTAATTTGTAAATTTTAGAAATAAAAGGTATTAGTAATAAAATAGAAAAATAGAATTTATTTAGAATATTTTGTTTTGGAGTAAAAAATGGAGTTTTACATTGGAGCAAAACTCAACTCCATTTTGGAGTTACTCTATTTTGGAAGAAAATTTGGAGTTTTACATTGGAAATGGTCTTAACTAAACTTGATTTAATTTAGGTTGTTTGTTGAAAAAAACAAAATATACACAGTAGAATGACAGGTATAATTTTAGAACTAGAAACTAACAAATTTAAGGCGACAGTTTCAAAAAAAAAAAAAAAAAAAAAATTAAGACGTATTTTCTTTGAAGAATCAAAATTTACATTTAGTGCATACAATCAAACGCGATGTACATTTGTACTCTTATTTTTGAATTCATGTGATCATTAGCAAAACAAAGGCGACTCGATCCAGTAGGATATTCATGAGAACGGATTACAATTATTAAACCATCTTCTTTTTTTTTACAACTATTATTAAACCATCTTAATCATCAAAATTGGTTTGAAAAGGGCTGTGCACGCTTATAAACAAAAACTAGGTGATCGGTACGCACCGTGTGCAAGTTATAAAATATTTTATATATTCAATATATAATTAATATTATATATTAAAGTTGATATATTTGTACATAATTAATTATGTATTAATAATAACATTATATGAATATTTAATAGTAAAAAATAATAATAAATCAAATGAAAAATGTTATAGATTTCAATAGAAATTAAAGATAAAAAAAAGCCATTAACCAATATTTTAAAATACTTTCTTAGATAAAAAAATTGTAAATATGATAACTAAATAAACTGAAAATATTAAAACATATAATAAATTATTTAATTTTTATGATTGGTCTCTATGCATGTGCATGTATAAATTTTTTTATAGACATAAATAGTTGTAATATTTAAATATTGATTAATTTTTCCTTATATATTTGTAAACGTTATGTTTTTATACATATACAGTTTTAGTGTTTAACAACAATCACACAAACGTTTCATATCGTTTTGTGTCTTTTGAAACTGATTTATTTTCCAACTTTTTATTTTTTCTACCGTTTACAGTAACATATAATTGCAAATATAAAAGTTATATTAAATAATAATTACTTTTTTCTTCTTACACAATATAATCTTCCCAGTATATATTTTAAGTATATATTTTTCCTTGACCTATTACTAATTAAATCAAAATAGATTTTACAATCTTTACTTATCCTAAGAGCATATCCAACCAAATGCCAAATTTGGTGCCAAATTGCATTTTGCCATAAATTTTGCTCCAACCCAATATCATTTCCAATTGCAAAATGGTATAATGCCATTTTTGGTTTCAAATATGGAACCATCTCATTTTCAATTGCATTTTGCAGTTGAACTTTTTTATTTATAAAATAGTCCTTTAAATTTTAAATACTTTTAGTTTTAGAGTTATAAATAAATATTTTGATGATGATTTCTTTTTTTGGTTATTATAAATATTAAAACACTATAATATATAAAATTAAAATGCAAATAACATTAGTTAATAGAAAATATAAAAACATAATACTAAATTTAAAATAATTAAAAAATACTGGAATTAAAAATAACAAAAAATAAATTTAGTACAACAATGATTGGTTACTTAATCAACTTTGTTTTATCATTTTTATATAGTGTAATGTGTTTTTGTTTAAAATTATAATAATAAAATTTCCAAAATATCATAATTTATGAAATTTTGAGAGAAATTAAATAATTGGGTCAATTTATAAATTTTAAAGAAAATATGTATAATTAGCAATTAATAATAAAATGGAAAAAGAAGAATATACTAAAAATATTCTTTTTGACATGGAAAATGAAATTATAGGTTGGAGAGAAATCCAATTGCATTTTGCAATGAAAAATGCAATTATGGGTTCGAGATGCTCTAAGAGCGGGTACATGGGGTGCCCGCTCATTCGTGCGTACCAACCACCTCACCGCTCTTATGACACATAGAGATTTTTAAAAAAAATATAAATTGTTTAATAACTAAAATTAAAATTGGACTGTAATCGAGGTTAACAAAATGCATGCACGACAAGTTCGCATGCGACTTTGACTTTTCATAATTAATATTTCTATCCACACGCATATAAGTTGCTTTTATATGTTAAAAAATAACAAAATATAATGTATTATATATATTTATAATGTATGGTTGAATTTTAAAAAGAAATAAATATGTATATTTATTCATGTAAGTATGAGTTAAAAATAAGTGAATTGTAATATTTAGCTGTTGGCTAGTTTTTCTGATATTTTCCGCAAAAGTTATGTTTTTACACGATGCAGTTTTGGCGTTTAAGAACTATCATGAAAACCGTTTCTATGCGTTTTTTATTTAATCAAAATTTTTTTTATTTTCAGCATTTTATGATATAAAGTTTCAAATTAAAAAAAAAAATATTTTAAATATTTACAAAAATTACCAAAAAAATTTTAAAAAATTAAAATATAATATTTGACTTTATCATGAAAATAAATATAGTACATTGGATAATCTATTAGTCATTTTTCTTTTCAATAAAAATTATAATAAATATTTTTTTATAAAAATTGTGAAATCAGATGTTATAAAATTCTCCGGTAGCTCTCCGCTCATCTCTTCGTTCAATATTGAGGAATTTGTTTGATGAAGAAAATAAATTTCTTATGGTTGGCATGCACACATGTGTTCTTTATAAAATTTGAGGCGCACATGCGTTTATTATAAAATTTGCTTCTTAAAAAATTTAAATGACTCCGTAAAATAAAGCACGATAGTGTTACGAAAAAACAAAAAATAAAGAGATTTATTTTTATTTTTACTTCTACATCTTATTCATATTTGTTTTATCTTATTATAATTTATTTTTTTTATCTGATTACATTTTATTTTATTTATGATCTCAAATTCTCGATCTTCAATAAGACTGTATATGAGTATGATATAAATTTTTATTATTTAAAAGGAATATGAGATAAAAATGGTATTGTGTATTTATTTATTTACTATCTTATTGGATAATATATTTTACTTTTTATATAAAAATATAATATATATTGGTTGTGAAATTTTCGTAATCATATTCTATGCAATTTATTATGAATATATGTAAAAACAAATTGAAATCATAGTAATTATTATTTTCTGTAAATTTAAATTTATTAATTTTAGTGTTATAATCTAGTGTATTCATGTTTTAATTACATAATTTATTTAATTTTAAGTCAACCAATCAAAATATTTTGTTTATTTTACAAAATTTGACATGTCACATTACATGTCATCATTAAAATGCACTAATTTTCATTGTGAAAGTGACAACTAAACATTTTTCATTAAAAATGATTCTCAAATAATAGGAAGTAGGATAGGATTAGTGTTATTTATTGATTTATACTAGAATTGTGGCACACAAAAAAAAAGTAACTAGCTCAAAATATTCGCAGTGATACAAAATAGACAGATTAAAAAGTGCCATAAATTATGGTTGCATAAAAGATAAGTACGTTATTCAATGTTATCAACCTACGGACTCAAGTAGACTTAACATTTTTAAACCGAAAAATGAAAAAAAAAAAAAAGTAGACCCTAACATCTTTTATGGCATTCCAAGATTGATAATAGATGAGATGGGTGGGCGCTAGGCAAGGGGTAGATCTCGATGCCCATACGTACGAAGTAATATATGGTTGGGGGAGAAGTAGTTGCTTTTGTGGAAAAATTAACCTTTGTCTTAAATAATATTTAAAACTAAAGTTAGTAGCCTTTAAATGTGTATACATAGAATGTTAAACAACTAATCACAGTAAGTCATCTCAAATATATGTGTGGAATTAAATTAGTAAGAATACTAAATAATGAGAAACAAGAATACATAGAAATAAACACATATAAGGAATAAAAAAAAATATAATTCGAGTATCACATATTGGAAACAGTCAAATAAATAATTAAAAATTTGTGGGAGAAAATACATATAATAGAAAAAAAGGTATAGATGATTAATATGATGGAATATTGAGATTTGTGTATGGAATCTAGCTTATATTAAAAGATCAAGTTATTATACGTTTCAAGTGTAACACTTGCACATGTATAATTGTTGGATAAGCTTTGAGACTTGCAACCTAAGAAATCTTTAAACAAGTTGGTTTAGGATAAGAAAGGTTAAAAGGAAATTATCTAATTTCTCTTGTAATAGGAAAAGTGTGTTTTCCTATTTATCATAGGATTAAAAAAAGGAAATTTAGTTCTATAAATATGGTTGTTGAGTTGTGACAATCATATAAGAAATTAGAGAGAAATTGTGTGTTTAGTTTTGAGAAATTTCTAAACATATATTAAAGAGAGTTATTTTTTAAAGTTTTTTGTTCTTAAGATCTTTTATTTGGTATCAGAGCTTATAGGCAAGTGATCCAGGCTTGATCTTAAAGCTTTGACGAACAAGGAGAAGAAGGAAAGAAGCGTCACCAAGCCATGGGAAACGTCGTCCATCCTGCTTGTCAAAAGGATGTAATACCATCCTCTATCCAATGTCCGATGCTAACAGCTACAAACTACACAGTATGGGCTATGAGAATGAAAGTCCTACTGCAAATTCATAAGGTATGGGAGTCTATTGAACTAGGTTCATTAGCCCTAGACAAGAATGATATCGCCACTGGTTTATTATTCCAATCGATCATGGAGGCTCTTATTTTGCAAGTCGGTGAACAAGACTCTCCAAAAGGGATATGGGAAGCAATAAAATCACGCCACATGGGTGCAGATCGAGTCAAGGAGGCTCGACTCCAAACCCTGATGTCCGAGTTTGAACGCATCAAGATGAGGGACACAGAAGATATTGATAGCTTCGCGGGAAAGTATCAGAAATAGCTTCGAAATCTGCTGCACTTGGCTAAACAATTGACGAACCTAAGCTTGTCAAGAAGTTTCTCAACAGTTTGCCAAGAACAAAGTACATACATCTAATAGCTTCTCTTGAACAACTATTAGATCTCAACAAAACGAGCTTTGAAGACATGGTTGGAAGATTCAAAGCTTATGAAGAAAGAATCCTCTAAGAGAAGCTGGATCGCAAGAGAAGCTGCTCTATACGAACTCTGAGGAACGAAACACGTCTTCTTCACGAGGGAAAGGTCGTGGAAAGGGAAACAGAGGACGAGGGAAAGGACGATCAAATACATAAGACCGATCAACATATCAAGCGGATAAAGACAAGTCAAAAGAAAAGAAAGATAGGTCGAAAGTGATTTGCTATCGATGCGATAAGCCAGGTCACTTTGCCTCTGTATGTCCGGACAGGCCAAAAATACAAGAAGCAAACAAGATAGAGACAGAGGACGCAGACCCGGCTCTCTATATGCATGAAGTAGTATTCTTAAACGAAGAGAATATCATACCAAAGAACTACAAAACCGAGGAAGGTGAAGGAGGACTTTGGTACCTTGACAATGGAGCAAGTAACCACATGACTGGACACAAGGAGTTCTTCTCGGAGCTCAATGAAAACATAAAAGGCAAAGTCAAATTTGGAGATGGATCGTGCATTGAAATAGGAGGGAAAGGTTCTATACTATTTCAAAGCAAGACGGAAGAACAGAAGCTAGTTACGGACATCTACTACATTCCTGACCTTAAGAGCAACATCCTAAGTCTAGGACAAGCTACAGAGGTTGGTTGCGATGTCAGAATGAAGCAAGACTTTCTCACGATTCATGATCCAAGTGGAAAGCTCCTGGTAAGAGTCACAAGAACGGCGAATAGACTCTACAAGATAAACCTCAAGATTGGGAAGCCGATATGTCTAAAGACGAGCATGGAAGAAGACTCTTGGAGATGGCATGCGAGGTTAGGACATATAAGCTGTATGACAATGAAAGTTATGTCAACACAAAAGATGGTCCATGGCTTGCCGGAGTTTAGAGAAGAAAACAGATTGTGCGAGTCTTGTTTGGTGGGAAAGCAAACTCGACAATCCTTTCCGAAAGCAACTATGTATCGAGCAACAAAACCTCTAGAGCTACTACACGCAGATTTGTGTGGCCCGATCTCACCACCAACCATCGCTCATAACAAATACATATTTGTTATAATATATGATTACTCAAGATACATGTGGTCCATCTTGATAAAGGAGAAAAGTGATGCGTTTGCAAGGTTCAAAGAGTACAAGAGCCTAGTAGAGAAGGATCCCGGGAAGAAAGTCTTAACTCTAAGGACGGACAGAGGAGGAGAGTTTACTCCAGGAGAATTCAATGAATTCTGCAATACGAATGGGATCAAGAGGCATCTCACGGCACCTTACACCCCTCAACAAAACGGAGTTGTGGAGAGAAGGAATCAGACTCTATTGGAAATGACAAGAAGTACTCTCAAAGCATTGAAAGTACCGAATTACTTATGGGGAGAAGCTGTGCGACACGCCACTCACATAATCAATAGAGTACCAACAAAATCTCTCACGAATATGACTCCATACGAGTGCTTGAGGAGCAAGAAACCGAATCTTGAGCATCTAAAGGTGTTCGGTTGCCTAGCTTACGCTAAAATAGAGACAACAAACCTCAAGAAGCTCGATGACAGATCAAGACCACTAGTACATCTTGGTCTAGAACCCGGAACCAAGGCGTATAGGCTCTACAATCTGGCGGAGAAGAAGATTGTGGTAAGCCGCGATGTGATCTTTGATGAGAAATCAAGCTGGAATTGGAGTGAAACCGGAGAAGGTTCAAACAGAGATCCAGGAATGTTTCACTTAAGTTGGGGAGATATTGTAGACACAGGAGAAGGTCCTACAATTATTGGTAATGATCATCACGAAAACGAAGATGATCATCACGAAAACGACGAAGATGAAGATCTAAACGATCATGGAGAAAATGACAACACACACGAAGAAGAAGTTGCACACGATCAACCAGTACAACAACCACTAAGAAGATCAAATCGTCAAGTAGGTAAGCCAGCCTATCTTAATGATTATCTCCTTCAAGCATCTATAGAATGCGAAAGACTCCTACTCCTAGTAAATGATGAGCCGAGCTGCTTCAAGGAAGCAAAGGGATCATTAAAGTGGAGACTAGCATGCAAGGAAGAGATCGAGTCTATCAATAAAAACAAGATATGGTTTCTAGTTGATAGAACCGGAGATATGAAGGTCATTGGTCTCAAGTGGGTCTTTAAAGTCAAGAAGCACGCGGACAATACTATCAACAAGCACAAGACGAGGCTTGTAGCAAAAGGATACGTACAAGAATCAGGCATAGACTTCGATGAAGTATTTGCACCAGTTGCACGTATTGAGACTATTCGGCTATTGATAGCATTGGCAGCATCTGAAGGATGGGAGATCCATCATCTGGATGTCAAAACCACTTTCTTACATGGAGAGTTAAAAGAAGATGTATATGTGGCGCAACCCGAAGGTTTCGAGATAGAAGGAGAAGAACACAAGGTATACAAGCTTTCAAAAGCTTTGTACGGCCTAAGACAAGCTCCACGAGCCTGGAATACAAAGCTGGATCAAATCCTAAAGAAGATGGGATTCAAGAAGTGTGCAAAAGAATGTGCTGTCTATCTCAAAGAAGAAGGAGAAAAGCTTCTCATTATTGCGATTTATGTGGATGATTTATTTGTGACCGGCAACTCTCTCAAGGCTATTATTGAATTCAAGATTGGAATGTCAAATACCTTTGAGATGTCGTATCTCGGTAATCTCACATACTATCTTGGTATTGAAGTATATCAAGGAGAAGATGGAATCGAGATCAAACAAGAAGGTTATGCTCGACGAATCTTAAAGGAAGCTGGTTTAGAAACATGTAATCCAACTCAAGTTCCTATGGAGTTTGGATTAAAGATTTCTAAGGCATTAGAAGAAGAAGAGATAGCTCCCACGAGTTATAGAAGAAACATAGGATGCTTACGATACATGCTACACACACGACCGGACTTGGCATTCTCTGTTGGAGTTGCTAGCAGATATATGCAAAGCCCTCGAAAGTCACACGGTGAAGCAATGAAGCACATTCTGCGGTATCTCAAGGGAACCATGGCGTTCGGATTGAAGTTCAATCGTGGAGGATCAAAGAAGCTTATCGGCTTTAGTGATAGTAGCCATAGCATTGACCAAGATGACGGAAGAAGTACAATGGGTCATATCTTCTACTTTGGATCTTCACCAATTACTTGGTGTTCTCAAAAGCAGGACACGGTCGCCCTCTCTTCATGTGAAGCCGAGTTCATGGCAGCAACAGAAGCAGCAAGGCAAGCTATGTGGCTTCAAGATCTTCTAAGCGAAATCACGGGATGGAAGACAGATCAAGTTCTCATCAAGATTGATAACATGTCCGCGATTGCTCTCACCCGAAACCCGGTGTTTCATGGCAAAAGTAAGCACATTCATAAGCGCTGCCATTTCATTCGTGAATGCATTGAAAGGGAGCTAGTTGATGTGGAGCATGTGCCCAGAACCGAGCAGAAAGTGGACATACTAACGAAGGCTTTGGCGCGGATCAAATTTGCAGAGATGAGAAGCTTGATAGGTGTTCAAGACATGTCCAAGACGAAGTTCACAAAGCTTACGAGGAAGATTGTTGGATAAGCTTTGAGACTTGCAACCTAAGAAATCCTTAAACAAGTTGGTTTAGGATAAGAAAGGTTAAAAGGAAATTATCTAGTTTCTCTTATAATAGGAAAAGTGTGTTTCCTATTTACCATAGGATTAAAAAAAGGAAATTTAGTTCTATAAATATGGTTGTTGAGTTGTGACAATCATATGAGAAATTAGAGAGAAATTGTGTGTTTAGTTTTGAGAAGTTTCTAAACATATATTAAAGAGAGTTATTCTTTAAAGTCTTTTATTCTTAAGATCTTTTAATAATCATTCTTTTCAAAAAAAAAAACAATTGTACATATATATATCATTACTTTCATAAATAATATGTTTCTTTATTTAGTTATACGTTCATATATAAATGTGATTAGTTATTATTTTGTTTTACATTTTCACTGTACATATTATATTGTTAAGATATTTAAGTAATCTGGAATTGAAATTGAATTATCTAGCGATCCAAAACAAAGCAGGATGACCAAACATCGAGAGGTAAATCCCGTCGATATGCTTCTTCTTTCTTATTCAAAGAGGGGATTCAATATCTAAAATTTCAAAAATTGGTACTTGATTTAATTACCAAAGGTGTGAAACGATGCAAACCAACGCAAACGGCAAGAAATGTAGCAAATAAAAATATGATTCAATGGTATGTAAATTGAGGAGATGGTTTTGTTCATTCACTTTATTTGTTGCTAGAATTCAGTTCTCTCTTTAGTTTGATATTATATTCAATGTGAAAGATGAGACAAAGAAAAAGAGGAAGATTAGTCTATCATGTAAGAATATAAGAGTTAAGAAGTTTGTAGTTTTTGGTTCATCACTATGAGACAAACTTTTGAACCCATATGGATAAAAGTTTTTGATGCTTATGGTTTTTTTACTGCTTTTTGTTGTTTTCGGGAGAAAAAATAGATAACAAAGAGGAAGTTGATCGAATCTGTGGAACTACGAGCAGTTCTATTCAGGAAGATATTGGGTTTTCTTTCCTTTCTGCATAATCACTTAATTACATAAAGAACGTGAAAATCGTTTAATGCATATTTTTTTAATTAGAAAAACATAAAATATATTATCTCACTATTAATTATATGTATATCCACCTTTGATATTCACTTTTATTGAGTACCAAATCTTTAAAAAGCAAGCATGATGACGAATTTAATGGACTTCACAAACATGTCAAACTACAGATGGATATCCACCTTTGGTAGATTTTGATAACCTAAGGGGCCAATCTTTAAAGCAGGCATGATGACGAATTTAATGGTTTGAAATTAAAAGGGAACAATTATAGAGACAAGTTTGGAGAATGTTGATATTGCAAAAAAATAGCAATAGGTGGAAGAGCAAACATGTCAAACTACAGATGCTACAGTTTTGTTATCGCAAAAGAGGTAAAGTAAACGGTACATTTGTACATTGATCAATTAGTGTATACTATGTGGGTTTGAACTTTTGTTTTTAAAGTAAAATATTTTACACTTAGACTTAACAAAAAAATCAGTGTACTTATCTTTAGGCACTTATACTATTTGAGCCAGAAGACTCGACGGATTGCTTCCAAAGAAGAAAAAAATTATGGGCGATGAGAGCTCATCTACATTGTTTATAATTTTCTCTAACTCTCTCATTCTATCTTCAAAAATTAGCTGCATATACATATGTTGTTTAATATTGTCTATTTCACTCTTTTCTTTTTTTTTTGAACATCAATATTGTCTATGTCACATGTAACAGCTCACATAATAGAAAAGAGCATTCATAAATCCGTGATGAAGATACATTTTTTTGAACAATATTTTTGTTAGATATGTCTTTTTTTTGTAAAATAAAAATTTGGACAATTTCTAGATTTGTGCATGTCATCTTTGCGCAGGAGCCATGCTAATATTATATGTATGGTTTCAATTTTATCGGATGTCCCCGAAGGAACTTGTTAGATATGCATATTGATGTGCTTTTAGTCATACTGTAAAAAATGGAGGTTAACAAACTTTCTGATGATAATTTGGTTAGATCGAGGGTATATCTTGAATTGTCGTTTTTGATTTATAGCTGGGATCAAAATGTGGTAATGTTGCTGATTATTCTTAAGAAAATATAGTGGACTTCTACGAAATTATTTTGTTAAAAAAAAAATTGGTATTGATGAGAGAATGAAATCATTGCTGGTGATGATGACCAAGACAAGAGCTTCATCTGGAATCTCTATTCCAGTCCACAGTGATCGGAAATGACGGAAAAATCCGACGCATGAGTAGCAGAGTGGAGAGAGTTTCGTCAACAAAAAAAAAACTGTCACTTTTGTGTTCTCTCAAAAGTTATAATTCGTCAACAACGAATATGCTTGAACAAGAAGGAATTGAGATATGAAGGAAGATTATTTGTTGTTTTTGTTTGAAAAGTGTTATTGGTTTTTAATCAATATTTTTTTCCTTCTATTTTGATTTATTTTCTATCGTTAGATTTTCGTAGAGTGAGTTGATTTATGTTCCAAATTTTGGTATATGTTCAAATAAGGTTTAGTTTCATTTAAGCCCCGCAAATATATATATACTTTTATTTTTTGTAAGCTATGAGTAAGTCATTTTTAGTACGTTTTAGGTTACGTCCAGGTATACATATTGTTTAAGACTATAAATTGTAACGTTTTGATCATATTGATTATGAATAATAGTTACATCATATATATATATATACGTATTGCCTTATCTAAGATAGAGATAAATGTAAAATATACATAAAATTATATACAAAATATATTATATCCTAACATGCCCCTCAAGATGGAACACCAGAAATGACTCCAATCTTGACTGTTAAATCTTGAAACCGAGTACGCGGAAGAGCTTTGGTGAGGGCGTCAGCCAACTGATCAGCAGAGGAGATGTGAGAGATCCGAAGCTGCTTACTTTGAATTTGTTCTCTAACAAAATGATAATCAATGGCTATATGCTTTATTCGAGAGTGAAAGACAGGATTAGCACATAGATAAGTAGCTCCAATGTTGTCGCAGAAGATGGTTGGCACATGAGTGGATTGAACTCCAAGTTCAAACATTAAAGAAAGAATCCATTTCAATTCTGAAGCAGTGGAAGAAACCGTGCGGTACTCAGCCTCTGTTGAAGAACGAGCAACTCCTTTTTGCTTCTTGGACGACCATGATATAGGATTCTTGCCAAGATAAACAATATAAGCACCAGTAGAGGAGAAGTCATCTTTGTCACCAGCCCAATCAGCATCAGAGTAAGCATGAAGAGTAAATGGAGAATAAGCATCAAGAAAGATACCATAATTAACGGTGCCGGCAAGATATCGAAGTACACGCTTGACTGCTTCCCAATGATCAAGCGTAGGACAGTGCATGAATTGAGATAGTCTATTGACAGCGAACGCAATATCTGGTCGTGTAAATGAGAGGTATTGCAGACTACCGACAACAGCACGATACTCTGTAGGATCATCAAGTTTCTGTCCTGCAAGAACGAGTGATTGTGTCGAAGTAATAGGTGTGGCAACTGGCTTGACATTCTGCATGTTTAGACGCGTGAGAAGATCAGTGGTGTACTTCTGTTGTGTTAGACGAAGACCATCTTGTGATCTATAAACCTCAATCCCAAGAAAATAAGAGAGTTCACCGAGATCCTTAAGAGAGAAACGATCAGAGAGGTGACTAATGATGCGAGAGATAGTACCATCACAACTGCCTGTAATAACGATGTCATCGACATAGACAAGAATGTAGACAAGGACCGTGCCATTGTTGAGAACAAACAGAGATGCGTCTGCAAGAGAGTTGTGAAAGCCAAGTGTGAGCAAGAAAGAACGAAGTTCATTGTACCATGCTCGTGGCGCCTGTTTTAAACCATAGATAGCTTTGCGAAGACGACATACATAGTCTGGTCGGTCTTTATCAATAAAGCCTGGAAGTTGCATCATGTAAACTTCTTCATCAAGAGTCCCTTGAAGAAATGCATTATTGACATCAAGTTGCCGAAGAGCCCACTTTCTGGCAACTGCAACGTCGAGAACGATGCGTATTGTAGCATGCTTAACAACAGGACTGAATGTCTCTTCAAAATCAATGCCAGGACATTGATGAAATCCTTTTGCCACCAACCGAGATTTGTAGCGATCAATAGAGCCATCAGGTAGGCGTTTGATTCTGAACACCCATTTGCATCCAACCACATTTTGAGCAGCATCGGGAGGAACAAGATCCCATGTTCTGTTTCCGATGATGGAGTTGTATTCTGCAGTTGCAGAGCCTCTCTATTTTTCATCCTTGAGTGCTTGAATGATGGTTGCAGGTTCAACGTCAGTGAAAATTGCCGTAAGACCATATTTTGGATTTGGCTTCCAAATATTATTCATGGATCTCGTCGTGGCCCTCTGTTGTGTTTGAGAAGCGACAGTTTGAGGAGCTGATGTGGATGTCGTTGTTGTAGACATAACTGGTTCTGGTGCAACTTCTGGTATAGCAGGTGTTGGTGAAGGATCGTCTGTCGTTGAAGTGGAGCTAGAAGCCGTTGAGGGAGTCAAGAGTGGTGACCTGAAGACAGGAACTAAAGAAGCAGAGGGTGTAAAATTGAGATCTACGTTAGAGAGAGTTGGACTCGAAGAGGAAGAAGAGCTGTTTAGACGAGAATATGGGAAGATTGATTCATGAAACTCAACATGACGAGAGACATAAATACGGGAAGTGGAATAATCCAGACATAAATAAGCACTTTGAGTGAGAGAATAGCCAAGAAAAATGCAGGGAGTAGAGCGTGTACTGAGTTTATGTGTGGAGTAAGGACGCAACCATGGATAACATAGACACCCAAAGATACGGAGTTCGGAATAGTTCGGTTCTTCGCCAAATAAACGCAGGTACGGCAATTGGTGTGAGAGATTTGGTGTAGGCATTCGATTGATCAAATAAACTGCTGCAGCAAAGGCGTAACTCCAATATTCGTGAGGTAAAGAGGCGTGAGACAACAAAGATAGCCTTGTTTCAACAATGTGTCGATGGCGACGTTCTGCGAGGCCATTGTGCTCCGGAGTATGTGGCGGTGATGTGTAGTGAGAAACGCCATGAGTGGATAGAAAGGATGCTAAAGCAATGAACTCCCCACCATTATCAGAATAGAGTGCTTTGAGTTTTCGATTGAAACAATTTTCCACAAGAGCCTTGAATGGTAGAAATACTTGAATCACTTACGACTTCAACTTGAGAGGATAGAACCAGACATAGCGTGTGTAGTGATCAACAAAAATCACATAGTATTTGTAACCATCAGTAGAGTACACTGGTGATGTCCAAACATCCGTATAGATTAAATCAAAGGGTCCATGAGATTGCATCGAATTAAAGGAGAAAGGGAGTTTATGACTTTTATTACTTGAACAATCATTGCATGACAAAAGAGATGAAGAATCCGAAATAGGTAAACAAGAATGAGAAATAATGTGTTTAAGTATAGCTAAAGAAGGATGACCAAGCCGCGAATGCCAATTGGCTAAAGATGACTTGGCGCATAAAAAAAGCCGAGATTGGGGAAACGGATGAGAAAGAACATAATGGCCACTCATAGACTCCATCATTGGTTGGTCCGCTGAGTAGCGTTGCTCCCGACTTGAGATCCTTCACCTGAAAATCATAAGGGCAAAGTTGAACCATAACATTGTTAGTCTTGCATAGTTTGTTAACAGAGATGAGGTTCTTCTTGATGGATGGAACACACAGAACATTCGATAAAGCAAGTGGGCGAGAATGAGAAGGTAAACGAGTGAAACCAGTATGAGTGATCGGAAGTCCAGCACCATTGCCGATAGTGACGTCATCATTGCCATGATAGGGAGAGTGTAGCGACAGATTGGCCAAATCAGAAGCTATGTGATGAGAAGCTCCACTATCGAGCAGCCCCGAACCATCGGGTGGAGGGTGAGGTGATGACGTTGTGTAGTGTGCTTGAGGATTCCATTGAGGAGGTGGCATAGGCGGTTGAGCTTGTTGGAAGTTTGATGGTGATGGACCACGGTAGGTTTGTTGCTGAAAGTTCTGAAGTTGATTGCATCTTTTCGCACTATGTCCTTGGACTCCACAGATTTGACACTTGCTTTTGTAGCCACCACCACGAGAGCCATCACGGGAGTTGTTGTTGTAACCATCACGATTTGATTGTGATGGACGATACTGTTGACTATGTGAGTAGTTGTTGTTGTAGTTGTTGTTGTAGTGGGGACGATGTTCCGTAACATGAGCAGTAGCTGGGAGAAACGAAGCTGGTGATGCTTCAAGAGAAGCAAGCGTGTTTTCTCTATTCAAGAGTTTTTCATGGAGTTCTTCAATGATAATTGGGATGTCTCTGCCGTTTACCATCTCAATCACTGGGCGATAGTCTTCACCGAGACCGTCGGTGATGATATCAAGTAGATCTTCGTGATCTAGTGGGGCACCAAGAAGCGCAAGTTGATCGAATTTGGTGATGATGTTGCGCATGTACTCTGTGACGGAGAGAGTACCCTTAAGACTCTTCTTGAGTTGGTGTTTGATTTGCTTGATGTGGCCGCGGGAAGGCAAACCATATGTGCGAGCTAAGGTGAGCCAGACATCACGTGTCGTGGTTGCACGGGCAACAAGAGGCTGCACAGGAAGCGATAGCGTGCCAATCAAGGAACTGTATAGAATCCTATCTTGACGACGCCATGGAGCATGCTTGGGGTTTGGTTGGGCGAGGCCGTTGGTGATGATTGTTGTTGGTGGAGCGTGATCGGTGTCTACAATAAAGTATTGCAGTTCGTGTGCCTCAAATAGAGCATAGACCTGAAGCTTCCAGGTGAGATAGTTGGCGGGTGTGAGCTTGGTGATGCCCGACACGTTGATTGAGATGAGAGAGTTTGTGAGTTCGGTATTGTTGTAAACTGGAACAATGTCGGCGACGGTGGTGTTTGCCATGTTGAAAAAGGAGAAGTAAAAGAAGCGGCTGCGAAAAGAAAAGTGTTGGAACTAGGGCAGCGGCTTGAAAAAAGAGCAAAGAAAAATTAAGTCAAAGAGATCTTGTGCTCTGATACCATGTAACGTTTTGATCTTATTGATTATGAATAATAGTTACATCATATATATATACATACGTATTGCCTTATCTAAGATAGAGATAAATGTAAAATATACATAAAACTATATACAAAATATATTCTATCCTAACATAAATGACTCCTGGAAATGATCTTTCAAATACAATAATAAAAATAACTTAGTTGAGCTGATTAACTTAACCTAGATTTTGCATGTTGTTAGTGTTGGTCAAATCTATACTATAAATAGTCAATTGTTTGGCTACTTTACTTCCTGTTAAATTGCTGAATATAATATAACATGGGAGACATTTTCATACTTGTGTTTATTGAGAAGTCGTACCCGAGACATGACCATTAGTTTACACATATATAGTCACTTAAGTTTTGAAAAAGAGGAAGAGAAAACGAAAGTGTTATGTTGAATACAATTGAATGGATCACCTATAAAACTTTTAGATATTAGTTGTTGTACGCGGTATTCAAACAGTGATTTTATGAAAAGACAAACCAAAAATATTCATCGTTTATGAATAGATTCATATTTAATTTACAAATTAGAAGAGTAAATTTACTTTATAACACATTGAAACTATAATTAAATTTATGATAAATTCAATAATAAAAAAGTAGGTATACACCAAATCTTTTGAATCAAAAATATCAACATATTTTATTTAAAAATAATATATATATATAAACATCAAATATCGTACGTATAAGTTTAACGATGAATGTCAATCAGTGATCATACATTTATCTTAAGATTTTTTATTTTTATTTTGTAGAATATTGAACAAAATTTATAAATAGTAATCCGTGGGTTAGCGCAAATGAAATATCTATTCACAGTAAAGAGGCGCCCTCAGCTAATTTGCCAAAAGTTTTCTATAACTTAACAAAACTGCAATTATGGCTGAAAAATAGGACAACGTCTCTTTCTTTATGCGACGAAAAGGTTCAAACAAAAAACTCTTTCTTTATGCGACCATTTTGCTCATCTTTGTTTCTTCTTCCAAAACTATAGTTCAATTCACCAAATTCTTCATTTGTTAATTTTAGAACTCTCCTTCTTGACAAAAAAAGTCATTTCTAAAATAAAGTTTACTTCACATTGTATATATATTTTGAAATTGCTTTTTCCTTCCACTTTCAAGTGGGTTAAACATAAAATCTGATATTATAGATCTCTGGTAAACAATATTTTTAGATCATCCGCTGAATATATATAATCCATCTTTTTTTACCTAATGGTTTTAAAATCACACTAAATTAATTTGTCATTCAACTGTCAATTTTAGAACAGTATAAAATTAAGAATTAACGGTATTTAAAATGTTACTCTCCCATGCAATAAAATGTTATTCTCCCATGCCGCTTAGCTTTATACTGAATATATACAATAAAAGTTAAGAATTAACGATATTTAAAATGTTATTCTCCCATGCCGCTTAGCGTTTGGTTTCACACTTTCACATACTTCACCTTGATTACAAATAATCTTAACCAAACAATTTTTTTTGTGCATTGAGATAATTATTATTTAAAAAAAAAACAACTTTTTGCGCATTAAGATATTTTATTATTTTAATAATTTTCACTTCAAATAAATAATTTACTGACGGATAAAATAATCAAAGAAATAATTTACTGACGGATAAAATAATTAATTTACTTTATTTGCTGCCAATGCTCATTTATGTTGTTGACAAAGATATTACCTGTGAGTGACGTCCAACAACAAAAAAACGATTACAAACGCGTAGTACAAGGTTACTTACCTATCGTGTTGAAAACTTTAAATAGGAGTTTAAAGTCTCTGGAGTGCTCTCTATCCAGATAAAATGGAGCGTCGTCCTAGATGTATGGGACTCGGCACAGCTTTCAATAACATTTACAGAAATAATTTAATTATCCATCACCTGTTAGGTTAATGTTGATACATCCATGTATTTTTTTTTTTGCAGAAAATCCTTCCGTATTTGTAAAATAAAAACTAAATTATTACAAAACATTGTGAAGCTATTGTATAATAAGAAAGCGAATAAATAAAAAAATTAAAACAATAAAAAAATGTTAGACAATAGATAATTCGCAGACACAAGAACATGAAAGATAATCGATAATTAAGGTTTTAATAGGATCAGTTTTTGTACTCAAAATATGAAGGTATAATCATTCCACTTTTGATCGATTACAGTGTTTTAATAATCTAATAAACTCAACTTTCGATGGTTATTACAAGAAGAAGTATTAATTTCTTTTATTTTAAAAAAATATATTTTGATCGATTTTTTCCTATTTTTCTACGATATCATTTTATTTTATTTTAGATATTCTTTTCTTCCATATTTATACGAAATTTTTTCTAATATATAATGTATTGAAGGGAGAAGAGAGGGAAACCATATTTTTTACACAGACTTGACGTGTCAAGCTTGAATGAGAAATCATGCTCGATGACTACCAAGCCCCATGATGGGAAGATTAAGTTCATTTAGATACGGAGTCCTGTTTCATCTGAATTCCCAAGAGATATAGTCGTTTTTGGTAGGTTGATCGATTTATGGATTTTTTTTTTGTTTAGGTAAATATCTGCAGTCAATTGCTGTCATAATGCTCACTAAATCGCTGGTGTAACACAATTACTTCAACAAAAATGTCCATAGTTTTTTATTATAATTGTGACTCAATAAAATGACTCAATTAAAAATTAAAAAGACTAAAAAAGACGAACAAACATGTTAGTAAACGATAAGAATCCTCCTGATGTGAAAGCAAATCAATTTAAGGAAGTAAAATCTTAAAAGAAAAACATTAAACGATGAAGAATAGAACGATGTTACCATGTTGGACAAAACGTCATGAAAATTGGTTTACCAGATAGTTTGTTTAAGGAGATTCTCGACCATTTTTTTTTTTTTTTGTCAAACCAAGGGTAAAGTGGTTCAATCAAAGTGTTTTTAAGGTGGGATTGGCCGATGAATCTTCAATTTCTAGGCCTGGTTCACTCTGGTTTGGTGTGTGGTCGAGTATGGTCTAAATGGTCAACCGGAATAGACTTTTCTAAACTAGGCATAATTCGTGAACAATGGCTCGACCCATATTGAAAATTTTCCGACCAAGTGCATGTTTTATGTAAGATTGTGAAGTTTGAGAGCATTTGGACGTGTCGTTTGGTGACTGGTCGATGAATGGTCCATTGGTCAGTAAGGTGGGCATTTGGGTAAGGTTCTCTTGACCATCTTCTAAATAGCTCGACCATCTTGACATCTCTTTCGACCAGAGTGATTTTTTTGTCCCTTATGCTTCATTCCCGATGTTTGGTGTTTCATGTTCCATGTATTTTGGTGTGCATCTCCTTCGAATGGTCTTGTATCCGTTCTTAGACGTCTTTTCTTTGTGCGTACACAACAAAATGTTTTGATTCTTGTCAAGCATGAAAGTTCCTCAAAAGCACTTAAAATCAGTACTTGTTAATTTTTTTTTATTTTTGGGGTCAACGTTTAATGTTGTTTTTAATCTAAATCTCTCAAGTAATGAGTATCGAGTTCTAGGTCAAAGATTGTATAAGATAAACCATAAGAAACGTATTGGATCTTAATGAGGGATCCAAATTTATTTAAAACAGTCTAATCGAAGTGAAACAACTAAAATAAAAGATTACTTACTAAGATATATCATTCATTCATAAAACCAAGTTTAAGTAAAGAAAACCACCAAATTCAAAATGCAAAGTTCGATCAACAATTTCTCTAAAATATCTAAGATGAAGTGTAGAGAATTCAATGATGCACTTTTAAATTCGTTTTTGGATCATATGTTTTGTGAAATTCAGTTTAAAAATCGGTTATTGAATGGAAAAACAAGAAGGATTACATACCTTTTGAATGCTTTTCATGGGTCTCGCCCAATAAATTTGTCCCATTGAAGTTCCTTAATTTGTCTCGTCATGTGAAGATGCTCCAGCTCGTTATTGATTATGTCTTGTTTTTTTTTTTTTTTGAACAAGTGTTATTGATTATGTCATAGTCTTAGAAGACTTCAATTGTTGTGTGTTTAGAGCACAATAAAGTAAGAAGAACATCGGGTTGAAATCATCCCTTGTTTTATTTTCATACTATTGTTCTGAAAGATTGTATTCTGTTTCGTGGAACCACCTCTGTTTTTGGAGGGTTTATTAATGATATTCAGATTGAAAAAAGAAAATTATGCCATGTCACATAATTGAGTACATGTTATATAGTTTTGGAGAAATTGGAAATATAAAACATATTTTGAAAGGTATTGTCTCATTAATACTTTTTTAAAAAACATTGTCCACCTAATATTTTAAATAATACAAAACTTAAATTACCCCTTTAATATGTAAAATCTAAATGTTAATTTTTAAAACTATATTTAAAAAAGTATTCCAAATTACATTGACATAAAAAATTTAGGTAGTCGTGAGCTATTGTTGTCTCCTCTTCGAATTCTCCGCCTCCTCCACCTCCTGCGTCCTCCTCCTCCATCAGAACTATAATTTTTCTCCTCCTCCATCAGAGCTATAATTTTTTTAATTTGTTTCCTCCTCTTCGAATTCTCCGCAACCTCCACCTCATGCGTCCTCTTCCTTCGCCGGTGTTCTCGTCCTCCATCAGCGTTCTCTTCTACCGGTATCGTCGTCGGCTTCTCATCCTCTCTTTCGTCGGTAAGTTTTTCCTCTTTCCTCCTCTTCATTGTTTCCTCCCAAATCTAGGTTTCTAATCAAAAGTATTTTCGATTTTTAAATACTGAAGTATCCAGTTTCATAAATTTTAGAGAGAAACCCCAATCTATAGAAAAACCAAGATTTGAATTTGAATTCGCGGGTATGGAAGCGATGAGATACAAACCATAATCAACTGCAATAACCGGACTTCTAAACGATTTTTCTAAACAATTTTTTTCCAAACTTGGAATTGCAACGGAGTCTTCTGCACTTCCTGATTCATTACATTATAAAGTCTGTTTAGTTTCAGCAATTCATATATGCTCCATGCTCTCTGATTAGCCGTAAAAAAATACATATTTGTTACGGTAATTTAAGTTATAGAATAGTTCCATGGTTGATGAGAAAAATAGTTGTTACCTGACTGAGACGAGCTGCTAGAGAGACTGCTTTTGTTGCAGCGGCTAGCTCCTTCTCATAAGACATTTGAAAAGCTTTATACTATGTGGTTTTATTGAGCCAATTCAGTTGATAGTATAAGCTTATTGATGTTGAATAGTTTGTGAACAATCTAGTTGATAGTATAAGCTTATTGATGTTGAAGTGTTGACATTGCAGGTATTAATTTGGAATTGCCAAAACGGTTGTTTAAGACAGGATGTGAGCCGCAAGTGTCACATATTAACAGCTGCAAAATGACATACATGGAGAAATTGGAGGGAGCCCTGCCAGATGAGTATGAAATTGTCAAGAGAGACCCCGTATTTGCTAAGATTTTGGCGATCCATGAAAACAATTTAGGATTTTCTGGAAAATTGCTTCACAGCTTCATGTGTAGATAACTGACAAACGTCGTGAGCTATTGTTTGTGTTTGGCAGCAGGCCCCTACGATTTTCTTTGCAAGAATTTTATGCAGTTATTGGGCTGAAGCACTTAAATGAGGATAATTGCAATGTGGAGAACTTTGTAGAAGATAAGGGGTTTTGGAGCAAGGTGATAAAAACTGACGCTAAGATTAGCATGAAGGCAATAATGGATAACCACTTAAAAGGTGCTAACAATTGGGATCGTGAGGACAGATTGAGGTTGGTGTATTTGTGTGTTATTGCTGGTTTGATTATGGCTAAGGATGAGAAGGTTGCTATCCCACTCATATACATCAAACTGGTGATGAATCTTGATAATCTGCGGGCGTATCCATGGGGTCGAGAATCTTTTAAACTTCTTGTTGACTCAATTATCAAGAACCGAAAGAAGTTGAAGTCGAAGACAACATATTCTTTGAATGGCTTCTCCTACGCATTTCAGATTTGGCTCATGGAAGCAATTCCAGACTTTGGTACATTGTTGGGACGGAAACTCGAGAATGCTTCCACAGAAACTGTCAGATGCTCTTATTGGACAGGAGCTGCAAGAGTATCGTATGATGAGATTATTCAGCTCGAGAGCACATTTGGATCGGAGGTGTGTATTTTATTGAAAACGTTTAATAATTTATATTTTAAATTTGTCTCCAAATGAATGTAACTGTTTTTTTTTTTTTGTATTTCCTTACAGGATGTTATTTATCCATACATCTCTTCTACCGGGAATTTCGATATAATGGAGGCTGCTGAGTTTTTATGGTCTGAGGAAATGCGTGATGGAAGAGTTGATCGTCTGAAAGAGCTGATCAGAGGTGGAAATGACTGGAGTGACCATATATGGGAGTTTGTAGAATCTGATGACGAGGTAGAGAATGAGATTATTGATGAGGCACTTGAAGTGAGAACTTCTAATGTTCAAAGCAGCTCCATTTCTGGTTTAAAGAGGAGTATTAACAAGCTCCCTGACCTTGGTGCGGAGAAACGAAAAAAGAAATTGTTGTGCCAAAGATCAGCTGTAAAACATGGAGCTTATGTTGAAGATATGAAGTCTTATTTTGAAGGAATGTTTCAGACTTCGTTCTCTGCTTTGGAGGAGAAGCTTAACAAAAGAATTGATGAAAGATTAGAGAAATTAGAGAATGAGTTCACAAAACTCAAGGATTCAGTCACTCAAAGTGCAGCTGCAGGGACTTGTGGAGAGCCATCTACCTTAGGTGTCAACCAATCTCAGAGAAAAAGAACGGTAAATAAGAAGAAAAAAAACTCTACGTCTTGATCATCTTCGGTTTTGACGTAATATCGAATGTTTGTTTCTCAAAATGTAATGATAATTGTAACTTAACGTTGTTTTGTTTAATATTGTATTGCGTTTAGGCCTATTTAATAATGTATGCATCATTGTGTTTAATCATAAACGTTATTATTTTCTGTATTTTACTCTGTCTTTTTATTATTATATGAGTTAAATTTTTTATATTAACAGGCCGAAAATGTGTCTGTGAGTGTACATGAAAATTCTAATGGTGTAATCGGCAATGTGTCTACGAGTCTACATGAAGTATTTGTGAGTCAAACATCAGATAGTGATCTGCAAATGAGTACACAAGATTTCCTCCAGAAAACTCTGGGCGGACTTTCTCATGATTCATTTGTACAAGGTTTTGATCCAACACAGTCTGCAAAAGAGAACGAACCATCACATCCTTTTGAAGTCCAAAATTCATTTGGTAAAGGCTTAGATGAGAGGTGGTCAGCATTTGAAAGAAGAGACCCAACGAAAGATGCTGATTACCAATTAGTTTATGTGTCAAGAGGAATCATGGAATCAACTAAATGACTGGCATATGTCTTTGTTGCCCATGTAAGGCCTTTCACTTTTTCTTTTGGGAATTCATGTTTTTCCATATTTGCTTATTTGCTTATATGGTTTCAGATCTCTACAAGATTGGCCCTAGTGTTTTTGATAAAGAGTTAGTTAATCGTATAGTTGGACCAAGAGTATGGCTTGGTAACAAGGTTAGTAGTTCACAAAATATTATGTTCTAAACTTGACCACGAGTATGGCTTGGTAACGTGTTAATTTTGTTTTTCCAGGATATGGATGCAGTCATGTACTTATTCCGGGAGAACATTACTTTGCACCGTTGGAATCCAGATGGAGTTGCTTTCTTGAACTGTTTATTTGGCATCCAAATCAATACCGTTTACAAAAGATTTTTGGAGAACAAAAAATAATTCAAATTTGATAGTTTACTCTTAGCTTACGCAACTGGTAAGCTTCCATCGCATGGAAAAAAAAGTGAAGTGTGGAATGTGGATGTTGATCATATCTACGCTCCGCTCTTTGTCAATGGAAATCACTGGGCTTCTATGTGCATCAATTTGGTTCAAAAAACTGTTGAAGTGTTCGATTGTTCATGCTTGAAAAAAAACAGGCACGTAGAAGCATTTGTAGTCCTCATTCCTCGACTTATGAAAGAAGTTCAGTCACCTGCCAACAAGAAACATCTTACTATTACTCTGTATTCTATTTTGCATGTGCCGATGCGAAGTGGAATTAATAAGAGTGCACATGATTGTGGAGTCTATGCGTTGAAATTTATAGAATGTCACCTCCTTGGACTAGATATGTCTTTGTTGGATGATGACAACATTCAAGGGCTCGACATAAGATTGCTTCAGATCTCTTCCAAGCTGCAAATGATCCTGTCTTGGTTGACCGAATGGCGAAATATGAACGTCCAAAAACTGACTTGAAAGTTGTGGACATAAATTGAGATAAGAGGTTATCTTTTAGTTTTTTTATTTGTGTTTTTCTTAGATCTTATTGACTTTAATACTTATTCATTAGATTTTATTGAACATCTTTGTACTTTAAGTATGAAATTCCAAGTGTGATGATGATGATTCATTCAGTTGTTACTCGCTGCAAACCTGCAACTCCAACCACAAATCAAAAGAATCTGAGAATTTGCAGAAAACGTGTTGGAGATCGTACTTTTGCAAGTGAATTCCAGAACAACCAGGAGGATGCAGATCGCATAAAAAGTGTCTATGGAAAGATCTCGTTTCATAGAATCTACTGCATCTTACGGCGTTTCAATCACTTAAACTCCAATCACAAATCGCATCACAGTTTGGGAAAAAATCAAAAGATCCGTAGTGGGATCAATCGATCTGAAGCTGAACGATCGATATGAGGCTGAAAAATCGATCTTCAAAGCTCGGTTCGATCTGAAATAGTACATTAAACATGGGATCGATCGATCTGAAGTTAAACGATCGATCTTCAAAGTTCGGTTCGATCTGAAATAGTACGTTAAACATGGGATCAATCGATCTGTAGTGGGATCGATCGATCTGAACGTCTTTTAACTTGAAAACCCTGCAACCAAATCTGTGAATTTTCAAAAAACCTGTGTGAGATCGAATTTTTGCAGGCGAAATAAAGAACAACCAGGAAGATGCAGATCGCATATAAGGTGTCTATGGAAAGATCTCGTTTCATAGAATGTACAGCATCTTACGGCGTTTCAATCGGACTTAAACTCCAACCACAAATCGCGTCACAAATTGGAAAAAAATCATCCGAATCTGGGAATTTTCAGAAAACGTGTGCGAGATAAAACTTTTGCACATGAATTAAATAACAATCAGGAGGATGCAGATCGCATATAAAGTGTCTATAGAAAGATCTCGTTTCATAGAATCTACTGCATCTTACGGCGTTTCAATCGGACTTAAACTCCAACCACAAACCGCATCACAAATTGGCAAAAAAATCATACGAATCTAGAAATTTTCAGAAAACTAGTTTCAACCCACCATTTTCAAAAGAACGTGGGAGGCTCGTATTTCTTCTGATCAGACCAAATTTTTGTATCCAGCACTGTGACATAAAAAGCTACATAATCAATGGTGGGATTGGTAAAGTGACGGTTAATTTCGTATTTACTCATGCCTTTCGGAAGCTACTTGCTGCAGTATTAAATAGTTCGCAGAATGAAAAGTGTATTGTGACAATGTAATACATAACCAAATACAACACAAAATGAAATGATGCTATAAGAAGATAGAGAAAGTGTAACTTTTTATATTGCTATTTCACAAGTTCCTCTTTTGTGACCTTCGATACCACACCGACTGCACTTATGTTTCTTAGACCTTTGTGATCCTTGTGACGAATGTATCTTGTCTTCAACTGTCCTGTATCACCGTTTCCTTCGTCTACCTGCAGTTCTTCGTGTTTCACGTGGTAGAACTTTAGCATGCTCAACATCCTTTGGAACACACCATGCATCTTCAGGAACACCTATTGGATTAATGCTTTCTCTATAAATCGTTCTCCATGCAGCTGTAGTATAACTTTCATCTGTGAATGGGTAAACTTCCTTGCCTATCGAAAAAGCTGCATTGATGGCGTGTCTGCAAGGAATCTTCAACAAATCATACTTTCCACAAGAACAAGTTCTACGGCCCAAATCAACAACGCAGTCGAATTTGTCGCCTTTAACTTGAAATCGGTTGTGGTCAACCGGGAAAAAAATAAATGTTTTACCCTTCCCAATCCTTCTTGCTATCTTTTTCTCCACTTCAATCGTTAAAGGGTGCTTCTGCTCTGAGCTTAATTTTCTACGCTCATAAAACCACCTGGTTAACATCTCTCTGATGCTGTCCAACAAAGGAATGACTGGATATTCTCTTGGTTTCACCAATGCAGCATTTATCGATTCAGCAGGATTATTGGTCCTAACATCATACCTGAAACCGGGAAATAGACAACGAGCCCATTTTTTCACATCAGCATCCTGCAGATATTTTCCAATGACCGGACTAATATTCCATATATATTTGAAGTCTTTCTCAAAATCAGCAATCCTATATGCTCTTGAAGCCTTTGCAACGAGGCCAGTCAAACCCTTTCCATGAAAATTTGTTACCACATTATTCAGTAAATGGTGAATGCAAATTCCATGTCTAGAAAGAGGGTACACTTTCACGAGAGATTTTTCAATTCAGGAATTTATATCTGACACAAAAGCCAAGCTTTCCTCATCTGCGATGACAGTCTTTAGTTGCACTAAAAACCACTCCCATGACTTGTCATTCTCTGAATCAACAACCCCAAATGCAATTGGATACAAATTAGAGTTACCATCTAAAGATGTAGCGACAAGTAGAGTTCCTATGTATTTACTCTTCAAGTACGTACCATCAACAACAATGACCTTCCAAATAGCGTTGTAGAACCCTCTAATAAATTGACCGAAAGAAACAAATAGATATCTGAATCTACCATCGTAATCAGTTTTGTAATCAGTATGCGTACCCGGATTAGCTTATTTTAGCATGTGTAAATATTTTGGTATTCTACGATAGCTTTTCTTTGGAATACCTCTAACAGCGTTAACTGCATACTCACGAGACTCCCATGCTTGATTATAAGAGATCTCACAACCATGGTCTACACGCATAATCTGTATAATATCATTCGGTTTAGGCCCTTCCTTGACACCCTCATACTTATGCATAATCAGATTGCCAATTGTTTTTGCTGAAGCTGTCCTACCGGATTTGTTTTTCCTTGAAGGAGCACATGTATGTTTAGCCACATACTTGTTGATTTTGAAATAGGAAGATCCTATTAAAGACTCCGCGCGAACAGCCCAATTGCATATTTTATCTTTGCAGCGTATACTCCACCATCTTGTAGTAGATTGTACAACCTTGTAGTCAAAGTTATACTTCATTGCACAAATTTCCAGAGTTGCCTTCAAAACGTTTTTGCTTCCGAAATGTTGTCCCTTCTTTACATCATCCACTGACCAAAACTGATCTTTCTTTTGATTGTCTTCTTTGTTTTCAGACATTACTTCATCATCACCATCAACATCAACATCAGAGTCATCCTTCACCTTAGCCACATTCACAAATTCTTCTGATTTTTCAGGCAACTTAACATCATCTTCTCCAACACGTGAATGAGATGGTTCCTTATTCAAATCGATGTTGATTCTACTATTTCGATTGTCAACTGTAGCTGTAAATGTCACACACAATTGTACCGACAAATACTTCCTTGCATATCCAACAAAATTTCTCACTTGTTGATCATTTGTGATAATAACTGGGGGGAGATCCTGAGGTACTGATCAAATCGCTAGGTAGATAACTGAACTCGACATAACTAATGCTTTGTTCGATTCTGTAATCCTCTAAAACCATCGTCTTTAACTCGTCAAGACTAGTAATAGATTCCAAATCAAGTAATATACCACCCTTTTTTTCTTGATCAATGATGAATCTCCACTCCTTGTTCACATCCAATTTCCATACACCACATTTTACATAGATACGCCGCATATTAACCTGAACAGAAAACACACAGAGAGGAAAAAAACCTTGAGAAAAAGAGAGAAAGTCGAGAGAATGGTTGAAAGAGAAGAGGTTTTGAATGCAAACCACCACGACTAATAAAAATGATTTTTTAGAAAAAAAACCCTAACAAAAAACCCTAAGAAAAACGAATTTTTAATAAACCGGACAAGGTTTTCGGTTAGGATATTCCAGATTTTTTTAGCTGAATTGGTAGAAGACATATTCTACATTTCGCAGTACAAAGACAAAACTATAGAATATGTATTCTAAATCTAGTAGTAGAAAGAGCAAATGGTGGAAAACACATTCTACGACATTCTGCTATAAAGAACGACTTCTACCTTTGAGTAGACGACAGAGTAAATGTTAGAATATGTATTCTACGACTGGTAGATAATAGTGCAAATAGCATAACACGTACTATAATAAATCGTATAAGCAGGGGCGGATCCACCTTTGACAAGGAAGGGGCAAGTGCACCCACTCATAATTTTGTGTGTAATACAATTTTCTTAAAAATCAATTTAATGCACCCACGCTAAAATATAATTATGCCCCCACTGTTTTTTTTCTTTTCTCAACATCTAAATTAATTCATTTATAATGGGCATTTAATATTTTGCTGATGTTAGATCCCGAATCATCAGCAAATCTAAATTAATATATACTCCATATGTTCCATTTTAATTGGTATTCTAGGTAAAAGCACACATATTAAGAAAAGTAATTTACATTAAAAAAATTATTAAAAAATTGAAGACAAAGAGATAAAAGTGAAAGTTTTCTTGGTGAACTCAAATAATAATATTTTTTAATAAAAGTTAGATTAAAATTAATTAAAAATTTGCATTGATATGTGAGAAAATCAAATAATTTGGGACAAAAATAAAACTCTTGAACATCAATTAAAATGGGACATAGGGAGTACTAATTAATTACTTTCATGCTATTTAGAGATATTTTTAAAATGTATTTTTATTTTTAAAAAATGTATCTTTATTTTAAAAAGTATAATAAAATTTTATTTGATATATAATAATAAAATTTAATATTTTAATTAAATTAATTAAATATGAAAAACTAATGTCTAATATTTTTTTGCCCCCAGTAAATTTTGTTTTCTAGATCCGCCCCTGCGTATAAGGTAGAATATGAATTCTAGATTTCGGTAGAACAGTAGAAAAATTGTTTTTGCAAACAAATTTTTTTATAAATTTATAGTTCTTTGCTTTTATGTACTTTCCATAACACAATCTGGTTTTTTCTGATTTTAAAATAATTTATTGGAATTTTTTAATATTTATATAATGGTAGTTTAGTAAAAAATTGACAAAAATTATAAAAGATTTAGTAGGACAATAAATTAATTTTTTGACTTATTTTCCCAATTTTCCCTATAGTTTTCATGTCGCATGTCCACGACACATTTACAGGCACAATTTTGCAAAAAATAGCCAATAAAATTAAGATAAATCACTTTTTTATTAAATATGGTTCTAGATGATACTTTTCTAGTTTTCTTATTTCATACTTCTTGTTCGTTTCGAAATTACCATTTGTAATTTTTGTAAGGTATACAATATGTAATCAAAAGAAAATTAATTTTTGCTAAGAATAGGCAATAATTAAGACAAATCATTTTTTAATTAAGTATGGTTCTAGATGTTATTTTTTTTATTTCATACTTTTTTTTTTTTGAAAGAGAATTATTTCATACTTTTTGTTCCTTTGGAAACCTACCATTTGTAATTTTTGTAAGGTATACAAAAATATGTAATCAAAGAAAATTGCTAAGTCTGTCGTTTTCAATCAAATATATTTGTGACTATATTATTTATATTCACTATTTTTCTGTGATCGAAAAACGAATGTACGTATTCGCTCTAGTCCATGCAACACGTAGCTCTACCACAAGCGAGAAAACGTTAAAACTCCACGTCCCTTCCTTAACCTCTCGCCATGCAAAAAAGAAGTGGTCGTGGTTCTTTTTAAGCCAAATATCCAAACAAGAAAACAAGAGCAAGTCATTAATGAGGATATTGTAAAGCCACAGATTTTTAATTTGATGCTCCTCCTCAAATAATCCATGATCTCTTCGTTAAAGAGTCTTTGATGCATGGCGTCTGCTCCACCACATGATTTCTCTATAAAATTATACACCTGATCCATTTCTAGCAAAAGGAATTTTTACTATCCTCCCCATTTTCTCATTAACCAAACACACATTTTCTCCAGAGAATACAAACAAGTCCAAGAAAATGGACCCATGGTCGTGGATTTGCGAGCTTCCAGAATCTCCGGAGTTTGCCGAGTCTGATTCACATGCAGTGTTTCAGCTCGCAGGGGACTTGACTCGTTCAATCCAACTCAGTGTTGAACGAGGTTCTGGATCCGAAGACCCAGAATCTCTATCTCTTACTTTCAAAGTGATAGCAGAGGGTTTTAACCGCCTTAAATCGTCGACCATATGGGTCTCCGACACGTGTCACTTGTCGTCGGAGAAACCGTTCCTCCCTCTAGTTCTGCAGCTTCTTCGAGAACTAATCTCCCACTCCCCTACCACACGTGACAGCGCGTGCACAAAGTCTAAGCTAGTGGAAATCAAACCGGGTCCGGTTGACTGGGTCATGGACTCTCACTCGCCAGAATCCTTCTCATCAGTATTTAACCTAATCCTCCTGACGCGCCTCTTTTGGCTGTGTGTGTTCGACGCGCCTAGCGAAGTTGGCTCTTTCTTCTTCCAACACCTACTAGGTCCTCACGTGAACGCGCTTACGTGTCAACACGCGCCTGTGTTACGAACGTTCCTCGTCTCAGTCGGTGTAGACGCAGAGCTGTGTATCGTACGCGCTGCTTCTTACGCCTTATCCAAATGGATGATCTCCAAGGAAGTGGGACTTGGGAATCTCGGATTGAAACAGATCAGTAGCAGCACCTTCCCACGTCACTCGTTGGGCTTTTCTTACGCAACAGAAGCCCATGGGCTTTGGATTATGAAAGGCTATTTCCCAATCTTGTCCATGAACGTCACAAATGATAATAGCTCTAACGAGATTCACAACAAGATCATCAAGTTTCCGATTGTAGAGCCTAAAGAAGCTGTCCTACGTTACGCTTTGTCGCACCAACATGCTGAAGTAGTCATTCAGTTCGAATACTCCGTTAAATTCCACGAGAACTTCATAAGGGTGAACGCACGTGTGGACAACATACGTATCCACGTGTCGAAGCTAGGGTTTCACGAGGGAGGAGGCGTGGAGAATAAGATAGCAGATGTTTACTCGGAGGAAAAGTACCTCCCGTCACGAGTACGGGTCTGGGTCGGGCCAGAACTCGGATCGAGCCACGTGTCCGGGCTAAGCCTAGGACGGTCGACAAAGAACGAGGAGAGAGAGGTCGAGGTAACGAGAGTGCTCAAGGGAAATTTCGGGAAAGGGAAAGTGGCTCCGAGAGTTAAAGCAAGAGCAAGAATGTCGACAAGGAGGAAGATTAAAGATTGGAGAATCGAGCAGGAGAGTGAAGGAAACGCTGCGGTTTTCGATGCGGTGTTGTACGATAGAGAGAGCGGCCAAGAAGTGACGACGGTGAAGCCAAGTCATGATGGTTTTAAGAATGTGTTTACGAAGAGTGGAGGTATTGTGTTTGGAATGGATGAGTACGGAGATGAAGTTGGGTGGAGAGTTGGGAGAGAGATGGAAGGAAGTGTGTTGAAATGGAGAATGGGTGGCAAAATTTGGCTAACTTATTGGCCAAATAAGTTGAACACTATGTTTTATGAGACGAGATGTGTGGAGTGGTGTGATGAAGTAGATTTGCCTTTGCTTCCTACTTCTTAGAGAGTAAATATAGGTATAAAAATAAATGGAACTCGGTCGGTATGTGTTTGTAATTATTAGTTAAGAGTTGTAGTAGTATCTCAAATATTTGTATTCGTATTAATTGTGTACATGTTGCAGACGTAAGTATTGTTTCCTATAGCTTGCTAAACTATATGAAAGGTATTTATGCACTACAAGAAAAAAGTTGTCACAAACTTGCGATGTAATTGTTACGTCTTTGCTATGCTTCCGGATACACTCGCAATTCCTTCACAAATTTGCGAAGAAGAGAATCGTCGCAAATCAGTCATACATTTGCGAAAGATTTGCGACAAAATTATAAAGATAGTGAAATATCTCGCAAACCGTTCGGACATTTGCAAGAAACTTGCATTTTAAAACCTTTTTACAAATGTTATTTTGCCGAGTGATTAGCTACGGATTTTAAATTTGGTAAACCATGTTTTGTGGGTTTGAATTCTAAAGTGGCCAATACATAAATTATAGTGAGTTCTTTCTTCATTCAATATAATGATGTACTAGGTGATCGGTCCGCACCGTGTGCGTGTTATAAAATATTTTATATGTTCAATATATAATTAATATTATATATTGAAATTGATCTATTTGTACATAATTAATTATGTATTAATAATAACATTATAAGAATATTTAATAAAAAAAAACGATATATCAAATGAATTTTTTTATATATTTCAATAGAAATTGAAGATAAAAAGTCATTAACCAAGATTTTAAAATACTTCCTTAGATAAAAAAAAAAGTGTAAATATGATAACTAAATAAACTGAAAAATATTAAAACATATAAAAATTTATTTAATTTTTACGGTTGGCCTGCACAATTATTTTTTTATAGATATAAATAGTTGTAATATTTAAGTATTGATTAATTTTCTCATATATTATGTAAACGTTATATTTCTATACATATAAAGTTTTAGTGTTTAACAACAATCACACAAACGATTCATATCGTTTTCTCTCTTTTGAAACTGATATATATATTTGTTAAAGTGTTTTCATATTTAAATCTTTTTGGGCCCAAATAAGTTGGGATTTTGAGTGTTTTACAATTTACAGAACAATACAGAAAGATAAACTAAAAAAGCTCAGAAGGGCCAAACAAAAAAGACAAAGCCCCAACAAATAACCCCTATTGGGCCCGATTAAAAGCTGGTCCAGAGCAGACATGGCCCAAAAGGAAAGAGGCCCTGAACTAAGAAAACCCTAGGAAGAACTAACGGTGACCAAAGCCACGCCGCCTCCACCGCCATCTAGAAATCCGTCGCCACCAGAGCCAAAAGTTACCACGAAGCCGCCACCGACTGAATGTGGTGATGAAGAACGCCGGAGGAGAACCCGATGTGGATGAAAAGATCTACCACGCCATCGGTCACCTCCCAAAGACGCCGCGAGATGAAGATAACCACAAGAGATTTTGATAAAAGGAAATCGGAGAGAAAGCAACCGAGTCGGTCGCAAAAGGAAAAACGCGAGTGGGAGAAAAGACCGAACCACGCCTCACGCCGTCAGAGAACTTCCGTTGCCGTAGTCAGCCGCCGCCGGCGCTCCTTTCAAGACCCACCGCCGTCCTCCAGAGCGGCATGCTTACTCATCAACCACCAGCATTTCAAGCTACCCAAACCCCTCTTTGTTGCTTCACGCCACTACTCAGAGTCACCGCCACCACCGCTTCGCCTGCGGCCCATCACCCAAACAGACAGAGGATCATCCGTAGATCTCCAGCAGAAAACCCTTGATGAAGCTTCTCCCGACCTTATCCTCACCAGATCGGGATCCGCAAAGAGTCTCTACCTTCGAATCGTCGTCGTCACGAAACTGCCTCACCGGAAAACTAAGGCCAACGCCAAAATCGATCTGAAACAGACAAACCAACCACGGAGAGAAAACACCGGGCAAAAGAAAAGGAAAAAAGAAAGAAAAGACGGGGCCTCTCCCGGCTCCGGCAAAGCGCCGCCGGATACCGAAGAAGAGAAACAAACGGTGGTTTTAAAACTAGAGAGAAGGGAGAGAATTTTTAGAGAGAAGGAACAACTGTCCTTTTTTTATCTTTGCCCTAAACTGATATATTTTAAAACTTTTTATTTTTTCTACCGTTTACACTGACATATAATTGCAAATGTAAAAGTTATATTAAATAATAATTAAATTCTTATAATATTTCTTAAATATTATCTATACTATGCTTTCTTTTCTCCTTACACAATATAATCTTGCCAATATATATATTTTTTCTTGACCTATTGCTAATTAAACCAAAAAGGGTTTTACAATCTATATTTATCCTAAGAGCGGATAAATTGTTGGCCCGCACATTCGTGCGTACAACCCACCTCATCGCTCTTAGGACATAGTATAGAGGTTTAAAAAATATATAAACTGTTTAATAACTAAAATTAAAATTGGACTGTAATCGAGGTTAACAAAATGCATGCACGACAAGTTCGCATGCGACTTTGACTTTTGCATAATTAATATTTATATCCACACATATTTGTGGAAAAATCGAAGTATGACTTTTATGTGTTAAAAAAAATAGCAAAGTATATGTTTTGTAATATCTATTTTTATAATGTATGGTTGAATTTAAAAAATAAATAAATACGTATATTTAAGCATGTAAGTATGAGTTAAAAATAAGTGAATTGTAATATTTAGGCGTTAGTTAGTTTTTCTAATATTTTCTGCAAACGTTATGTTTTTACACGATGCAGTTTTTGACGTTTAAGAACAATCACAAAAACCGTTTCTATCGTTTTTTTCTTTAACCAAAAATTATTATTTTTCAGCATTTTATGATATATTGTTTCAAATTAAAATTTATATTAAATATTAACAAAAATTAAAATATAATATTTGACTATATCATGAAAATAAATATAGTACATTGGATAATCTATTAGTAATTTCCTTTTTCTAAAAAAATTATAATAAATATTATTATAAAATTTGTGAAATCATATTTTATAAATTTTTCGGTAGCTCTGCGCTCATCTCTTCGTCCAATATTGACGAATTGGTTTGATGAAGAAAATAAATTTATTATGGTTGGCATGCACTCATGTATTCATTATAAAATTTGAGCCACACATGCGTTTATTAAGATTTGCTTATTAAGCTTTTTAAATAACTCTGTAAAAAAAAGCACGAGAGTGTTACGAAAAACAAAAACTGTGGAGATTTATTTTTATTTTTACTTCTACTTCTTATTCATATTTGTTTTATCTTATTATAATTTATTTTTTCATCCGGTTACATTTCATTTTATTTCTGATCTCAAATTCTCGATCTCCAATGAGATATGAGTATGATATAAAAAATTATTTATTTAAAAAAGAATAAGAGATAAAAATGGTATAACGTATTTACTATTCTATTGGATAGTATATTATCATTTTTATATAAAAATAAAATATATAGTGGTTGTAAAATTTTCCTATTCAATTTATTATGAATATATGTAAAAACAAATTGAAATCATAGTAATTATTATTTTGTGTTAATTTAAATTTATTAATTTTAGTGTTATATTAACAGAAAATAATAATTTCTATGATTTCAATTATGAAATGTATTTTTTTTTAATTTCATAATTGATTTAATTTTAACTCAATCAATCAAAATATTTCGTTTATTTTAGGAAATTTGACATGTCACATTTATATGTCATCATTAAAATGCATTAACTTTCACTGTGAAAGTTACAAATAAGCTAATTGAGCTTCTCAAATAATAGATAGTAGGATAGGATGAAAGATTTATCCAAAAATAAAACAACATAAACAATCAATTGATTTACTTAACTTATTCCACAAAAAGAAGAAGAAAAATGATTAAAAACAACTAATTTCCTAATAGTAAGTAACTTCTAGCCTCTATCTAGCAAAGATAAATTAAAACTAGTATCTACTACTCAAAAGGGTGAAGAGTCATAATGCCCCTAATTGTTTGAGAATAATCTCACTATCCCCTCCATAATCTCACTACCAAAGGCTCAAATGCCCTTATTGAAGTCAAAAAAATCTCACTACCCTCTCCATAATCTCACTACCTCTTTCTATCTCTTTTCTACCTTTCCTTCCTTCCTTTTAAAATTAAATCAAAATTCAATTACAAAATACTTTAATATTTAATTCCAAAACAAAAAAATATTAATTCTTTCAACCAACAATTCAACTACTAATGGGTCCACTATTCAATTCATCTTCTCCTTCCCCTCCAAAACCAACGACTTTCTCCATTGTTGTCCATGTTCTCCATCTTCAAGCTCCATTGAAGCTTCTAAAGGTAATTTTTTTTGCAGCTGCGGACGCAATTTCTATTAACTGCATTATGAATCATATTAATTCGTGCTTTTAAATTGAATAGTTGCGATTTGAATCATAGTAAATCATACAATATCTTTTGATTTTTTTGAGTCATTGAGTTTTTGAAATTCTTTGCTTAATTGATTCGATAGGGTCATACATTGGTAAATGAGGGCAATTAAAATGGTTAAATGACATTGAATCATTCTGAATCGTAGTAAATGGTCGTAGATCCGTAGGTAAATTGAAATTTTATGGGTGATATTACTAGGCCAACTGATATTACTAAGATATCGGGTATTACTGAGAGCAACATGTATTACTAAGATATCATATATTACTGAGAGGAGCTGGTATTACTAAGATATCGAGCATTGTTGAGAGCACCTGGTATTAGTGAGAGAACTAATGATATTTGTTATTCTTGTTCAGGGGACAATGAATAAAGCTCGTTGCACAGTCATATGTTTCGATTATGGGGGACGTTATTCAAAGGACGGTGATGACATAAAATGGGTGTCAGGAGAAGATGAAATTCACACTTTAGTGATGAAGACATATGTTGAGGAGGTCACTTATTTTGGGTTGGTTGATGAAATTTGCAAAGAGATGAAGATAGATGAAGCTAAAACGCAGCTGAAAGTTAGTTACTTTTCATTGGTACTGGATCCTAAGAAACTATCATATATATGGAATGATGACAAAGTTTTTGGTTATCTAATGCAAGCTAATAACGATATATGTAGAAGTGTTTTGCATGTGAGCTCGTGAAAGATGATCAAAATCAGGGATTTGTGCAATTTTTAAAAGAGGATCGTGAAAGTGAATATGGTTGTATGAATGGTTTGAGAATGATAGTAGTCTAACTTAATTTATGTTTTCGTAACGCATTTGTCTGTACATTCTGTTTTGGGAATATTAGGTATAACTGGTATAGCTAAGAGAATTCATAACTCATTTTCAATTTGATTTTACAAATTTATTAGAAAAACAAACAGACAATACGAAACAAACGAATTTATGCTAAATTAGTAACCATTAAATGTTAAAAGACATGTATTAAGTAGGTAAACTAAATTTATACCATAATGGTTTGTTATTAGAATATTTACACAACAATCACTTTACACTTTTATGATCACTTTGTTAACATTAACCACTTTAGGATGCAAAAGATACATAAAATGAGTTTCAAAACATATTAATGTATAAAATCTTCGGAAACATACTTTAACTCATTAAAATCATTTGTAAAACTAAAAATATAAATTTTATGCCTTGGTAAAACTATTTAAAATGAAAAACACTGAAAAGTACAACTATTTACAAATCAGTATAACTATAACTAGAATTTTGTGGATAACTAAGTGTAATTTTGGCGGCGCCCACTAAAGCAAAAAACGGCGTACGTGTCAATTTGGCGGCGCACATGTGTTTTTTTAGTTTTTTATTTATTTTAAACATAATTTTGGTAAAACACTATAATTCTAGTACAACTATGTATAACTAGTTTTTTTTATGGTATAACTAAATTTAATTGTATTTGAAAAAATTGAAATTTTTTATTTTATTTAATCCAATATCTATTTTATATAACAAATAATAAATACATATTGTTTTGTGAAACATCAAAATTTATCAAACAAATTCAATTTTTTGCCACTTCATACATAACACATCTTATATTCTACAATATGTTTTATGTATTTTTATATTTAATGTGTAAAATACTAATTTTATTGTTATGTGAAACAAACAAAAAAATAATTTAACATATGTTATTATATAAAAGGGTAGTAAATATACTTTAAGTAACTAAAATAAAAAGTACAACTATAAAAAATAATCTATAACACTGTTAAACTAATTAAACATGAAAATGTTCAAAGTACAACCAAAAGATCGAAAAATGAATTTTTTTTTGGGATTCCGCTCTTTCCCCTTACAACTAATACATAAATACCAAAATAAATTTCTTCTGCGATTTGGCTCTCTCTTGCATCTCGCTTTTGAGGCGCTTGGAGATTATACACATCAAGAAACCTAGTGCCACAGTCAAGAGATTTAGTAACAATTAACAAACCAGAAATTTCTTCTTGTTTCAATGATTTTTGCAAACTATTAGCAAGTTATGTATATGATGGAAACAATAGATACATAGCTACACTCTAGTTACGCATGTATATACATATATGCTCAAAAGAAACCAAATCGAAGTGACGAACAATTCCACAAGAAGCGCAAGTTGTAGAGGAGGAATCCTAAGTTCTGGTTTCTACAAGAAATTGTCTAAATTATCAAATAAACCATCAATTGGAGAACAAGCTTATGACAAAGAAGTTAAAGACTATCAAAATTCCATCCAAAGCTAAAGTTCCAGTTTCGTATTCAACGCACAAGCTAAATGCTGAAAAAACTAGCCTATGTACAACAACAGTATAGATTCTCGAATGCTTCTAATGAAGAAGAAGATGAAACATGAATCTGAGAAAGCTGAGCTAACCTTCTTGACGGAAGCTGGCCATGAGAGAGAGTCAGACCCAAGAACACGATGAAGAAAAACGGTCCCCAAAGATCCCAATCCTTAAGCGCCTTCCCTTGATCTTCCCTATATGGATTAGAAAAAACCACCAGCTTCAAATTATTCACGATCCGAGACAGATCTCGCTTCAGTGTGTCCCATACATGTTCCTTCAACGTGTTAGATTCCAACAAGCATCGAGAATGTTAATGAATCTAATCCTTCAGCCACTTTCGTTTCACTTGATTCATAAATCTCACGTTTAGGATCGTCACACATGAAATTGAAGAAACAAATTTGACGTAAACCAAGTAAATCCAAGCCAATCTTTCCCGATGAATCATCAATTGTGGCGTTGGAATTGAGACCGAAAAAAAAAGAGGGTAGCAAAGAGTTAGATGGATTTGGGGATTTTTTGGAGAAGGGAGAAGGATCCAAAGAAGAGAAGACGAAAGGAAAAAAAGATTTGGGGATTTTTTGTTTTGTTATTTTCTTTTCTTTTGTTTAAAAAAAAAATATTTTAGAGTTGGTTGGGTTCGGATAATATCATGGTTGAGTTTGAAATTCTTAAGATTCATTAAGAGTTTTAATCTGAAATGCATTTCTGAAAACAAACTAATCTCCTATATTCCTAAATAATTTACATATCTTCCATATAAGTGATCTGATCATTTTACCCTTACTGATTATGATGAAAAATAAAAAAAATTAATAAAAATTTGTTTAAAAAAAAAAGAAAAATCCGAGCTCCCCGAACTCGCCTCCTCCCTCCTTCTCGCCGCGACACTGCTCTTCTCTCGCTCACTCGTCCGGAGACGAGACTTCCATTGACGCCGTCGAGACTTTCGCCGAGCTCGTTCTTCCGCCGTCACCGTCCAGGAGGTTTCGCCGATCTCGTTAAGTAGTAATTAAGGTAAATTTTGATTTCAAAAGAATTGAAATCTCAAAATTTAAATCTTCTCAATCTGAATGTTCAACATTGTGTGTTTTACCATGATTTATGGATTGATTAGGACTATAAATTGGTAATAAATAGATTGTATTGGTTGAATTGAGTTGAATCCTATTCGATTTGAATGAATTTGAACAATTCATACGGAATCCAATTTGGGTTCCTGGGAAAAACTACTGGGTATAACTGAATATTACTGATAAATGTATAAATATGGATAACTAGTCACTACTATCATTGGTTCAGAAAGTATAACTTCGTACAATTGGGTGTTACTGATTGTATAGCTGTGTATAACTAGTACTAGTATCACTAATTAATGACGTAGAACTAGGTACAACTGAGTATTACTGATTGTATAATTGTGGATTACTAGTATTACTATCACTCATTAATAATGTTTTTGTATTGTTTTGGCAAGATACAATGAGCAACAACAACATCATACATATTAATTGCAAAGATGGGCAATATAGTATATTCTTGAAGACACCAACGACGGAGGTAACTTTGGCGTTGATAGAAGCTAGAATATGCAAAAACGTTGATTTAGATGAAAGTATGGTGAAGTTGAAATTGAGGTACACTCCACTGCTTGTGGCACATGAGGAAGAGTGGATTATTTCTGATGATGAGGATCTTCGTGTTTATCTGGCCTCCATTGATAATGAGAATCGTAGATGTCTTCTGCATGTGGAGGTCATCACTATCTCAGAAGAATTGGCAGATAAGCTTTCGAAAGCGAGGGAAACAAGTTTTGGTGGTGTGAACTATGATGAAGTTGAAGATAATGCCATGATTGTGTACGACCAACAAGCAGAACAACAACATGAGGCGATAGAGAAGGATGATGAGAGTAGAGAGGGTGGAAATATATCAGGTGATGAATATGTGGATATGCGCAATGAATATGGTGCGTTGCAACATGTCATAGAAGCAACTCAGTTTATGGAGGCATGGGAAGACGGTTTGGGTCTATATTTACATCAAGAATTCCCAAATAAGAAGGCAGTGCAGGATTTGGTGGATAGAGGCTCATTTGTGAATTGTTTTGATTTTGCTATAGAGAAGTCAGATAGGGTCCGATTAGTGTTGAAATGTCGTCAAGGAAGCTGTAGTTGGGGTTTACGAGCTGCAAAGATTAAAGGTACAGATCTTTTCTCGATTAGAAGTTATTTTAAGATGCATACATGCTCTCGGGCTAGTCAGAGTTCAAGCAAGCAGAGGAGGAAAGGCACTCCACGATTAGTTGCATCTCTTTTGCATGATGATTATCCAGGCCTAATGGACACTCCAGCTCCTAAAAGTATCATGCATCTTGTTCAGGCAAAAATTGGAGTGAGGATATCATACTCCACTGCGTTGCAAGGGAAAAATCAAGCAGTTTCAGATTTGCGTGGTAATCCAGAAGAAAGCTACAAGATGTTGTATTGTTATTTGTACATGCTGGAAAACGCCAATCCAGGTACAATAACAAGTGTGAAGTTGGATGAAAAGGAAAAATTCAAGTATCTATTCATTGCTTTGGGAGCTAGCATAGAAGGGTTTAAATGTATGAGAAAAGTGATAGTTGTGGATGCAACTTTTCTGAAAAACGGGTTTGGTGGTGTACTAGTTTTTGCTTCAGCTCAGGATCCTAATCGTCATAATTACCCTATAGCCTTTGTTGTACTCGATGGTGAGAATAATGCTAGTTGGACATGGTTTTTCGAGAAGCTGAAATCTGTTGTGCCGGACAGTTCCGAATTGGTATTTATGAGTGACAGAAATGTAAGCCTCATCAGCGCCATAGGTAATGTGTATCCGAGCTCTCATCATGGTTATTGCGTATGGCATTTGTCCCAAAATGTGAAAGGTCATGCTTCTAACGTCAATAAAGATGTGGTCGCTTGGAGATTCATGGAGTGTAGTAGGTTTTACACGGTGGCTGAGTTTGAGCGTGCTTATAGTCATTTCCAGATGAGATATCCTTCTGCGGCAAATTATGTAGAGCAAACTACTGAGAAAAATGGGCAAGGTGTTATTTTCCTGGAGATAGATACAACTTAGATACAAGCAACACTGTGGAATCTTTGAACAATACTTTCAGGATCGCAAGGACATACCCCTTAATACCTATGGTTGATGCGATCATGAAAATAATTTGTGATTGGTTTAATGATCACAGAAAGGAGGCCGTTGCAGGACCGGTTGAACATAAACTGGTGCCTTTAGTGGAGAACTTGTTGCATGATATGTGGAAGGATGCTAAGAAATTACATGTGGATGAGCTAAACAGTTTCGGACTTGAATACAATGTCATTGGTTCTGATGGGAAGTCTTATTTGGTGAATTTACTCTCGAAAAGTTGCAGCTGCAGGGTGTTTGACATTGAGAAGTATCCTTGTATACACGGACTAGCCGCTTTCATTACATTCCAGTCTGATGAAGATAGAGTTCGCGATATCCAACTACATGAGTTGTGTTCAAGATATTATTGGTTGAACCAGTGGGTATTGGCCTATCGCAGGACAATTTATTTAGTGCCTCATCAGTCTGAGTGGAATGTCCCTGATTACATCAAAGCACTGAAGATCATGCCTCCAAATCGCCTCAAAAAGAAGGGAAGGAAGAGAATAAAAAGGTTTCCATCCGCGGGAGAAAGGCGTCCTAGGACTCAAAATAAAAGGCGACCAAGACAAGGGCTGGAATGGTTGTTATTTGGAAATCAGCAAAGTGGATGATTTATTTCGTATTTCCTGGTTTGTAAAAACTGCCTTTGCCAACCGTGTAGAACTATGTAAAACTATGTAAAATATGTATTTGACAATGTTTTCAGGCTTTGTTTCAGTATTGGTTAACTACGAGAAACTGTGTATTACTGGAATTACTAGAGTTACTGGTATTACTGGTATTACTTGTATTACTAATTGTAGTTGATAATAATTGAAAAATTATATTATTATTACAAAACCAAAACCAAAATTACTCAACACTCCACTTATTGTGTATGAATTTCATAATGAGTATTATTTAGGGCATTGTGAAATTATATTATAGTCATTCTAAATAGTGAACAAGCTTTACTTCTACACAATACTCCTTATATTTGTAAGATCATTTTGTAAATAATAACAAACATACAATGACAAAGTTGCAGAAATGTTGATTTTAATCATATGAATACATAAATCAATCAGAATTATATGGTAATCGTTTTATATAGACTGTAAAACTAAAAAAATACAATTTCAGAGTGTGTAATACTAAATAAATTGAAAAACACCCAAAGTACAACTATTTGGACATTTCATACAACTACTATATTTTGTACAACTACGAGGTAATGTTTGTTGGCGCCAATACGAAAATTTGTTTTTTTGTTGGCGCCAATACCAAAAATTTCTTTTTTTCTTGGCGCCAATACCAAAAATCCCATCCCTTCTTCTTTTTAGGCGCCTAAACTAAACCCAAAATTCCCTCTTCTCCTCTTCCACTCCACAATCTCTCCACGATCTCTTTCTTTTCTTAACTTTCTCTCTTCCCGTGTCTCTTTCTTTTCTCCTTTCTCCTTTCTTATCTGAGTCTTATCCTCTCCTCACCTCACTCCTCTCACTCCCTCTCAACCACGATTTCTTGATTATGGACCCCAGTTATAGTGACGCGAAGAGGAACAAGTCGCTATGCGACAGGCTTTATTACGTCGCCGATTGTCACTATGGCATTCCGAAAAAATGTCCTTGTGGTGGAAAAATTATAGAGGAGACCTCTCAAAATGCAGCAGACCTAGGAACGAAATATTTCACCTGCAGTGAGTTTGAGGTATTGACTCTATAATTTATGCTTTCAAAGTTCTTTTTTGTTTCAATTAATTGGTTTTTTGATCCTATATTTGTCTTGCTATGTAGAATGATGGTAACCACATTAGGCAAAGATGGGTTCAGGCTATCGAAGATGAAATTTATAGCTTAAAGGACAAGGTTGCTGACCATGAAGTTCAAGACAGACAAATGCGTTATGAGCTACAAAAAAAATGCTGAAGAGATTGCAAAGCTGAAGGAGTTAGTGGCGAGTGTTGTGGGTCATGATGGTTAACTTAATTTGTGCTTTGTTTATCTTGTTTGTTTCTCATGTTCCGCTGTTTATTTGTTTGTCTCCTTTGTTTTCTAAGACGTTATTCTCTATTTTCTAAGACTTATGTCGCACTGACTCTAGTAATACCAGTAGTACGAAAACAAACGACACAGTTATACGTAGTAGTACCAGTACTACGAGTCAGTAAATTCAATATAGTTCACATGATATGTGAGATTTCGTTCACAAATTCAACCTAGTTCAGAAATTCAACATAGTTCAGAAATTCATCAAAGTTCAGAAACTACCCTGAATTAAAATAAGCAACATAGTTCAGAAATTCAAAACCAACAACAAAGTTCTACGTAGTAATACCAGTACTACGAGTCAGTAAAAAACCATTAAAAAAAGTCTTATAGTCTCTGCTTCTTCGACCTTGTTTTCACTCCACTCGACCTTGGTTTCCCATCACTTTTTCTTTTCTTAGACGTCTCTCCTCCATGCTCCTGCACAAAAGCTTCCAGAAGTGCGAGTCTTTCCACCAACCCAGCAACCTTCTTTTCAAGTTGATTAATCCTTTCTCCAAAGTCATTTTTCATGCCGTTTACGATCTCAACCAAATCATTTAAAGGCGTGTTTACCGATCTGTCATCGGCGGCAATGACCCCGGTCACTGGATTCTCAGGTTTCTCACGCAATCTAGAAGCCACATCTTCCTTGTACATCTCCTCAAATAGTACGACATATCCTTTGTTAAGACGACTCATCCAGCTCTCAACAATGACATCATGCTTATCATCATCGTCGTCTTGCTCCAAGATTTCAGCCAGAAGAGAGCTTTCTTCATCTCTAGCGATTAGGATATTATCAATATCCTGTAAAAATATAACAATCCAAAATAAATGAAATTAAAGATTAAAAACTTAACAATCCAAAATAATTATAATGCAAAGTAAGAGAAGAATATCAAACCTTAGTTCCACCAAGGTGTTCATTTATACTCTCCAGAGGAAACCCTTTCATTTTGCTTTTCTTGAACCTTGTCTTGCACATGATTGGGCAACTCATGTCTGCGCCTGGAATAACTTCTCGGAATCTATTCCGCAAAACTGGAATTGCCTCAAATGCTAAAAGCTACACAACACACATATGCTTCAGTTACAACAATTAGTAAGAATAACTAATACCATAATTATAACAGGTAGTAAGTTACCTCCATAGGAATACAGAAACCTGGAATCGGCCATAATACACCCTCTTTGACGCTTCCTCCAAAATGAGACATCGTGTGCGATATCTCACCTAGCATGTGATCAAAGGATAATCTGCCACAAGGAAATGTCTTACACAACTCAAAATCATGCACTGCTCTCTGAAAGAATTCCAACACGGGAGTAGCATCTGCTCCAGTCTTTGTCTGCCCTATAACAATGATGGACAAGAAGTAGAGGACAGCCATCTTCAATCTATCTCGACCAGAACCCATTTCCTCTAGCTTTTCCTTCACGTCTTGATGTCTGATTGGTGGTCGCTCAAAATGCCTCTTGACAAAGTTCATACTACCCTCGCGCATATAATTCACTGGATAGTTGTGGCAGTCTAGTCCTGAGATCAAGGTGTGTTCCCTCAGCCCGTAACGGATAGGAACGCTGTTGACAACAAACCAAGCTTCCTTTTCTTTCTCGATGCATGCTAATCGAAGGAGTAACATCCACATTCCCATAACCTTGTGAGATTTGTCCCTTGGCAAGTGGAAAACGTGTTTGAATTGCGGATGGCTCTCAAACCATCCCCTCTCTAGAGGTGTGAGCGGAGGGTTCAAATTCTCCAGCGTTTTCAAAGCTTCGTAGATATAACACCTTGTCGATAGCTTTATTTTCTTCTTATATTCTGTCGGTGGGAAGTACATTTTCAAAGGTCGTAGTGCTGTCAATTGATCCTCGGAATCCTACAAAAATATTCAGTTGCACCAAGTTATTCCAGTATTACAAATAAAACCCGAGTAGTTGTACCAAGTAATTCTAGTATTACAACAAAAATTCGACTAGTTATATCTAGTTATATTACAAATACAATCCGGCTAGATTTGTCTAGTATTACTTAAACAACCACAAATCCTAATATTATCTACTTATACTAGTATTACATGTAACAACCGAGTAGTTGTATTTAGTTATACAAATCCTAGTATTACCTATTTATACTAGTACTACATAAAACAAATCCTTCTTACATGTAGTTATACTAGTTTTCCCTAGTTCTACCTAACAAAAACAATTTAGTTTCCCCTAGTTCTACCTAACTATGAAGAGATCGAAATACTTACAATACTTTGATTACTTACATCTTCTTCCTCTCCGGCTTCAGTTCTCTCTCGGTCTTCTTCAGAGCCTTCATTGTCTTCTTCTTCTTCTTCATTGTCACTCTCTCCATTCTCCTCGTCCTCCTTCTCATTCTCGTCCTTCTCTCCTTCTTCTTCATTCTCCTTCACATTCTCGTCTTCGTCTCCTTCTTCTTCATTCTCCTTCTCATATTCGTCCTCATCTGCTTCTTCTTCATTCTCCTTCGCATTCTCGCCCTCCTCTCCTTCTTCTTCATTCTCCTCGTCGTCATTCTCTTCGTTGTCAATCTTTTCATTGTCTTCTTCATGTCTCTCGCGAATGTGAACCGTAGATCCTTCCCCCTCTTCGCCAATGGGAACCGTAGTTCCAAGCTCTTCATTCGGCGGATCCGCACTGCTTTGATTCTTGTCCACTTCATCAATCGGCGGATTCGCATCTTTAGCAACAGTCTTCTTCTTCTTCCTCCTTGTTTTCCACTTTGTCTTGGCCATTGAATCGGCGGATCGATTTCACGAGATTTTGATTTCCGTTTGAAATTGAGAGTCGGATGGAGTTTCGAAGGATCGAGTAAGAGTTTGAACTCAATGGCAAAGAGGAGGAGGAGAGGAGAGGAGAGTCGAACAGTTTGATCGACTTTGATTTCGGGTTAGGGGATTTCAGGATTTTAGGAGTTTCGGGTGGGTTAGGGTTAGTTAGATCCGATATGTGTTTGGATGGGCGGGTTAGGTAGATCCGAAACGAGGTAAAATTGTAACTATTGCTAGTTGAGTAGGGTTTGCCGTAATTGGATTGTTTTTTTCAATTAAATTTAAATCAAAACAAAATAAAATTAGAAAGGGGATTTTTGAGATTAGTCATTTAGCAAGAGGAGCATTTGCGATCATGTCTCGATTCATTAAGGGTTGAATTGTCTTTACCAGCGTTTTGGTTTAAAAAGAAAATGAAAAAGAAATGATTAAACATAACGGGGGCAATCCAGATTATCCTTCTATCGATAGGGTTATCTCAGCTTTTGATCCCTTTTACCTTTCCTTCCCTTTAAAATAAATCAAAAATCAAATAATAAATACTTTAATATTTAATCTAAAAACAAAAATAATTGATTTCATTCAACCAATAATTTAATTATCTGCGGATCCCACTATTCAATTTTTTTTCTTCATCCCCGCCAAACCAACGATTTCTATCGTTCTTTATCTCTAAGAGCATTGGGTTTTTTAAATTATTTGCTAAATTTATTGGATAGAGTCTTACATTGGTAAATAAGGATAATTAAAATGTTTAAATGCGCATTGAATCATTCTGAATCGTACTAAATCGTAGTAGATCTGTAAGTAAATAAAAAAATTTCTGGGTGACAGACCTGAGTATTACTAGGCTAACTGGTATTACTAATATATCAAGTATTACTAAGAGCAACTGGTATTACTGAGAGAACTCGCATTGCGGGAACTAATGATATTTGTTATTCTTGTTCATGGGACAATGAATAAAGCTCGTTGCATAGTCATATGTTTCGATTATGGGGGACGCTATTTAAAGGACGGTGATGACATAAAATGGGTGTCAAGAGAATATGAAAAAAGAAGAACTCAAAAACTAGGTTTTCATTTGTTGGAGAACAACGAGGAAGAGGAAGATCAAGATTGTATGGGTGGTTTGAGAATGATAGTATTGTAGCTTAATTTATGTTTTCATAACTCATTTATGTGTATTTTCTGTTTTGGAATATTAGATATAACGAGTGTAATTAAGAGTATTCATAACTCATTTTCAATTTGATTTAAGAAGTTTATTAGAAAAGCAAACATACAAGACGAAACAAACAAATTAACGTTAGATAAGTAACTATTAAATGTTTAAAATGTATATTAAATAGGTAAAATAAATTTATAGCATATTGGTTTGTTATTAGAATATTTACACAACAAACACCTTACACTTTTATGATCACTTTGTTAATATTAACAACCTTAGGATGCAAAAGACACATAAGATGAGTTTTAAAACATATTAATACATAAAATCTTTGGAAACATACTTTAACTCACTAAAATCAACTGTAAACCTAAAAAAAAAAAATTATGGCTAGGTAAAACTAATTAAAATTAAAAACACCGAAAAGTACAACTATTTGCAAATCGGTATAACTAGATAAATAAGTGTAATTTTGGTGGCTGGCACTGAAGGCAAAAACGGCGCACGTGTCAATTTGGCAGCGCACATGTGCTTTTTGTATGTTTTCAATTATTTAAACATAATTTTGGTGGAACACCATTCAAATTTGGTACCACTATATATAACTAATTTTATATGCTATATAACTAAGTTAAATTGTATTTAATTTTTTTTTTGAAAAAATAAAATAACTTATTTATCCCAATATCCATCTTAAATAGTAAATAATAAAATACATTTGTTATATTTTTTTAGTCGGATCCATGTTTAAAATTTTCTGATTTTTTTTGTTCATAATAATTTCTAGAGTTCTAGGCGTTCATAATTTTTTGTTCATATACCCAATACAAATACATCCAAACTATAATTTCTAGGCGTTCATATCCCAACCATCAAATTATCATTTATAATTAGATTTTTTAGAGAGTTTTCATATTCCAATGTAACTCGAATTTTATGTTTATTTCAGATATAATACTTATTTCGGGTTTGTCTATGGATTTCGGATTTGTTGTTTGTTTCTGATTTCGAATTTCTGCGTGTTTGAATTTCTGATTTTCTGGGTTTTTGCGATTTAGTAATACTGAGTAACACTTGGTACATCTAACTTCATCATCAAGAGATGAGAAAGAAGATGATGAACAGAAAGGATGTCGTCGTCAGCGTTATTTTCCGAGAAGAGAGGAAGCATATCGGAGATAATTTCTCTCAATCGATAAGCAGACTCTGATTCTCTCTGCATTGAGAATGTTACTAATCCTTCAGCCATTTTCATAGCACTGGACTCAGCAACTCTCGCCGCCTGGGAATCTCGATTTATTGTTCGTCGCCGGTGAATTTGGAGAAACAGATTCGACGTGAACCAAGCAAATCCAAGCCAATCCTTCCTGCTGAATCGCCAGTTGTTGCGTTGGAATTGGTTGTGTCCGGTGTGTCAGAGACGGAAAACAAAAAAGAAGAGAATTGGAGAAGGGAGAAGACGACGAAGGAAAATAGGGTAAAATTGGATTTTGAGATTTTTTTTTTTTTGTGGTTTTCTTTTTATTTTTCTTACTTTATTGTGGTTGGGTTTGTAAATTTTAGAATTCATTAAGGGTTTGAGTGTCTTTACCAACGTTGGTTTAAAAAGAAAATCAGAAAGAAATTCTTAAACATAACGAGGGCATATGGGATCATTTTTGTGTTGACTGGGGTTTTTGAAAAAAAATATGTATTTAAATAAAGAAGAGAAATTACCTCAAACAGCCCCATTTTAAGTTTTCAGTTCAATAATAGACCTAAAAATTTTGTTAATCACTTTTAGCATTATTAGGAAGGTGTTAGATACATTTAGGAAGACTATCATAATTCAATTTAGGAAGCTGTTAGACACATTTAGTAAGGTTTTCCTAACTTTGATAAAAATTTAAGAAGTCGTAAAGAAGACATTAGACACATTTAGGAAGGCTTTCCTAACTTTAGTGAAAGCTATTTATGAACAAACGAGTTTGTAGTGTTATTTTTGAAAACTAAACTTTATTTTGTGCTATTTAAAAAAATTGCCCAAAACCGAATAAGAGATAAAAATGGTTTAGCGTATTTACATTTTCTATTGGATAGTATATTATCATTTTTATATAAAAATATAATATATATTGGTTGTAAAATTTTCCTATTCAATTTATTATGAATATATGTACAAATAAATTGAAATCATAGTAATTATTATTTTGTGTTAATTTAAATTTATTAATTTTAGTGTTATATTAACAGAAAATAATAATTACTATGATTTCAATTATGAAATGTATTTTTTTTTAATTTCATAATTGATTTAATTTTAACTCAACCAATCAAAACATTTCGTTTATTTTAGGAAATTTGACATGTCACATTTACATGTCATCATTAAAATGCACTCAGTCTGCACTCTGTCTCCACTCATTCTCCACTCAGTCTCCACTCAGGCTGCACTCAGTCTGCACTAAGTCTCCACCCAGTCTGCATTCAGTCTCCACTCAGTCCCCCACTCAGCTTATTTAATATACTAAAGTCATCTTTAAATATGAGTCTTTAGATAGAATTGATCGGACCGCCCATTTTTGAGGTGTGTTTTGTATAAATAGAAGACGAACGAAATAAGAAAGGGGGGGGATTTTCTTCTCTAAAAACCTTCTGATCAGCTCTCTTTTTCCAACAATCAGAATTCGTAGTTTACCTCTTAGCTCCGGTTATCTCTTCGTTAAAAGTTCTCTTAATCAAACCCATTAACTCCTATTATCTATATAGAACCGATTTGAGTTATAACATTGGGCGCCGTCTGTGGGGAATTATAAGAGAGTCTTTGAGAAACTCAATGAGCTCCAATATGGTGAATACTCCCGCACCAACCGACCCGAGAGCTATTAACACCGGCGAAATCCGATCTGCAGATCTAACAACAGATCAGCCTGATGAAGTCCTCAACTTTGATCTGCCAGTCGATCCGTCAACTAGTCGGCATATCAACCCTGCGACAGGTCTACCCATTGCGGAAGAAGCCGATCAACGTCGGGCTTTAGACACGGAACGCACCGATCTGATGCCAGAAGCGCAGAATCTACCAACACCACCCGCGTTGAGCATGGCCGACATAATGAAGAACTTCTCGGCGCAGATCAAGGAGGGAATTGATGAACGTCTCGACCAACTCAGATCCGAACAGATCGCATATCGCGACAACGTGGATCGTATCCTCAAAACACTCCTCCCTTCGGGCGCCATCGATGATCTCAACGAGACAACACCACCGTGCACCATCAGAACCAATCGGTTCATCAACAACCTATTTGAAGCAACGCCAACGATAGATCTACGACGAGGTCAGGACGGATCTAATGCTCGCTCAAGGGTTACCAATCACACAGCCCCTCTTACGCCATCCGAAGCGGAACTCATACACGAGCGGCTCGATAACATGGACTCCAGAGTCCATAACGCAGTGACAACGGCCCCTGAGCTGGAGAAACTTCTTCGGCGGACCGATCAGACACCGTTCACATCGGCTATTACAAGCGCCCCTATGAAGGATCTTGGAAAGATCAAATTGCCAACAGGGTATATCAGGATCGAGGAAGACAAAGCAACTAAAGCAAAACGGCTAACCGATGACAAGTCGAGATCAGACAAGAAACCGCGACCCGCCGTCCAGGTCGGTCATCAAGAGCCCCATCAGCACCAAGATGGAGTTGATAGGAGCCGACGAAGCGTGAACTACGCATCTCGTTATCTCGTCCGCCAGGTTGGAACAAGTACGACCGCAATAACCCTAAAACCATTGAAGACAAGGGACCATACTGCAAGTACCATAAGTTTTCCAATCATAACACTAACGATTGCCAGATTTTCTACAGTCTCCTGGAGAAAAAGTGGGAAAACGGAGAAATCAAACTTCCCGAACCACGGAACCATGATGGGCGTCCCAACAACAATAACGACTCGAACAGACGCAGTTGAAACGACGACACGAGAAAGGATGACGATGACAAAATACCGCCTCCCTCGCCTATCCGACGTCAAATCAACATGATCATGGGCGGGCTCATGTCTTGTTCGGACTCCATCAACTCCACCAAACGACACGAACGCAAGGCTGCTAACGCACCCGCCGACTCACCGGCCCTCTATTCCAACGACGTCCACATCACGTTCACCGAAAGAGACGCACGCGGCATCGACCGACCTCACAACGACCCTCTAGTCATATCCTTAGTAATTGGTGATGACGAGGTCTCAAAAATCCTTGTCGACACTGGAAGTTCGGTCGACCTAATGGGCATCGAAGATTCAGAGATCGTGGTCGCACCAACACCCCTGACCGGATTCACAAGAGACTCCATTGTCAATTTCGACGTCATCGATCGACCTGCGATTTACAACGTCATCCTCGACACACCTTGGATCAACTCCACGCGAGCCGTACCATCCTCTTATCATCAATGCATAAAGATACCTATCAAACGAAGCATTTTTACTATCCGTGGCGATCAAACGGTATCACGACAGTGTTACGTCGACAAACAACGAGTTCGGAACGCTTCTACATTCATGATCGACAGTAGCAATGACCTCGACCCAAGAGTCATTCATCATGTGAAGCCAAAAGGCGATCTCGTCGTCCAAGTCAACATCGACGATTAGCACCCTGAAATGAAAGATGCGTCGGGATTGGCACGAAACTACTCCCAGGTACGCTTGACGATCTGATATGAAGGGTATCGACCCGAAAATTACCTAACACGAACTCTTCGTGGACGCCACGCTCAGGCCAATCAAACAAAAACGTCGCAAGTTTGGACCCGAACGCGCAGAGGCCGTCCACGATGAAGTAGACAAACTGCTACAAGTTGGATCTATCATCGAGGACAAGTACCCTGATTGGCTAGCCAATCCTGTTGTTGTAAAGAAGAAGAGCGGCAAGTGGCGAGTCTGCGTAGACTTCACCGACCTGAACAAAACCTGCCCAAAGGATAGCTTCCCACTTCCATGAATCGATCAACTTGTAGAGGCGACGGCTGGAAACGAACTTCTCTCCTTCATGGACGCCTTTTCAGGCTACCATCAGATTCTCATGCACCCAGAAGACTGCGAAAAGACAACATTCATCACAGATCGGGGAACATATTGTTATAAGGTCATGCCATTCGGCTTGAAGAACGCAGGAGCGACCTACCAACGACTCGTCAACATGATATTCCGTAATCAACTTGGCAAAACAATGGAAGTTTATATAGATGACATACTCGTCAAGTCACTAAGGCATTGATCACCACAAAGAAGTAGTGATCGCGCCAGTTCCCGACCTTCGAGGAATGATCGCCGGTAACGATGTTGAACCTCGATTTCATACTCGTGTAGTACGAACCTCGGTACTTCTTATCGGCTTTATTCCTCCGCGTACACGTCATCGCATGAAAAGTGGAGTAGTCCAAAGGAATTTTGTGCTTAATCGAGACCACCAGAAGACTGACGGTCAGGCGGATGGTGGCACGAGTGAATTGTGAGATCGGTAATCCCCTCTTGTCGGCATACTCCAGGAATAAACGAGGAAGAGGAAACCACAGATGGAATTTCCGGAAGAAGCTCTCGTAGAGATATGTCCATCCCAGTGGAGCATCCCACGGACGCTCCGAAGAACTGGGAACCATGAAGATCACTCTCGGATCAATGTCACATTCCTCCTTCAAAGAAATCAACGACTCCATGGTAGATTTCGTTGGGAAGACTCCATGTACGTTGTCAGCCACCGGCTTGATTTGAGGCTCCCCTCTCTTTCGTCGGACCTTCTTCACCTTAGGGTTCAGATCAATAACGCCGAACCTATTTGCGTACTCTTCAACAAGTATGAGGTTCAGATCGTCGCATATTGCCATCTCATTCGATCCTCCGGATCGGTCATCCTCGTCACACAATTCGGGAATAAAAAATGGGGCACGCGTCGATGCCTTAGCATCATCTTTACGAACAGTCCCGACCTGATCGGCGACGAAACGTTATGATGCGGCTTTCCTCACTGCAAAATTGGCTTCATCTTCTTCATCCGATCCGGAAAGAGATCGATTTGGAGACGAAGTGACCTTTTTCCTTTATATCGGCTCTGAGCCATCACGTCTTCCTTCGATATTTTGTGAAACTCGTCCAAAGTGACGCCGATCTCATCAGCCTTCTCTTGATCTGACCTGGATTTCCTGGGCTCAGATCGGCTAGTTCCAATCTTCAACATCTTCGAAGAACACTGCGGCGGATTTTGATGCAGATCGGAAAAATCACGGCCGAGCAACAAGCAAACACGGCGGAGAGAGACTACCGGACAAATAAAAAAATATATATATAGAGAGAAAATCGGGAGCTAATCTTTTGATCTTTACTTTCGCGAAGTGAAGAAGAAGTGTGAAACTGAACTCTATTTATAGAGAATTTCAGAACGGTTCCCAAAGGTCATGATTGCATCGGCGACTCTTCGTTTTCTTCTCCTTATTAAATCGATGAATCAACGCATGGATGACACGTGTCAAACCTAGGCTTCCAAGTGCGGACCTACGGCGTCAAATCGGCACGCGCACGCATAAAAATCACGCGCAAAAATTAGGGTTTCCTATAAGAACCCCGACCAGAACACCTGAAGGAACAAATCTAAGAACAAGGCCGACCTCAATTCACATCGGACCACTTCCTTTTAAATTCGGTAAACTTTATTCAGTCATATTTGCCGAACTGGGGTGGACTAACTGTTAGAGTCGGGATTTGTATCCCCTCTAAAAAGCCCAATGATATTTAGATCGACCCAATTAAAAACCCTAAAGTTGGCAATCGTAACTTTAGGTCGGCTGGGGAAAATACAAATCCCGTTTATTCATATTAATCCAGAAAAAGCGCAAGGTCGACCATCTCTCGAGAAACAGAGATAGCGCCAGGTCGGCCATCTCTCGAGAAACAGAGATAGCGCCAGGTCGGCCATCTCTCGAGAAACAGAGATAGCGCCAGGTCGGCAATCTCTCGAGAAACAGAGATAGCGCCAGGTCGGCCATCTCTCGAAAAACTCCTTTCCAAAAGGGAAAAAGAGCGACCATCGAAGACCGACTTGAAGGCATTCGAAGATGACCGACCTGGCGGAACGCCCGATTATTCCCGCATCACACCAGCTAGACCATGAGGGGTTGTCGGGGATGACATTCTCCACTCAGGCTGCACTCAATCTGCACTCTGTCTCCCGAATTTGTGCGTAATTCGGAAACATTTGATATTCGTCTCTGTTTTTATGTTTCTTACAGAGCTGAGATATAGTTTTGCATTCACAATTACATCAAATTTTGGTTAGCCATTAGAATCTGATCATGTTCTCTTGTGATTTTCGTATCTAATCAATCTTCTTTGGCTTACTGTAAATCAGTGGATGTATATTTGAGATTCGTAGCTAATCTTGGGGAAACAATTGATTATTTTCTAGCTAAGAACTTTGTGTAATTCACAAATACTTGAGATTGGTAGCCTCTCTGATCTCGGAATTTATGTTTCTTACAGAGCTGAATATAGTTTGGCACTAAAAGTTACATTAGAATCTGATGTTTTGGTTGTGATGATCTTCAGGAATCTAGGAGCACTTGGTTGCACACAGTCTTTCTTGCCTCTGTACAGTGTTGTGGCTGCTTCTCAACTCACCTCTCACCTTAATGTTAACTTGCGGGCTTTCTGCGAGCTGTCTAACGGTACCTTCCGACGCACTTGTCAAGATCGCTAGTAGTCCTCTTTGTGAGTGTTACTTTTTTTCTTAGGAGTTCATAGAAAATATGGGGAGACAAATTGGTTTTTCTGAATGTTTCTTGTTTAGCATTTTTTTAACACTCTTGAAGTTTCTTGGGCATTGATGTCATTACCTTGGGTAGAATAAGTTGGTTTTGTGTTTGCTCTGTTTTTTTTTTCTTTGTGATCTTCCTGTTCAAGAACAAATTGGGATTGAGATTGATAGGGAATGGAAAAGATGGGTGATGCACGTCGATTTTCAGTCGCTGGCCAGAGAATGAACAAATTGTAGGTTTCTTGTCCAAGTTTTTTGTGCTTTTTTGTGTTTCTTTGACTTAATAGACAAAGCAAAGCTTTTTTTTGTTCAGCACTAGATAACATCTTGTTCGTTTAAACAGCCAATTTGGTACTTCAATGTAAAGCTTTTTTGCATATTAATCAAGCTAAAAGATTAAGGGTTGCAAAGTGTTATTGCATAAGCATCGACAATTTGTTGCTTGGCATAAAGATACATAGTTCTTGGCTTCTTGCTTTTGATCCGTATAGAATTTTGTTTATACAACAACCCCTTGGGTTTTGTTTCATTGTGCTCTTAGATGTGTTGGTAATGTTTTTATATTCCATGAAATCAAAACCGAGAATACTTCCATATGAGATATGCAATGTCGGCTTTGAAGAATTTGATGCTATGAATGTATGCCATTAAGTTCGATGAATTTTCTCTTAGGGTCTTTATTCTGATTCATAAGCTTTGGTTGCAACTTGAGACAGGTACTTGAAAAGGCAGAAGAATGTAATGCAACAGTACATGCATCAGTACTTTGAAGGGCGTGTGAGAATCTGAGATCCAAAGAGTGGGGTTAAATCAGATAAACTTAATCGTTGTTTTTACTTCTTTTAATTTTTTTTGCAGTTTTAGTTTCAGAATGTATGGATTGTTCTGATTATTATTACCTGTAGATCTTTTCGTTTGCTTAGCACAATGTATAATCTCTCGGAGAACCTTCTTTGCTTTTGGAAAACTGCATAAAAATGCACAAGTTTATTGGATTATAATTTAAAAACAATTAAAATCATAACGACTCTCAATGGAAAGAATAAAATTAAACCGGGTTTTCTTCCAGCTCGGATAGTGTCGACGTTGGTCCTGCAGTGGCGGAGTCTCCGGTTATCAGTGTTGAGGAGGAACGCCAGTACTACGGTGGTGCTGGCTAGGATGAGTGACGGAACGGCAACGCCGCTATTTCCATTGATCCTTGCCCACCGTTGTCATTGTCCGTTGCTCCTTGCTGCCTCTCGGTCCTAGACTATAGCAACGGATTCTCTGGGTATGGTTTGTATCCGCCGACTTTCTATTCGTTTTGTTTTTTTTTTTTTTTGGAAATTGAAAATAAGGATATTTTTTTCATATTTTGTGGATATAATTATTGGGAAAATTGCATTTTAAACCCTCAAACTAATATCTACTAGCACTTTAAACTTTCAGACATTTGCACTTTCATTTTAAACCGTCAAAGTGAAAAACTAACACTTTAAACCATCAAAGTAGCTCCCAAGTTTGGGCCGTCGAATGACTGAACGGAATAGTTAACTTCGTAACGAAATAGTTAACTCTATGATGTAATAATAAATAACCTTTCATCTAATAAAATGTGCTTATTATTTTATTACTGTTTTTTAATTCTCGTTATTAAAAGAAACAAAAAAAAACTCTTTTAAATAACAGAAACAATATAACAAAAATATTTTTTTGAGATTTTGTCCCGTGTTTTTCGTTTTTGTTATTTAAAAAAAAATTTCAAGCTTTTTTCTTTTCTTTTTAATAACATAAATTTAAAAACAGTAATAAAATAATAAGCGCATTTATATTTGATTAACGGTTGTTTACTATTCCCTCACAGAGTTAACTATCACGTTCAGTTATTCGGCGGTGCAAAATCGGAAGATATTTTGACGGTTAAAAGTGTTAGTTTTTTTACTTTGATGGTTTAAAGTGAAAGTACAAATGTCTGAATTTAAAGTGCTAGTAAATCTTTGTTTGAAGGTTTAAAATGCAATTTTCCCTATAATCATTTGGTAAATTAACCACTTATAATGACTAAATTAACCTTTATTTACTATATTTTATATTTTATTATTTTTACAATTAAATATAGTTAAGATATAAAATGATATTCTTCTTCTTCCTACTTTTAAAACACCTTCAGAGTTTGTATCACTTTCTTCTCTCAAACACACACTTCTTTTAATCACCATCATACTTCTCTTCTTTTTTAAAATTTGAACAACAACGACTTCATATTATCTTTAATCAGGTATTAGTTTACAAGTTTTTCGCTTCTATATTTGTTCCATTCATATATATCTATCGCTTATTGCAATCTTATGTAGAGTTTCTTAACTTTGTTATTATTATCTCGACAGAGATCTACCACTCTACGAGACATATTCATCTTTGATCATCCAAAACTAGATAAGAAGGATAGCTAGTCCTAACATTCTATACAATATCAGTTCTACTTAATTTACTATTTTGCCTTACTCTAGATTCTGTCTTCTGTTATACGTAATTCAGAATTCATTTTACATTGTGTAGATTTAAGTTTTTACTTTACACAATCCATAATATGTATTACGTAAGTTAGAATCATGTTTCGAATTACGCAATCTAGATGTGCAATCCAGAATATGTATTACGTAAGTTAGAATCGTGTTTCGAATTACGCAATCTAGATGTACAATCCAGAATTTGTGTTACATAAGTTAGGATTTGTGTTTCGAATTACACAATCTAAATGCGCAATCCATAATTCGTATTACGTAAGTTAGAATTCGTTTTTCGAATTACGCAACCCATAAAACATAAAATCAGAACAAAGAGATAGAGAAAATAAATCGATCTGAAAAGGTTTGGTCCAAAATTAATTCACCAAATATCAGGACCCTAACTCGTTTCTACATAAGTTTCCACCGAGAAGAATCGACATATGGGTCACTAACATCAGCAATAGAATAAGAGAAAGGATTCCTTACGCAAATGGAAGATCGACGCGTTCTCAGTCACTTCATAAACTCTAACTATTCCGTCTCCTTGATGATGGAAGGCAAATTTTATGTTACTGTGAAGGAAAATTTTTGTAGTTTTTATTCAAACTTAAATTTAAAGTAATTTATTTAATTAACTCTTGAATCATATTTTCAGCCGAAAAGAAGAAGAAGAACAACAGGAGAAAGAGAACTCTGATTTTTTTTCTGTTCATCGAGAAAGTAGAAGATTTATTTGATGTTTTTAGTTTTTTTTAATTAAAACAATTCCAATATTTTATTTTCTTAATTTGTATTGGACATAATAGGTATTCTTCTCTAATGAAAGGTGTAGTGTCACAAACCTTTGTTTTTAAAGATTAGATTCACAAAGATATGTAAAAGACATCCTTTAATTTCAATTTTCTCTTTTTTTTTCTTGGCTAAGGTTGGCTACTTCAAGAATAGAATAAATATAACATCAGATTACAAAAAAAAAAAAAAAAAAAAAACTAAAAACAATGTTGTTCCCAATTTGTGCTTTCTTTTTTTCCATTTTCTTGGTAATCTTCTTTCTTCTTCTTGTACCAAAATGAGTGTCAAAATAGGAAAAAGCTTTACGGGTCTATCTCATCTATTCCAACTCATTATTCCAATATGTTGAATCTTTTGATTTTTATGAATTAATGTGTCGGTACATGCTTTTAACAACGGAAGAAATCGTTATAAATTTGTTGCAAAACCCATATAACGATGTATTTACGGCGATTTTATATTTATTGTTAATAGCTCGACGTTAAACATGGTTCATCGTAAATTCGTCTTAAATTAGCGACGATTTGCCGTTTTATTTGCCATTAAATGCATTTATTCCCGTTGATTTGACATTTTTCATTAAAACATTAAGTTGTTTTAAATAATTCTTAGTTTCTTACAATCCAGAAATTAATTTCTAGTTTGACTTTATTTATTGATTTGACTTTGTCGTTCACTTTCTCTTTCATTTTGATTAATGCTTTCACTTCGAAGATACTTTTCATTTTTTATTTAAAGTATAAACTATCCATTTGCTTCATAATGAGCTTTTTTTATTGGGCCAAGATTTATATATAAATCTGCCGAGTGTCACTTTTGTTAACACTCATTTATTATTTTATTACAAATTATAAGAATTGTTACATATTAACAAATATACAACAGATAATTCTATCGTTTTATATGGCTCCAAGCGATACGGTTCTACCTGCACACAATTCTACTGTCTTATAAGGATTCACGCCAGACGATTGTACGTGCACCACGCTGAAATTCTCATGTAAAATATTGTTTTTATTAATATATGATAATAAATTGTATTCTCTGGAACTTGAAACTCATATTTCCTGATGTAGCATTAATGAACTTTTGATCAAATATTGGGCAAATGGGGCTTCTAGCACTTATAATCAAACAAATAAATAAATAAAAAATCAAACAAATGAAATAATAAATTGATATCTATAATCGCACTACAAAAAAAAGGGTTTTAACGTTACTTTTTATTAGGTTTTGCGTCATTTATAAAATGACTTCAACAACTTAGAGTCATTTAGGAAAGTAACGTAACATTGGCCGACGTTAACTTTATTAACGTTACTTAAAAAAAACATGTTAACTTTAACGTCGGTTCAAAAAAACACGCTAATTTTAACGTCAGTTATCTAAAATAAAACAAATTTAACGTCACTTAAAAGAAAGACGCGAACTTTAACATCAATTTCTTTTTTTTAGATGATTTAATTTTTTTTACATCAAATAGAATTGTAATTAAAAACAAATTGAAATCCAGAATGTATCAATCAAATTTTATATAATAGTAAGAGTCAACAAATAGTTGTCATAAACATAAACCAATATTTCTGTTTACTATCTATATCTTCTTTGTTTATAATGAAAATATAATTTTGGTACAAGTATTCACCAATTCTTCTGAACACATCCCCAATTCTTCTGAACAATTGAAGCCAAAGAACACCAATGATTCTTCTAAACAGAAAACCTGAAATCAGCAACCAGAAATTAAAAACACAGCAAGGCAATTGAAAAAGTTTAAAACTATATGCTGCATATATAAAACAAACTATATGCTTTCGTAAAGTCAGTTTAAAACTATATGATGCATATGTTAATAATCAGCACCATAAACAGAACATATAGATTGTAAACAGAACCGTAAATCAAAATGCATAAAGATTGTAAACAGAACCATAATACTCTATCCATAATACTTTCTAACCAAATCTATGTCTTTCGATTATTTTATCCAATTACAACAAAGAAAAGAGGAACATACCAGATTCAAGTGAAATCCAAATTAATTCAAATTCAAGTCTTTGAAATTCCACTTTCCTGAAATTGTACATCAATTACAAAGTTTAAGTGTTACGCAAAAGATACGTATCAAAGTATTTTTTGTTACCTGGTCACTGTTGATAATAGATGATTGATGAAGATTTGTCTTAAGCTTTGTGTTTTCATCTCTTGCACTCACCTACCGGTAAAAAATTCATTTTGTGTTACTAACACGAAATGTTAACTTGGAAATGACTCAAAGATCACAAAGAAATTACTTGGAAATGCTCTTGCTTTCTTGATTCAATAAGAGCATAAAGAGCACTAGCCACGACGTCTAGTTTATCTTCGAATCCGTTCATGCGAGACTTCATATATATCATTTCAGCACTAGACAAAGTGCATTCCGAATTCGAGAAATACTTGGATGGTGTCGGACCACGTCCTACACATCAAACTCGTCCCGAAAGCTCAGGACCAAACACTTGTTCAAATGCATCTTGCTTCGTCACAAACAAAATTTCCATCTGATCTAGTACGTGATGAAATAAAAAGTATATGTTGGTAGAAAACCATGACAGATTAGATCACCCTCAACCTCCACCCTAAGCTTGTATCTAACAAGGCAACAACGCTGACAAGGACATTTGATCATGTCTGTCTTCATATTACCAAAAGCAAAATCCAAAAAACCATTGACTCCATTTATGTAGTCTTGAGACAAACGATGTTTTGTTATCCAAGATTTGTCCATTTTCAAATCAATCTACGAATAAAGCAAACAATTTATCACAAAGAAAAATTATTCAAAGTTTGAAACACCATCTTGAAGATGGTGTATAACACATTTTGTGTTATATAGAATCATCATATTACATCTGTTAACAGTAATAAGAAAAGAGTTTGTTTTATTTTTGGGTTTTTTGAAGATGGTGTATAACACGATCAATAACGTTATTGAAAGACTTTAAAATTCTCTATGCTTCACACTAATTAACTTATCTGGATTCAAGTTTCAGGTCTAATTCGCATTTTAACATCAACAGATTTATGCAGTAGCAACAAAAGTTCTTTATACAGTAGCAACAAATACAGAAGCGCGGACTAAACCTAAGAATCAAACTAGCTCTTATTAGTGCTTTATGTAGTAGCAACAAAGACAAATACCAAACAATATCAACAAAGACAAATACCAAACTAATAACCTAAACCACACAAATCCATGGTTCTCTAAGAAAACTCATAGTGAAGAGAGATTAATGAGCTTACAGTTTGAAGAAACCTCAAAATCAAGTTCACGTCACTTCCAGAATTGAGATTTGTCACCGAAAACCCTTGACAAAAAGTTATTCACAAATCATAAATTAGTAACTGAAATTCTCAGACGAGCTATTATCAGGCTAATCAATTAGAAACAAAACAAAACCCTGCGAAATTTGTACCTAACTAACCTTCTACTTCGAGCAATTTGAGAGGAGCCTCGAGCAATTTGAGAAGAGATACGAATTCTCAAAAAAGTTTCAGAGTAGACGTTGTGTGCCTCCAGATCCAAATTTCACTCCGATCCAGAGATTTTAGAGTAGACGAAGAAGATCCGACGAACTCGCAAATGGAGATGGAGATGGAGATGCGAAGGATCGAGAAGAATTGATTTTGTTTGAAGTTTCTGGAAAAAAAAAAACTCAAAGGCGTCGATAAGTTTTTCTGAAAAATTAAACTTTGTTTTTAATTAATTTTAATGATATCAATAAAAGGGATGGATTTTACGTCATTTGAAATTCTAACGCTAAGTGTACTTCACTTTATTTTATTTACCCGAAAATCCCAGAAATAATTTTCAAGATGGCAACCACTTCCACTTTAAACCTCTAAAATTTTTCACTTCTATTATAAACCATCAAAGTGACAATTTTTCCACTTCAAACTTTCAATGTGCCTCTCAATTTCGCGACTCCACAAAACTGAACGGCAAAATTATTTCCGTTAACGGAATAGTTCACTCCGTTCCGTTCTGTTTGCATTTTAAATATTTTTTTTTTTACTATAAACGTGAATTTAATGTAAATATTTTATTAAACAAAATAAAGAGAAAATAAATTAAATAAAAGAAAAAAATTCCCTAAATCGATTTGGAATTAAGATTCAACGAAAGTTGCTCTTTAGTATCAAACAGAGGGGTTCTAAATTGAACAGCCATTGCATTCAACAGAAAAGTTCTTCTCTTCAAACCAGTCTTCCTCTCTCCGACTCCGACTCCTACTAGTTTCTGATTTGTTTTACGTCACTTTCTCGCTTGTTTTCTAATTTCAGAAATTAAAATCAGTTTTCGATAGATTTCGTAGAATTTTACATAGTTTCAGAGATTGTTGGTGGTGATTATTTCTGGGTTTGTTTTGTATATTGTAGATCGCTCAAAGTAGTCGAAGTTCACCGACAATTGAACATAAAAATGATAAGGTCGCTGTGTGTCAATGCAATTTGCTCTCAAAATAACCCAAGCTTGGACTAACAAAAGGGAAAAAGTGTTCTATGCATGTCGATGACGTCAAGTAGGTAACAGATACGAGTCTAGCAAGTTAAGTAATTGATGACTTGAAGCAAAGTGGCGAAGAATGTGAGATGCTGAAGAGAGATTCTAATTTTAACCGAGAGCAGTACAGTGTATCGTAATGTTTTGATAGCTTCTTTTGTTTGTTCTTTGGCTCTATTTTCATTTGTTTAGCAGAAATATCATACCAAAAGACTTTGAGGGTTTAAAGACATGCAAAACATATCATACTAAAAAGCATACAAAAGTCATCACAAAACATAGCATAAGTGCATACAAAAGCTAGCATAGCTTCATACAAAAAGACATTGGACCTACGATAATGGTGGTTGAGGGTCCTTGTTTGACCTATCGTAGACTCCGTCTCCAAACACTTCAAAAACCTTATTTGTGTAGGGACTATAAAATGTTCCAACTCCTCTTGAAATGTTTTCCACCTTCCTTGTTTTCAATGGTCGTCCACGCTTCTTGGGCACTGGTTTGTTGGAAGAGACTGAAAGTTGAGGTGCACTAGAAGCAACAGGAAATTCAGTAGTTAATTGACCTGGTTGTAAAGGCTGAGAACTATTTCCACCAGCTTCAGTGTTTGCAGATTCACCGATTGGTAATGGTTGGGAACCACCATTTGGATTGACTTTTTTTTTTCTTGGCTTTGGTTGACGCTTTGGTGGAAACTAATTTATAAAAACACAGACGTCATTCCAGAACAATCACCACTACTATGAAACCAAAAATTGAAACTAAAAAATATAAAAATAGAAGCAAGAAACTACCTGATCTGGTTGTTTACGTGGTCTACCACGTTTGTTTTTTGGTCCCTCCACAACTACTGGTTCATTTTTGCATGAATTTTTAATATGTCCAACTTCACCACATCGGCTGCAATGTTGTACTCTACCATGTCTGGTTGATTTTCCTGCATTTTGGAGTGATTCAAAAGGCTCTTTTTTCCTGTCACGGTTTTTAGGTCTACCTCTTGGCTTTCGGATGTCAGGAATCCCAATTGGAGACTTTCCTAATTTATTCCACAACTGCTCACCATTGACAGGTCTGATGTTGTCCATATATGTGTTCTTTAAGAAGGAAGTTTCATAGTAATCAACCACATACGTCTCAGGATCTTCTTGGTTGTCATCTAACACACTAGCATGTTTGCAAGGTATTCCTGTCATAAGAAATATAAACTTAAGCAGAAATTTGACAATCAATGTTTAAGCAACATAATCAATGTGATCCCGACAAACCTGTAAGGTCCCATCGGCGACAAGCACATTGACGTGTTGCTAAGTCAATTGTATAGCCAATTTCGAACTCAGTAACTTCATACAAGTTTCTGCTACTACGTAGTGTTGAGCAATACTTCTTATCAACCCTTGCTTTCTCCAATATAGCCATTGTGATTGGTGTGAGGAAGGAATTGCACTTCTTTACTCTTTCCCACCTACGTGATATCCTTGTCATTGCTTGTCTCCTTATATCTTCGAGCATGCTAATGACAGACTTGGATCTTGCCATTTTAATAGTCCTATTGAAAGCTTCTGATAGATTGTTGTGCACATCAGCACAATGAGACTCAGGATTAAAGAATGCTCTACACCATCTCTCTGGCTCTGTTTTGAGCAAAGCCTCATATGCAAAAGGATCATAGGAATGTACACTCTTCATCCTCTCATCAAACTCTCCCTTATGATAGCTGTAAGCAACACCCCAAAATAGGTTCTTATATTCTGACCTGGAGAATGACTTTTTCCAATTAGCATATATGTCTTGCACACATACGATGTTCGGCTTGAGGAAGTTCATTAGCTATTGCATGAATAAGACCCTGAAAAACAGTAAGCAAATTGAAGGTTCATTAAAATCTATACGTTCATGTTTATATCTGTCTATTCAAGTTTGATACAAGAATTACCTTCTGTTTATCAGAAATGATGGTAAGTTTTTCGCCTACTCCCAAGTTCAAATCTGTCTTGAGCTTCTGAATAAACCATCCCCAAGTGTCCTTGTTTTCACCTGTTACAACTGCCCAAGCTATTGGATACATCTTGTTATCTGCATCTCTACCAACAGCTGCAAGCAAATCACCCTCCAAATCCCATTTTAAAAAGCATCCATCCAAGCCAATTACAGGTCTACAATACTTCTTCCAAGTCTTCCGAAATTCCTCAAAACAGATGTAAAAGCACTGAAATTGTTGTCTACCATTGGTGTCAACATTTAGAATCTCAGTCGTGATACCCTTGTTTGATCTTATAAGTTCAGCCTCATAATCCCATAGCTTGCCAAACTGAATTGTCTGAGCTTGAAGAACATAATCCAAAGCAATCCGTCTTCCTTTATAACACTTTGATATATTAACAACAATGTTATACCGTTCCTTGATGATGTCTTTTATCTCATTAGCTTGCAAGTTGATATTCCTTCTTATCTCTTCTCTGAATAACCCTCCAATCACACCTTGCTTCAACATTGAAACTCTACTTGATTTCCCATGATGGTGGTTGTAGTGACAAACTTTCACCATCCACTTGTTCAATGGTTTTTCAACCGAACGAAACACTTTCCAAGGGCATTTCTCCTTGCAACAAACAACAGCTATTCTATTTGCTTCAGACTTTGCCATTTTAACATCAAATTGAGTATTCAATGAGTACCTGAGTAGTTGGTCTTTAAACTCTAATCCACTATTGAATGTCTGAAACAACCAAATGTAAGGCTCTTTGTCCAAATCTCCATGAAACTTCTCTTTTCTTTTTTCTCTTTTTGGATTCTTCCATTGTTCCCACTCTTCATCTGTATCTAACGGAGTATCCGAATACTTTACATCTTCTAATCCAAATTTTGGATCAGTTTCTTCTTCCCTTTCTTCAGCTGCCTGCTCTTCAGCAAGTTTACGAGTTGTTTCATCTAACTCAGCATTTCTCTTTTCACCTTCCTCAAACACAGATTGAAACCTATCATCATCACCACCATTTCCTGCATCTATAACAACATCATCCCCTTCATCAACCTCATGAAGCCTTACATTTGCACTTTGATTTTCCATCAAACACTCTGCTTCATTCTGATTTCCATTCTCATGATTTTGCATTTCATTCAAACAATCACCATCTTTTTCTTTCTCCTTTACGGGTGCTTCATCCTCAGATTCCTCAGGATCATCATCTTCTTTTGGCGGTATGATATCTTCATCCGAATCATCATCACCTTCTTCTGACAATCTTTCATCATCACCAGATTCATTTCCTTCTTCTGCCATCCCCTCATCTTGATCTGGTTCATAACCACCATCAATCTCATCTCCACCACAACTATGCTCCAGAAATACATCAACCTCACCTGCTGATTTTGCTGCAGAACTTAACTGCTCCATATCACTATTAAGATTATCAAACACATACTTTATCATCTTCATCTCCTCACTTGCTTTTTTGAACCAAATCAATTTTATCGACATCCTCATGCGTTCAGACCTACTGAACTCTTCAAACTTCAGCCATTTAATCTCTGACAATTTCCAGAATATAGTCTTATAACCCAATTCGTCACGATAGTTATAATCCTCATCTTCTTTGGTCATTGTTCCACCATAGTAGATTGTGAGTTTTATCAGATGCTCATCACTAGATAATAAACAGAAAAATTAAAACAAAACATCAGTCACCATTGCAAGCTCACAATCGAAATTCATATTTTAGAAGCTCACTGAACAAAAAACGAATAGATAACCTATAGATAATCCTTACCTCATTTCGATTTCTTCCTACTCTTCCTTAACTCGTAATACTCTCCTCCTCTTCTTCCTCCTAAATCGAACACTGTTCACTTTTTCGACAAAAAAAAATAACAAAAGATTTTGACTTTTCAGCTGTATATAAAGTTGAAATCTCAGCTAATTAGCATACCTAGAAATTAGAATAAGATTAAAAAAATGAGTTAGTGACGAAACAAACCTGAAGAAGAGGCTCTTCTCCTAAATCCTCCCTTGTGGTCAATGAACTTCTAAGTTCTAACCCAACTTTAATAATAACTCATGCTTCGAATTCACAGCACAAAGATGCTTCAAATTCGATTATGTGTTGAAACTTCTCTAACCCAAATCCTCTTTTGCACTCGTCTATTATTATGAGCTTCCCCTCTTCTTTTTTTCACGAACAACCCAATGATTTGGGGGTTTCTCTTCTTTTTATTTATTTTCTAATTTTTATTTTATTTTATTTTATTTTCTATTTCTTTATTATTAAAATGTTTAAATAAAAATCATGTTTCAAACTAAAAAAAATAGCACACGAGGACGGAAAACAAACGATGTTTACTGTTCCGATGACAGAGTTAATTGCGCCGTTCGAAATTGTGAAGTCGCAAAATTGAAAGCCACTTTGAGGGTTTGAAATGGAAAGATTATCACATTGATGGTTTAAAATGGAAGTTAAAAACTTTGAAGGTTTAAAATGAAAATGACTGCCACCTTGAAGATTTTTTGTGGGATTTTCCCTTTTATTTACCGTCGGTTCTCAAATTGACTTTATATAACTAACTTTATCTTCCGTGTGTTTTGTAGTGTCGATTGTTTACTTTAAAATATTACCTTCGAAAAACTATATACAATGGTTGTAATGAGAAAGGAAAAATAAGCCTATATATGTCCTCTACATCCACTACAATTGGTCAAAGAACATAAAACAGCTTTAAATGATTAGAGAAGGTGTGATAATTAATCAACCGAATAATTTAGTACATATAATAATTAAACTGATGAACATGAAATATAATCATTAATCTTAATATGCCAAGTGAAGCAATTTCTTAAAGATTACGATGCCTTGGTGTACCTTTTTTTAATTTTGACTCGATGCCTGGTTGTACGTAGGGTTAGAGGAGTACGGAAACTCGTTCGTACAAAATTAGTTTCTTGTGATTGTTCATATTTTCCAAATATTCAATCCTCTTTACGTTATAAAAAACATTCAGTTGCTTTTTTTTATTATATGCACATGCAAACGAAATATAACCGAAACTTCCCTGTGATTCTTTTTAATGTTTTTAAGTTTGGTTTGGTTGCCTGTAATCAAAGTCTAAGATGTCAAAAAAAAAAAAAAAAAAATTCGAAGTCTTCGTCAATCTCTATGTAGAATGGTTGATTGTTTGTAAATGAAGCATTAAAGTTTGTAAATCCATTTTCATTTCGTTTCGATGCATAAGTGAGAAGTCGGAAAGTGGTCGAGCGACGTTTTTTTCAATTGTTGTTTTAGATTGTTTCATATAGATTAAAAAAATAACTAATTTTTTTTTTTTATCCCTTAATTAATACACTATTGTATTTGATATGAGCAATTAATAAATTTAAAAGTAAAATTAAAACTGGAAAATTTGTCATAAATCTACATTGAAAACTGAAAACAAAAATAATTTTGGAAAAACAAAAAATAAATGTAAAACGACAATTATTTTGAAAAAGAAAATAAGTGTAGAACGACAAATAAAACAAAACGGAGAAATAGTATTGAAAACATAAGATAAAACGATTGTTACATATTTTCTCTGTTTCAGATTAAATGTTATTTTAGGATTAAATAAAAATGCATGAGAGAAAAAAATATTGTATTTCAAATAAAATTGATCATCATCAGTTCATCACACATGTTCGAATATCTAAATAAATTACAACATAATATAAAATTAATATGAAGAGATTGGATTTAGGGTAGCTAGTACGTGTGTCGAAATGTGGGTAAGCCTCTTCCTACGAAACAAGCAGCAACGACTTCTCAACTGTAAACAAGTTCTGGCACACGCCACGTCTAATCTCTTCGATCACATTGTTTTATTCCTTTCCATAACTTAATTTACCTTATACGATTTTTTTATAAGTTTGGTTCTCTCTCTTTATTAATGGTTTGTGTCATTGTGTGGGTTTAAGGTTTTTTTTTCTCAGAACGAAAAAACACAGCATGAAAATGTTTTTAAGAACTCCATTTGCAAATCGACTATTTTGATATAAGCTAACGTTTCGAAATGATGTAACAGGGTTGGTTCTATTGTGCATCGGGTTCAAACCCTATTTGAGACGAAAAATTATTCTTTAAATCAGAATAATCAAAGATATTATGAACCGAAGGTTCGAAACTTTCACAGTGTTTTGTAATTAAAAAAAAACATAATTAAATATTTGACAGTTATATATTACTCACGATGTAGTTCAAAAACATTTGATTACCAAACATATCTTTACAAAAGAGCAACTTCCTGCACATTTTTTTCAATGCGTTGCTGCATCTAAGATTTAATAAAAACAAATTCATATATGTGATAGCCTCAAATATCTAAAGAATATATTAAATCTAGATTAACTTCTTTACGAATTACAATATATAAATAAACTAAGCATTCTACAAACATTTTAGGAAAACAAAACTACCCCCAAAAGAGTTTCAGAAAACTAGAGTTTTATACATTTATACATTTTCGTTAATTGCTAATTAATTTCCTTTTTCTTAAAATGAAAATAAGTAACAATTTGTTCCGTTATATGCAGTGAAATAAAAATAAAATTGCAGAAAAATAAAGAAAGAAGAAGAGAAAAGGATGAGGAAAGGGAGAGGAAAAAGGGAAGCTCACGTGATGAACATCAAATCTTCCGAAGATCTTATGGCGGTGTGACGGTTCCTTTCTTTAAATTCCCAGTCTGCGCCAATATTATTTTAATTGTATTTAACATTATTATGTCCTTTTAATCCTTTTATCTACAAAATATTCAAAATTTATTGTATTGTATTTTTGTTTTTGTAACGGCAACATGCTAGTAATGCAACAGGAAACCTCCGGTTCTCCAACTAAATGTTGACCTCATCCTTTATATTTTATAACGTATATTATTGAGAACTGAGAAGTATTTTAAATAATTATGATACAGTAAATTTTGAAATATTAAATCAAACAAGTTAAATTTATAACTGGATTAAGTTCGTCTTCAGTAGTCGTGCCCCCCTATTCGTGTTTACCAACAAACCCAACAATGATGACATCTTCTGACAAACAATTCCCACGAATTGTAGTCTTCAAATGGTACCTTCAAGATTCAAGTGAGTGTCACCTTAAATATTTTTTAGAGTTTTAGGAAATTGTTAAGCACAAGAAGTTTATACATGTATAATTAAACATTATTTTTTTTTTTTTAATATGTATGAAAACTGTATAAAATTTATCTTCTTTTCAAACGTAAAGAATATAATTTTTCTATCTTACTTCCTTTTCAATTAGAACAAAAAAATGCACATGTTATAACTTATAACAATAGAAAGTGAACAACTCGATCAAAGGAATCATAGATGCGAGACTTAGTTACCAGCCATCTAGAGTCACACTCATCCGGCGCCTAATCATCTACCACCTGATTCATCCCACTTGCATCGTTGTTACCACCAGAAGAAGCATTATGAACAAGTCCAGCAAAATTGTTGGCAACGTTGTTCTGAGGATTAAGATTGACCAGGCGGGGATGCATGTGACCGCGTAAAACGGAGGATGGCCGTGAAACGGATCGGAGGATGAGGGTGAAAGGGAGGAGGAAATCACATTATGGATTTAACTGAAAATAAAGTTATCCACGCCATATTCTTTTTTTACGCGTTTAACTGATAATTGAAATCACATTATAATTGATATAAAATTCGTTTCTACATTTTAATTCTCTAAAAATTTGTATCAGTTATGACTAAAAACTATAGGTTCATATATGTATCATGTTCTCTGCGATATGATATACAAGTGAATTAATTAGCCAATAAATGACATGACTCGTTGAGTTATATAATCAATTACATAACCAGAAGACTATGATCAAAAATTAAAATATATATATGAAAAAATATTATGAGAAATAGAAAACAAAGAACAACGCACGATAAAAAAAAAAATCACTTATGGAGATAATATCATATTAATAGGATATGTTGCACATTAACTTGAAAATCTCAACAATTAGTATTAGAGCTTAAGTTCAGAAAAGGTAAACTTAGATAAAAGGGTGTGAGCTGTAGGTTCGTTGTGTGAGGAGCTCTCAAGACGACCTTGCGATTAAGTGGTACTAGTGCTTTGTGTTTCTAATTGTGCGGAAGGTTAGGTGAAGAGTTTTATGATAATTATAGTGGTACAAGATGTATGCCAATTTTTGTTTCGAGGGAAGACTAAAGGTTTGTAATTTGTATGGTCTTTCATTTTAGGGGAGGATACTAATTGTCTCCTTGGGGTATCAGATGCAAAGCCCGCATATATTTATTTTTGAACTCGATCCCAAAATAATTCATATTAGTTAGAGTTAGATTTGATTTATATATTAGACTATATTTATCTAAATTTTCAATATGAAATTTAGATTAATATTGGCTGATTTTTTTTTCCAACTTACTAACTTTTATTTAGGTAAAAGTTTGATTAACCAAACCAAAATAGCAGAACTTAATGGATTGATTATTTGAACTGAATTATAAATATAGAGAAATTGTGATGATCTATTTGTAATAGTACTAATAGAGCATAGTGGAAAACTGAAAATGGTGAGGCAAGAAAGCATCCATGCATGGAATTAGGCATTTGTCTCACGTGCCCAGTGGACCATTGCTCTCGACCACCAACACGGCAACACACTTCCCTTTTGTCAGGGGACCCGTCGTTCCTCTTCGGTCTCTTTAATTAATTAAAGAAGAATTTTAGAAAACCAACAACCCTATTTTTTAAAAAAAATTGTCGACTCTACACATTTAAATTAAATTCCTAAATTTACTATTTTTTAAAAAAAAATATATACCTTTTTAAAAACTATACCTTTTCAAAAGCTAATTCACTAAAATAACCTAATAGAAAAATAATATTGATAACTTATATATATATATATATATATAGTTTATTAAAAAAACTTATATACCTAATATAATTTTTAATAATTTGTATTCTATCGTGATAACAATGATGAAAACTTTGTTTTATATGAAAATCTATAAATTTTGTCTTTATATTCAAATGTTATAGTTAATATTTTCAAAAACAAAAGGTTTAGGAGGATGTTTAATAGAAATTTTACCTACTTGATTTAAGATATATGTTTAAAGGTTTAAAGGAAAATTATAGTTTCTTCCTGATTTTTAGGATGATTAATAGTGTTACATGTTAAATTTAAACCTGACTTTAATAATTTTATAGTTTTGAAATTAAAATAGAGTATGCCAAGATAAATCACTTTGTGCACGAGAAATGGCTGTTTATAGGAATCCAAAACAAAACTATATTCTCTAAATTTACTCATGAATAAAAATGGATGTTCAATATCAAAATGAACACAACAATAGAACCAAGTCATGTGAAAAAAATGAATAGATGTTGTTTCGGTTAACATTAGAGTCCAGATGGTACATGGTATCATGTTCACCTCCTGGTCGATAACATCATCATGCTCACTTTAAGGTCGAGTAAATCCGCTATATATTAACAATGAGTAGGTTCAAAACTAAAAAAAATTATCAACTCAAATATAATGAATTTTTACTTGGAACTATATTCATTTTTTACTTGGCACAAACAACAACATACTTAATATGGCAGGAGTGAAACATTAAACTCAATGACCATATATTGATTCTTCGAACATGGCGTGATTCTATCAAGAGCACAAAAAAAGAACCTTCTTCCATCTAGTGCTTTTGTGGTTATGTCCCGGGTAATACTCCTCACCCCTACCAAATTACAAGCATTTACTCTAAGTTCAATCGCAATTTCACCTCGACACATGCAAAAGTTATCACTACGGAATGTTGAAATTTTGTCCTGAAGATTCAACAGCTAAGCCGGTTTTAGCAGTGACTAAAGAGATTCAACTTCTCATTAGAGCAAAGTTAGCAGGCTTAGACAGGAGGGCTATGTTTTCTCCGCAGGTTTTAACTCGTGCCTCTACAGAATCCTTCATATATACGTGGTTCAAATTCATCCAACTATGACGTTTCCATATACTCAAGACACCTTCTCTGGTTCAGGGGTTCCGCAATTTGCTTGCTTCGCATTTGTTCTATATTTTAGTATTTGTTCTATTATTTCCTCTCTGTGAAAATTGTTTTAGAAACGATGCTTCTTTTGGAGATAAAAGAGGAATAAAAGTAAGGTTTAAAAAAAAAAAAAAAAATTTTGTCCTGAACAGAATAACTCTAAAATGATTTTTTTTCTTTGCTTATTTCTTTTCTAGGTCAAAATCTTTTTATTTCACTTGAACGAAATACACCAATATCGTTCATATAAAAATAACTAAAAACCATAATAGAAACAATAATTAACTATTAAATAGAAATAAATGAAAATAAAAAACAAGTCTCTTCGGAGACATCCGATAAAATTGGAACGATAAAAAAAATATTAGCATGGTTTCTACACAAGGATGACATGCACAAACCGAAAAATGGTCCAATTTTTTTAAGATTATTAAAAAGAAAATCAAAAACAAAAAAACAATTAAATAGAAGAAAAACAAAGTGGGGAGAAACGCGTAGACGAAATATGGTGAGATGGTAAGGTGACATGGCTATGGCCTAACCCCACATGCAAAACCCTCTTATCGTGCCATGTTGACGTTCTCTTCGGGTCCTACCTTTGTCCCCTTCACCTCCAACATCCCCTCCTTTATTGTTGCCTCATTTCTTGTGTTCTCCTCTTTTCTTTATCTTATTAGTCTTTTAATGTATATTTTTATCTCCACAACAAAATTCCCCAGCCATCGTCTTTCCAGTCTCTTTCCTGTCAAAAGCCCGATTTTAATTGTTTTTTTTCTTAAACCATAGGAGTTTCGAACATTAACCCCATAATCTTTCACATCATCCGGAGTGAGCTTTTTTAGATATTATGAATTAAAAACTAACTTTTCATCCCAAAATGAGTTTGAACTCAAAACACAACAAAAAAATCAATCTCCTTATACTACCACTAACCACTAAGCAACCACATCTTTTGTACCGATTTTAATTGTTAATAATTATACTTTTTAATATGTTTTCACATGTAACATTTGAGTTTCACGTTCCATGTTTACTTAACATCAAGTTACAACTTTTTTATCATTGTCCATAAAAAAATAGTCCACCTACCAGAAAAGTCCTAACTTTTTTAGTTCTTTGCAGTTTCTTTTAACCACGGTTAGTAGTATCTTTTTGAAGATTCCATCCTATCATCAATTTTTATACGTAAATTATTAGAATCACAATTAAAACGTGAAGACACTAGCAACGCCAAAGTTTTATTTTATGGATTTAGCTCAGCCAAATGTTTTTTTTTTTTTTTGGTATGAAGCTCAGCCAAATTTTATCCGTGGGACCGTGTCAATTCTTATTTTCCTTGATTTGTACGTTTGTGTTATTTTTTTAAAATAATACGGTTATGTAACTCAAGATCGTCTCTTATTTGTATTACCAAATCAAAATAAACTATATAACTAAATGTCGTTAGCTGGAAAAATACTAAACATAAAGTATAGAAATCACATAATCGAGTGATGTTTGGAAGGGAAATATATTAATATATTACATATTTTGGTTTTGAACATGAAAAGAATACTGATTTTAAAATTTGTTCAAAAAAAAAAAACAAAAATACTGATTTTGACCCAAAAATTCTTGATAAAAAAAAAGAAGAAAAAATAATAGAACTACTTATGATGATAATTTCTAAAACACATAAAACTGCTCATGAACTTGTTTGAATTGCATTGAGTTTGATAGATCATACAAAAAAGATTCGTGTCTTAGAGGAGCGCATGAAATATCTTAGTTAAGATTTGAAATTAACTTACAGATTATTTGAGGTTATTGTCCGAGCCCACGTTTGTTTGGCCGTGTGAAGTGGCACTTTAGAAGTAGCTTATTCACCTTACTCTATATAAATACCCCCCAACAGCTCTTCAATGCCAAAGTACAAACACAAACTTCTTCGTCTCTCTACCTCAATTTTTCTCTCCTGGTTTCATTTTATCCTCCAAAAAAACACAGAGACAACAAAAAAGAAACAAGACTTAAAGATATGGCCGTAGACTCGAGCCTCTCTTCGCCATTGGGACCTCCGGCGTGTGAAAAAGACGCGAAAGCCCTCCGTTTCATCGAGGAAATGACTCGAAACGCGGACGTGGTTCAAGAAAACCTCCTCGCGGAGATCTTGAGACGCAACGCTGACACCGAGTACCTCCGCCGCTTCAACCTCGGTGGCGCCACTGACCGCGATACCTTTAAATCGAAGCTTCCGATTATCACATACGAAGATCTCCAGCCGGAGATTCAACGTATCGCTGATGGAGACTGCTCTCCGATCTTATCCGCCCATCCCATCTCCGAGTTCCTCACCAGGTTCATTCACCACACTTTGCTCTTCTATTTTCTTTTCTTTTTTTAACCCTTTTTTTTAATTGAATGTAAAATTTATTCAAAACAAAAAAAACTGTTTTACAACTTGTGCTCCATTGTTTTTCTTTTACATTTTGATAAAGTAAAAGTTTTTTCTGAATTGGGTTTAATCTTTCGTTATAATTTTTTTCAGCTCGGGAACCTCAGCTGGAGAGAGGAAGCTCATGCCCACCATTAGAGAAGAGCTTGACCGTCGCCAGCTTCTTTACAGTCTCCTCATGCCCGTCATGAATTTGTAAGTCCTTTACACAGATAAAACTTCTTACAAGACACTTCTTGTGGTGGCTCATGGCCAGAGATTCTGAGTTTTGGCTCAAGATGGTTAAAAATAAAATAATTTTTATTACCATAGGTCGCGGGTTAGATAAAACAGTTAGGACTTGTAATTTGAATTTAAACCCAAAAAAAAAAAACTTTATAAACGACAATACCGTGACATATGAGTTTGTTAGATCAATTATTTATTATTAGTTCAAGCGTTGACAAATTTATCTATTTTTTGGAACAGGTATGTGCCGGGGCTAGATAAAGGAAAGGGATTGTACTTCTTGTTTGTTAAGTCGGAAACAAACACACCGGGTGGACTACCGGCTCGACCGGTCCTAACCAGCTACTACAAGAGTGATCACTTCAGGTCTCGACCATACGACCCATATAACGTCTACACGAGTCCCAACGAAGCCATTCTCTGTTCCGATTCCTTCCAAAGCATGTACACTCAGATGCTTTGTGGCCTCCTTGACCGCCTCTCTGTTCTCCGTGTGGGCGCGGTCTTTGCCTCCGGTCTCCTTCGTGCCATCCGCTTCCTCCAGCTCCATTGGTCTCGTTTCGCGGATGACATCGAGTCAGGTTTTCTTAACTCAGAGATAACTGACCGCTCTATAAGACATTGTATGTCTGGTATTCTCAAACCGGATCCTCAGCTGGCAGAGTTCATCCGCCAGGAGTGTGAGTCCGAGAATTGGGAAGGAATTATCACCCGAATTTGGCCCAACACTAAGTACCTTGATGTCATCGTGACCGGAGCCATGGCCCAATATATCCCAACATTGGAATACTATAGCGGTGGTCTCCCTATGGCTTGCACCATGTACGCCTCCTCCGAGTGTTACTTTGGTTTGAACCTTAACCCAATGAGCAAACCATCCGAAGTCTCATACACCATTATGCCCAACATGGCTTACTTTGAGTTCATCCCTCTCGGCGGCTCCAAGGCTGTTGAACTCGTTGATGTAAAGACCGGCAAAGAGTACGAACTCGTTGTCACGACCTATGCCGGTCTATGTCGATACCGAGTTGGTGACATTCTCAGAGTCACAGGCTTCCACAACTCAGCACCTCAGTTTCACTTCGTGAGGAGGAAGAACGTCCTCCTCAGCATTGATTCAGACAAGACCGACGAGTCTGAGCTTCAAAAAGCAGTGGAGAATGCATCAAGGCTGCTTCTCACAGAGTGCGGCACCCGCGTAGCCGAGTACACCAGCTACGCAGATACAAGCACGATCCCGGGCCACTACGTCTTGTACTGGGAGTTATTAGTAAGGGACGGGGCGAGGCAGCCGAGTCAGGAAACCCTGTCTCGGTGCTGCCTCGAAATGGAAGAGTCGTTGAACTCGGTTTACCGACAATGCCGAGTCGCGGACAACTCGGTTGGACCGTTGGAGATCAGGGTGGTGAGAAATGGAACGTTCGAGGAGTTGATGGATTACGCCATCTCAAGAGGCGCGTCGATTAACCAGTACAAGGTACCTAGGTGCGTTAACTTCACACCTATTGTGGAGCTACTTGATTCTAGGGTTGTGTCGGCGCATTTTAGCCCAGCATTACCGCATTGGACGCCGGAGAGGAGGAGAAGATAAGGGCAGGACCATGTTTTTTCTCTGTGGAGATTTCGTGAAGTCAAAGGCTTTGAATTTATTAGTGTTTTGGTCTTGCTTGTAATATAATTAGATTCTTCTCTGGTGATTTAGTTTTTTTTCTTTCTTTTTTCTTAGTGTTTCTTTCTTGTGTTTTTTTTTTTTCACTGTGGAATCTCTGCGTGTAATTTGTTTTCTCTCTCTAGTTGGGACAAAAAATCCTGATTAGGGAAGTTTTTTTATATTCCCAGGGACCATCAATGTCATTTCATCTGTAGATTTGTTGGAAGATTTTCGTTCATTATTTGTTATTTACTTATTTTACTACATACGTAATTATTTTCATGATTGAGACAGCAAAATGTTAGTTGAACTTAGCAAAGGTTTTGAATTCTACGGTAATCTCGCTTCATAGTTTTTGGATTCTATGTACTTGCCTTGAGCTAGTAGTCTAGTGCTCTCGGATTCTATGGTAAGCTCCCTTGAAAAATGATAACAAATAATTTGTTAATTACTATTTTTATAAACAAATAAAATTTTATGATCCCAACAGTATTAATAGAACTTTAATTTTGCTTGATCTCCGGTCTATATTTTTTTTTTGAGAAATAAATTTTACACTCGTATCTGAATTTATTGTTAGAAATTTCCATTTTTATTATAAAAAATATGATGCTTAAATTATTTGTTTTACATTTTATAATAAGTATTAAAATGAAATAAATAGTTTCAATTCTAAAACCTAGTAAAATTTTGTAACATTATTTTGTTGGTAATGATTTTTTTTTAAAAAGTCAGAAATTTTTGTCCACAATATATTATTATATATATATATTAGTAAAAAAATTATATAGCCACAAAATAGTTACTAATTTTCCGTTGCTAGATAAAAAGCCACGAAAAAACTCACGAAAAGACCCATATATGCATACAAAAATGAGTCACGATTTTATATCCGCGAAAAATATTTTGTAACTTTTTCCGTGCCTATAGGATCGTGACTCGTTTTTTTCGTGGCTAAATTAACTTTTTCGTAGTTTTTCCCTAGCTAATCCGTAGCTATACAACATTTTTTTTACTATATATATATTAATATTAATTTGTTATGAATCGAATGATTCGTGTTGTATTATTATGAGGATCAAAGGTCTCTTTATATAGTGATTACATAAAAGGATATAAAAGGAAATAGTACTTTTCCTACTTCTACAAGGAAAAGGAAAACATCTATTAATCCTATTGGACTTAGGAATCCTGACCGCCTATGGATAATGGACTGGGCCGTGGGCCATGGGCCGGTTATGGAGATCCAAACCTCAATGGATTATAACACTCCCCCTTGATTGACATAACCGGTTGTGATGATGAGATCATAGTAATACGCTTGGGGATGCTGCCTCATTAAAACCTTTCTAAGGAAAACCTAGTGGGACAAAACCTTAGCAAGGAAAAGAGTACAACACGCATTACTCCCCCTGAAAAGATCATCACTCTAAGTCCCTTAATCGGCGCATGCCGATCTGATGCATTAGCTTCTTCAATGTGGAGGTTGGAAGCGACTTAGTGAATAGGTCGGCTGAGTTGTCGTTGGAATGGACTTGGAGCACTTTGTGTTCACCGGCCTTCTGTAGGTCGTGAGTGAAAAAGAACTTTGGTAAGATGTGCTTCGTCCTATCTCCTTTGATGTATCCATCCTTCAACTGAGCTATGCATGCGGCATTGTCCTCGTACATGCTGGTCGGTTCTTCTTTCCCTTCTATCATCCCACAATCTCGTCTAATGTGTTGAGTCATTGACCTCAACCAAACACATTCTCGGCTGGCCTCATGGATCGCCAATATTTCCGCGTGATTGGACGATGTAGCCGTGAGTGTCTGCTTCATGGACCTCCACGAAATGGCTGTTCCATCGTGAGTGAAGACATATCCCGTCTGGGATCGACCGTTGTGCGGATCCGAAAGGTAACCTGCATCAGCAAAACCAACTAAACCTTCATTGTTAAGGTTAGTGTAAAATAGACCCATATCTTTAGTCCCTTTCAGGTAACGAAGTATGTGTTTGATCCCACTCCAGTGCCTTTGGGTCGGACAAGAACTGAATCTTGAAAGGAGGTTCACGGCAAAGCAAATGTCCGGCCTAGTGTGACTAGCCAAGTACATTAACGCTCCTATGGCACTGAGATATGGCACTTCGGGACCAAGGATTTCTTCATCCTTCTTCTTTGGACCGAATGGATCACTGTCCAGACTAAGGCTTCTCACCATCATTGGGCTACTCAGTGGGTGAGCCTGGTCCATATTAAAACGCTTGAGTACCTTTTCTGTATATGCCATTTGATGCACAAGGATTCCATTATTGACGTACTCAAGTTGTATTCCCAAACAGAACTTAGTCTTTCCTAAGTCTTTCATTTCGAATTCCTTCTTTAGGTATTCAACCGTTTGGGATATTTCCTCAGAGGTTCATAGGGTGTTCAGGTCGTCTACATACACCGCGATGATTACGAATCCCTTGTCAAATTTCTTTATAAATATGCATGGACTTATGGGATCGTTTTTATAGCCCTCTTTTACTAAGTACTCGCTTAGTCTATTATACCACATGCGACCTGATTGTTTTAATCCATAGAGCGATTTATTCAGCTTAATACAATGTTGGTCTCGAGAACTTCTTTTATCTTTCAGCTCTATTCCCTCTGGGACTTTCATATAAATTTCGTTATCCAGTGGACCATATAAGTATGCGGTTACAACATCCATTAACCGCAAATCCAATTTCTCTCTTATGGCCAGACTTATCAGGAATCTAAAAGTCGTTGCATCCACCACAGGGGAGTATGTCTCCTCATAATCGATTCCTGGCCTTTGTGAGAATCCTTGTGCCACAAGCCGTGCTTTGTGTCTAACGATTTCACTTTGTTCGTTTCTCTTCCTCACAAAGACCCATTTATGTCCAACTGGTATAACATCACGAGGTGTCCGAATTATGGGACCAAATACCTCTCTCTTCTTTAAAGAGTTTAACTCCACGTTTATAGCTTCTTTCCATTTATTCCAGTCTAATCGTTGAGTGCACTCTAAAATGGACGTGGGTTCTAGATCCTCATTCATGAGCTCAAATGCTACATTGCATGCAAATATTTCATCAATGTCGACATTCTTTCTGTTCCATTGGATTCCAGACGAGACATAATTGATCGCGATCTCTTTGTTATCAGGAACTTCAGGCCCATGAAGCTTGGCGTCCCAAGCAACATTTTTTCGGCACCTTAGGTTCATTTATGTCTGGAACGTCCACTATCTCCTCGGTCTGAATTTCAGCACCTTTCTTTAATTTCCGAGGAGTCTTATCTTTGGAACCAATTGGTCTTCCACGTTTCAATCGTGGTTTAGACTCAGTAGCTTCTTGACTCGGTCCTTCTTGGACATCAATACGTATTGGTGCATTCACGGCTGGTATATTTGATTTCGTTACCCTCTTTGGGTCTGCAAAGGAATCTGGCAATTGTATAGCTAGCTTTTGCAAATGTATTATCTTTTGGACTTCTAAATCACTTTCATGAGTCTGGGGATCTTGCCATTTCAAGGATGTTTGATTCCATGCAATTTCTTTTATCATCCGGTTTCCATCACCTAATGTTGGAAAAACTGATTCGTCAAAATGACAATCCGCGTACCTGTCCTTAAATAAATCTCCGGTGGTCGGCTCAAGGTACTTTATGATCGTGGGTGAATCATATCCAACATATATCCCCATCCTCCTTTGAGGTCCCATCTTAGTCCTCTGTGGTGGTGCAATCGGCACATAAACTGAGCAACCGAATATCTTAAGATGGGAAATGTCTGGCTCTTGTCCCGATAATAATTGGGATGGGGAATATTTATGGTCACTAGATGGCCTGATGCGTATTAGTTCGGCAGCGTGTAAGACATCATGTCCCCAAGCGGATACAGGAAGCTTTGACCTCATGAGTAATGGTCTAGCAATCAACTGTATTCGTTTTATAAATGACTCGGCCAAGCCGTTTTGTGTATGTACATGTGCCACTGAGTATTCAACACTTACCCCCATGGACATACAATAGTCATTAAACGCTTGGGAAGTTAATTCACCAGCATTATCCATTCGTATGGTCTTTAAAGGAAAGTTTGGAAAGTGAGCCTTTAGGCGTATTATCTGAGCAAGGAGTCTTGCAAATGCCATATTCCGTGATGACAATAAGCATACATGTGACCATCTTGTAGATGCGTCAATGAGGACCATAAAATATCGGAATGTCCCACAAGGTGGGTGTATTGGTCCGCATATGTCTTCTTGAATTCTTTCCAGGAAATTTATTGTTTCCTTAGTCACTTTCACTGGTGATGGCCTTACAATCAATTTTCCTTGTGAACATGAGGCACAAGTTAGATTCTTTGGGATTACTCTCCTTTCTTTCAAGGCGTGCCCATAAGTATTGGCTATCAATTTTCGCATCATATTCGACCCGGGATGTCCCAGTCGGTCGTGCCATAGGTTGAACCTATCCGTAAACTCTCGGTTTGCGGTGGCATTGGTCTCAATCATATTGACCTTAGTGCAATATAAGCCGGTAGCTATAGCAAGTATAGTCTCTAGGACTTTCTTTTGGCCTTGGACGATTTCAATTATTTGGAGGAACTCTAGGTTTCCTTCGCCCATTGTTTCAACATGAAGACCATTCATTCGAATGTCTTTAAAGCTCAATAGGCTTCTCTTTGAGCTGGGGGAAAACAATGCATCCGTAATCTCTAGATGCGTCCCCTTAGGAAATAGGACATTGGCCTGGCCGTAGCCTTCTATTAGGCTGGCCATGCCTGCTATAGTACTTATATTGGCCTTTTTCAACGTAAGATTTATGAAATATCTCTTGTCCTTTAAAATCGTGTGGCTTGACCCACTATCCACCACGAATTCATCCATGTTGCCTTCCTTATCATGCTGGATCATGTGGGCTTCTGGATTCTTCCCTTTAACACTCTCTTGATAAAGTTCCACTAGGTGTTTGGGAGTCTTACATGTCTTGGCCCAATGATTGTCCATCCCACATCGATGACAAACAGACTTGGTCGGGCCGGACTGATGTCCGGTTTGGTTCCCGTGGCCACGCCCTCGGCCACGTCCTTGACCACAGTTAAAATCAGATCCGCGACCATTCCATCGACCATATGGGTGGTAGCGACCACGCCCTTGTCTCTTTCCATGTCCACGGCCATTAAACTTTTGGTATCTCTGGACATGGTTTGCCTCGGTTTCCATCTTAGTGTCCTCGGCCACATGGGCTTCAGGAAGTGGGGTTGATCCAGGAGGTCTCATCTCGCTGTTTCTCATCAGCAATTCATTGTTCTGCTCTGCAAGCAATAAACAAGAGATCAAACTTGCATAGGTCGTGAAACCTTTCTCACGATACTGTTGTTGTAGCAACACGTTGCTTGAGTGGAAGGTCGAGAAGGTCTTTTCAAGCATATCCTTCTCTGTCACAATCTCGCCACATAGTTTCAATTTTGAAACTATCTTAAATAGGGCCGAGTTGTATTCATCCACGGACTTAAAGTCCAGGAGCCTTAAGTTAAGCCAATCATATTTGGCTTTAGGCAGTATAACCATCTTCTGATGATCATATCTTGCCTTTAACTCCTTCTAGAGATCAAGAGGATCCTCAAGCGTCAAGTATTGATCTTTGAGANATTTGTGTGGTTCTCCGTCGGTTGATATGGTGGCGTAACTGGCGTTGGTCAGGTTTAGGTGCGGGTGGCTCGCATCGTGTGAGACGCAGTGCCGGATCATAGATTTATATTTTAGAGGGAGCATAAAACTTAAAATTTCAATTTTGGAATGTGATTTGAAATTTGTTAAAATATTTAACATAGAAAGTCAAAAATTAACTAGTGGCGCATAGATCTTTAGCGAAAGCCTCGTAAGCAAGTGACGGATCTAAAAATTATTTGCACTAGGGGTAAATTTTTTTATTAAAAATAACCTATACTAAAAATCAAAATAAATCATATGATATATGTTTCTTTATTATTTAAAAGAATAATCATTATAATTATTTTATCAGCAACAATTTTTTTTAAATTACAGTCAAAAGAAATTAAATAAATTTGTAATTATTTTTTTTATTATTAAAAATTCAACTAACTTTCTTCTATCTATGTAACCTAATTACAAATTCACAAAATAACTAACATCAGATACTTAATATACTTTTATACATATAATTTTTACTCTAAATCAAAAAATGTTTATGGACATATAGAAATAAGAATTTAGAAGAAATGTTAAAAAAGTAGAAAAAAAAAAAAATAAAGAAAAGATTCTATATTGATTTTTCTCGATCAAAATATATAGATTTGTGAGTTATGAGATTTTATTTATTATTGTTATGTTAATTGATTTAATTTGGGTTTTGGTGTTTTGGGTTTAAGTTTTTGTTAAAAAGTTTATTCTTCAAGTAATTTTGAAGAAAATCGGACAATAGTTTTTCTTTAAAGAGTTTAGCCCACGAGACATAATTACAATTTTTAGTAGAGCATAAAAAAAATTAGTTAAAAATTACTTTGAAATTTTAAAAAACATTGGAGGCACCTGCCCCACCCTGTGAACCTGTCTCTTATACACATCTAGATGTGTATAAGAGACAGGATAAGGGTTTATCAGAGCAAGCTCGTGCTGATAACGTGTTATGAATCGAATGATTCGTGTTGTATTATTATGAGGACCAAAGGTCTCTTTATATAGTGATTACATAAAAGGATAAAAAAGGAAATAGTACTTTTCCTACTTCTACAAGGAAAAGGAAAACATCTACTAATCCTATTGGACTTAAGAGTCCTGACCGCCTATGGATAATGGACTGGGCCGTGGGCCATAGGCCGGTTATGGAGATCCAAACCTCAATGGATTATAACATAATTTCAATTCCTATAAGATAAATGTTTTTCTAAATTAGTCGAATTGTTTTTTTAAAAGTTGGTCAAGGGTTTAGGAGTCGGACATAACACACAAAATTTGCCTGCAAATGGGTTATTGGTTGAGTGCCTCATTTTTCTATAGGCTCCACAAGTTCAAATCATTGTAATGTAATTGAGTCACATGAAATTTATAGCAATCATTTTTTTTTGGTTTTAATTTTATATATAGCAATCATTGTAAAGCGCTAATCGGTTTATCGCCATAAATCTGAAACCAAACTTTGGTAATGTAAGTTATGTAACCAAGCCGTTGGTAGTCTACTGGCTTGGCTTTACATTTCTAATTCAAATCAATGTTTGGGAGGGATGATTTACATCCAAATGGGTATTATCAAAGGTCGGTTTTTGGGGAAATTACGGATCTAAGCCCATAACTTTCTAATTTTTTGTTTTGTTTTTGATAATGTATGAGATGAACTATATCTCACTACGGGAAAACAACAAAACAGCTGATTATTAACGGAAAAATCCGTCAAAAAGACTGTTTTCGACGGATTCTGTCCGTCGGATCTAAGTCGTCGAAAAATAGAAATCTGTCGGAAATTTTTGACTAACAAAACCCGTCGAAAATTTCCGACAGAATTCTAAAGAATTGTTAACCAACGGATTTCCGACAACATTTTTGTCGGAAATGCCGTCGGAACCACCGTCATAAAATTTTCCGAAGGGATTCTGACGAGTGATAAGTTCCGACGGGTGATAAGTTCCGACGGAATTTCAACGGTTTTTTTTTCCAATGGATTTTCGACAAATTTAATAATTATAAATAAAAAATAAAATAAAAAATAAAAAATAAAAATTTAAATTCGAAATTATAAATTGTTCAACAAAAAAATAAATAAAAAGTACAATAAAAGTTTTCAATTGTACAAATTCTCGAGAACAAATTCTCCAATCGCGACACTTTGCTACCCATATCAGTAATTGTTTCATCTTTTTCTCTCATATGAGTCTTCAATTGTTCCACTTGTTGTTGGAGTTCGGATTCTCGGCGGCGACCGGTTTTCGTTCTCTCTCCAGTAGATCATACAGTTGTCGATGCACACATCTATCATCTGATACGACAAACCCAGACCAGCGACCAATTTATGTATCTCATAATATGAATCTAATGAAAGATTATCTTCATGCAAAATTGACTGCACAAAATCCGCGAATGCATCCACACAATCCTCACTCAAATTGAAATTCGTCTTGATGGTTATCAACCTAGTTGCTGCTGATAAAGGCGAATCCCTTTCTCTACAACTTCGATATAACAGATGTTTAGCTGCATTTAACATGTCAAAGAACCTCCGGGCTTCTAAATTTGGTTTCTCTATTCTAATTCCATCCTGAACAAACGACAGAATATTTTCACGAAATGCATCGTTTACAATCTGAACGGTACCTAATTGTTGTCTACTTCCGTTCTAGGTTCCTCAAATCTATCCGCACTAGTACTATCATAATTTACCATTGAATCATTTTCTCCATGTGAATACCAAATCTTATAATCCGACATAAATCCTCGCCTAACTAGATGATTCTGAACATAAGATACCGAAATAAACCTATGATTTACACATTTACTACATGAACAATACATCTTACATGATTGCAATGTTATGTCCTGCTTTGATGCGAATTGTATGAATTGATGTAGACCTTCGGCAAACTCATTCGTAAGTACTCCCGTCACCGGATCACTCGGACTTTTATCCATCCAAGATCGAAAATAATCAAAATGATTAGAGGAAGACATTTGATCAAAGTTTGTTTTTTATCTTTGTTATGAATGAGGGGTGAGGAGCAGAATGGTTTAAATAGAAAAAATTATACGGACTTTCGACGAATTTCTGACGGATTTTCAAAATTTTAACGACTCCTGCAATGAGCATATAACGGTTATTTTCTGACAGGATTCCGACGGGTTGTTTATCCCGTCGGAATGTCGTCAGAAATTTCCAACAGGTTCATTTTCATCGGAATTTCCCGACATCATTCCGACGGATTTTGCTGCCGTTTGATTTTCCCGACGGATATCTGACAGAACGGACGTTCGTCGAATTCTTGTCGGAAATTCGCCAGAAATTTTCCGATGGATTACTGTCTGTCGTAATTCGCTATGTTTTTTTGTAGTGTATATCAAAAAAATTGTCTTTAAAATCTTTAATTTAATCAAAAATAGATGTAATGCATGGCAGCTAAACCCTGATCATTATCCGTATACTTCACTCGATTAGCCATTTTGCGGTAGCTAATGTCCTACTTCACACATTGACACAAGCCTGAAACTATATATGTCATCTTAAAACATAAACATGCATTTGATATATCGCAAATGTAAACCTAAATTAAGAATGAATAAAGACATTTTGGTGGGCCAAACATGGAAACAAAGGGAGAGAGCTGTGGCAAAAGTGTTGGTATTATTAAGAGTTTGTGGGTTCGTCAAGAGAAACATATTATTAAGGGTTTGTGGGTTGTTATGCTCTTTTGCAGATTTGTAACAAAGAAACATGATAAGTATTAAAACCGTTGGGTTTGTACCAAAGCAAGCTGACATTTTACAGAACATGTTCTCTAGCTAACTTATTAGTTGTCTTCAAAATTCTGTAACACGACGGCCAAACCTCTGCCTCTTTGCCTTTTATGTAATATTCTAATGAATCAGTATTGTGACAAGAAAAACCTTGTTGGTTTTGAAATGTATAGAATGAATGAATCAAACCCTTTTGGACAATTTTTGAAATAAAACTATAATTGAAATAATATTAATTAAAATAGACTTTATTTTACCTATTGCATACCAATATTGCTTGTAACAACTGAAACTTTGTATCGACCAGCTTTATCATCAGGCAAATATATGATTTCAGTCTTTTTGAGACTTCCATTTTTGACCAAGCTTAACCATAATTGGTATTCTCAGCTACAATATATAGCAAAGGTTTCTTTCCACATTTCCTCCACGCATGTTAATAAAAACTAAAAAAATTTCAGATGAGAAAATTGTTTCGCTAATCCTCTCTCCGCGAAACAATTGATAAAATATTATAGATTCAATTTCTGCTAGCAATTAAGAAGCTTCACGTGCCCAAAATAAGAACCAAAACCATCCATAACACCATCATCACCAAACCATTTACATTATTCATACAGGCTTCAAAGGGAAACGAGCGATGTTTTAGCAATAGACTCTGAGAATTAGAGTCAACGCATGTTCTCTCTCCGTCGGACATATCTGGTTCTGTCGTGGTACTTCGGTTTATCCGGGCTTCTTTGAGTCGTTAACTCCGTCATCCTCCTCTGCCTCTCCGGTGGCCGCGGAACTACTTCCCCGTTCACAAACAACTCAGCTGCAATTCCCAAAAAACATTCACCAAAGACTTGATTAGCTAATTAAACACTTTAAGCCAGAGAAACACTTACTAAGTTCAATCATTCACAATCATTACACATGAACAATACATCATTAAAGAAAGTGTTTCTCAAGAGTTCTGTTCCCTCTGTGAGATCAAACTCATTGAACTACTAAAATTCGACAAAATCTGGATGGATTATGACACTAACCTCCGTAATCTTTGTACTCTGGATCAACATAAGAGTCAGGAAGCACGAACAGAACACCAGGAATCCCTGAAACTCATAACAAGAACCAAGAACAACACATCAATTACAATCAACATCATCTCCCGCTCATGTTTCGCCTACTGGTTCTAAAAGGACAATTTGTGTCTGTTCGAAAAGAGAGATTACATACCTTCGAGTTTGTTTGATGTCTCCTCATCGATCTCACACCCAAACCCAAAATACCTCTCGCAAGATACATTGTAGATCTTCCTCTTAGCTTCTTCTTCACTGATAAAACGAAACCACCATTCACAGTGAACATAACGGATTCTTGAAATTGTAGGAAATGGTGGAAAAGGAAAGGCTTTTTACCTGCCAACGATTTTGGCTAGGGTTTGAACATAGCAATCGATCATTTGCTGCGGATTCGCGTTTTCGCCGTCGGGCTTGTCCATGACGATAAGCCAATGCTCGTAGTCGCAGCCGGGAAACAGCGGCGCCATCTCGGTGGGTGGTCGGTCGCTGAAATTCGACCCGGATTTGAGCGGCGAGTACGACGATCCGCCGGATCTATCCATCCGGGTCCGGATCGTCGTGAAACGGTTCAGAGCGGGGACGAATCCGACGGCGTGGAACAGCGTCGGTGAGGATCGACGGGAGATAAGGTGAGAAGGAGAAGGGGAGGCGGAGGCGGCTCTAGAGGTGGAGAAGAAACGATTGGCGACGCGTGAGGCGGTGGAGCGGGATAGGGTTTTCGCCATTGTGACTGGTGCGTCTCCCGGCGATGGTCGGCGATGACGAGACTAGGGTTTAAGGATCCGAAGGTTTTTTTTTTTTTTTTTTCTATTGCAATATTCTGATCGTTTGATAAAAAGTGAAATGGGCAGGAAAAGAAAATTGGACTTGCAGTTTGTGGGCCTTATCATTTCTAAATATGAGAAAAATGGGTTTAAGAAAACGGACCAATGAGATATTATAATTCTTTTTTTTGAAATAATCTTTATTTAAAAAAAGCATCTCTGCTTGCAAAGTGTTCAATAAAGGGGATGTCCGGCGAGTTGTCTGCTCTTGTGTGGAGTTGAAGGAGCTTCTGGTTTGGTTTCACGGTTATGGAAGAAATATTTGTGTGGTTCTCCGCCGGTTGAAATCTCTTTTGGGGTGGTATGGTGGTGTTGGTCAGGTTTCGGTGCGGATGGCTCGTGTCGTGCGAGACTTAGTGCTGAATCTAAAATTATATTTTAGTGGGGGCATAAACACATAAATAGACTTGTTTCTTCTATTTGTGTGGTTCTCCGTCGGTTGATATGGTGGCGTAACTGGCGTTGGTCAGGTTTAGGTGCGGGTGGCTCGCATCGTGTGAGACGCAGTGCCGGATCATAGATTTATATTTTAGAGGGAGCATAAAACTTAAAATTTCAATTTTGGAATGTGATTTGAAATTTGTTAAAATATTTAACATAGAAAGTCAAAAATTAACTAGTGGCGCATAGATCTTTAGCGAAAGCCTCGTAAGCAAGTGACGGATCTAAAAATTATTTGCACTAGGGGTAAATTTTTTTATTAAAAATAACCTATACTAAAAATCAAAATAAATCATATGATATATGTTTCTTTATTATTTAAAAGAATAATCATTATAATTATTTTATCAGCAACAATTTTTTTTAAATTACAGTCAAAAGAAATTAAATAAATTTGTAATTATTTTTTTTATTATTAAAAATTCAACTAACTTTCTTCTATCTATGTAACCTAATTACAAATTCACAAAATAACTAACATCAGATACTTAATATACTTTTATACATATAATTTTTACTCTAAATCAAAAAATGTTTATGGACATATAGAAATAAGAATTTAGAAGAAATGTTAAAAAAGTAGAAAAAAAAAAAAATAAAGAAAAGATTCTATATTGATTTTTCTCGATCAAAATATATAGATTTGTGAGTTATGAGATTTTATTTATTATTGTTATGTTAATTGATTTAATTTGGGTTTTGGTGTTTTGGGTTTAAGTTTTTGTTAAAAAGTTTATTCTTCAAGTAATTTTGAAGAAAATCGGACAATAGTTTTTCTTTAAAGAGTTTAGCCCACGAGACATAATTACAATTTTTAGTAGAGCATAAAAAAAATTAGTTAAAAATTACTTTGAAATTTTAAAAAACATTGGAGGCACCTGCCCCACCCTGTGAACAGTAGATCCGCCCCTGCCTATAAGCCTTTTTCTACCTCATAGTTCAACACTAATTTGTGTGTTATTGTTTGGGTGGAATTGATTTCGGTCCAATTTTGTTTGAAGTCTCAGTTTATGTTGAAATAATTGAGTTCAGTGATGAGTCTGGTGCCGCGAATCTGTTTAAAGGTGTGATATAGTCGCTTGGTGCGTTATATGTGCTTTTGCTGATAGGATCACAGTTCTTTCTTCAACTCTACTTCTATTTATGTCTCTTTTTTATTCAAATTGGAGGTGTTTTTAGGTGCGTTGTTTTGAGACCAGTTTTCTTCTTAAAAGAGGGTTTCTTTGTTTACGGTTTCCCAGTTCAGGGTTTCTTCTCTTTGCTTTGGTTTTTGAGTTGTCTCATCTTCTTTGATATTTTCGACTCGTAGTTGTTTAGTTTTCGGGTATTGGTTTTTAGCGCATTTTTCTAAATAAAAACCTAATTTCACCTTAAAATCCACATTCTTTCATGATTTTGAAGTTTACTAACCAAACTCCATGTGAAAAAAGAAAAATGAAACAAAAAGCTGAATAAAATAATTTTGTTTGTACACTTTTTACAAGAAAATAACATAAGGTTAAACAACGTTTGAGAAATAGATTTGGAAAAACATTATCTTTATTGTGCATATATCACCATCAAAATCGTGGATGAACTTCTTCTTATTAAAAAAGAAAAAAATGAAATTTTGTTCAATCTACTATAATAGAGTAAGGTTTTTTTTTAAAAGTGAGTTTTAAAATACTGTCATGTGACATTCCAAACACTAAAATGTGTCACCAACATTTAAAGAAAAAAACATAAATACATAAAAAATTGATAAATGTCCTTCATAATTGTAACACTTAATTATATTATCTTATTATATTATTGTTCTTAATTAATGATAAAATTATATGGATGAATAATCCAAAACACTATAATTAACTACATAACTATAAAAAAATAGATGTGATATTATATAAGATATAATAAAGTTTCTTTCAGAAGGAGCCCTGAAAATTTTGGGATGGGTTTTCGTTCCCTCCCGTACCCATCTCGATTTTTTTGTCCAATTCCCTATCTCGTTCAAAACAATTACTCATTCGATATATAACTATCTATCTATCTATTATAATATAGTAAGGTTTTTTTAAGGTAAGACTTGAAATGCTGCCACATGGCATTTCTGATGTGTCACCAATATTTTAAGAAACAAAAATATAAACACATAAAAAATTAATATGTGTACTTCAAATTTTCTGATAGTTTAATATCGCATATTCCAATATATAAATATATAAATAGCAAGAACAATACAATAATCTACAAACACAACTCACTTTTATTACCACACAAAATTCCAATATAATATATACCATATGCATTACACTATCAAATAATTCATTTCACCCAATCAACCGGAAACAAACTTCGGCTCAAAATTACACGTCCTCTCCGTCAAGAATAGAACATCAACTACACAATCTTTTTTAGCACCGATAATATACTACAAATCTATAATATTATAGTAAGGTTTTTTTAGATTAAGCTTTGAAATGCTGCCACATGGTATTTTTGATGTGTCACCTACATTTTAAGAAACAAAAATATAAACACATAAAAAATTAATATGTGTACTTCAAATTTTCTGATAGTTTAATATAGCATATTCCAATATATAAATATATAAATAGCAAGAACAATACAATAATGTACAAACACAACTCACTTTTATTACCACACAAAATTCCAATATAATATATACCATATGTATTACACTATTAGATAATTCATTTCACCCAATCAACCGGAAACAAACTTCGGGTCAAAATTACACGTCCTCTCCGTCAAAAATAGTACATGAACTACACAATCCTTTTTAGCACCCATCAAATACTACAAACAAGTAACTCTACCTTCAAAGATGTGATTAACTTCTACCTCACTTATCATGACATAGATGATACAACATCAAGTACATTAACCAATATTTTAATAATCTTTATTCAAAAATCTATAATATCACGTCGACCACATAAAACACAACGCCTCAAAGTATTTTTTGAAATTGAAGATTACATCTCAAATGCATCAAGAAGACTAGATGTTGATTTTATAATTGGAGACTTAGAGAGAACATAAACACATGCTACAAAAAAAGATTTTGTCAATTGTGCTATATGTCTTGATAATCGACAAGGGCCAAAAAATGTCAACACTTTAATTTGCAGTCACAAATTCCACCACAAATGTATTTCAGATTGGTTATACTACGAAACAATATGTCCTTATTGTCGAAGATAAATAATTTGATATTTTATATGCTTATGATGAATAAAAAATTCTCATCTACTATAGATATTATTATTTTATCAATCTTTCAATACAAAATTAAAAAACTACATAATATTCACAAATTAGAAATTAATAATTACCGACAAACTTTTACAAACAAATACTATAAACTATCACAAATCCGCGCAACACGAGGATCTTCTCATAGTTGGTTAATGTAAAAGAGAAACGTGAACAAATGTGTATATTCAATTCGACATAAAAACTTACTTTGATTTTTGTATATAATAAACGCATTGGCATATAAATCGCGGTTCAAGAATTTTTGGCCCACTAAGTAGTTAAAATCCAAAGGTCCAGGCGTTTAGCGACGATGTCAGCTTTCTTACCGAAGTGGAAATACTTAAAGCAAAGTCGAGCTCTTAAACTCGTTCGGTCCGAAGCTCGAAGCAGTAAACAATTAAAACCCACAAGAAGCACTAAATACTGACTCTGATGACGAACTGAAATATTATTCAAACAAGAATAATTTAACGCTTTGACTCGGAGCGGTTAAATGCACATGAGTAAATGCAATCAATACAAAATTAAAAAGAATAAATGAAAACGTTAGGCACGGTTTCGAGAGCTATAAAATAAGAGGAACAAGGAAGAAAGGGATCTAATTTTGACATTTAGACACAACTCATTTTATGCTCAAGAACACTGTTTCTCACAATCATCGCTATTCTCTTTGTATTTTGATCATTTCAACTCATTTTTTTTTTTTTTTTTTTCTCTCGTAAACATTCAAAATTGTTAATATTAACACCATGTGCGTCTATTTTATAGTTATTATGCTCATTGAATTAGGCCGAATCCGGTTGAACATATTCTCTGAGCTCAGATTTTTGATAATTGCTTAACATAATCTTTAACTTTTTTTTTATTAGAGAACGATTTATATCTTTCAAATTATTTCTATTTATAAATATTGACCCTGTAGTTTTTCTACAACAAATAGCTAGTTGGACGAAAGGGTGATCGAAATTAAACAAAGAGTTGTTTGGTAATCAACCAAATATAAAATGTTAGATTAGAGTATATTTAATCAAAAGTGAAATAATGTGTTATAGACTATAGAGAAGTTGAATTTTTTTTGTGAACTTTACCCATAACCAGATATGGAATTACAAAACCGGGATGTTACCGGTTCAACAATTGAGCCAGCCACCACCATAGAACGGTTAGCAGCAAACCGTGTTCGTTGACGAGATGTGTGTTATACATCGTTTTTGTCACGTTCCGGTTGCTTGCTTTTGTGGCTGACGATACTCGAAACCAGACGCAGAATCGCAGAAGAGGAAATTAGGGTTTGGGCTTAGAGGAAGAGAAAGAAGAAGAAGAAGAATTTCGTACAATTTCGCCATTAAAGCTTCCCCTTTTTAATGGCGACGACGACGACGACTGTTTCTTCCTTCTCTCTTTCTCTTCCTCAAGCTATCCGTAACAAACCCACAAACCCTTCTCCGTTCTTTTTCGTTCTCCCTCGATTCAATTCGAGGTTTCGAGCTCTCACTCTCACTGCTTCCGCCGCAACTTCTTCGAATGGCTTCAGCAGTAATCGTGACGATGGCTTCTCTCTCGACGATTTCACGCTCCATTCCGATTCTCGATCACCTAATCCTTCCAAGGTTTCGACTTTCTACCACTTTTTACTTCTTAAACTCTGTTTTTTTTTCTTAGTGTGGGATTTGAATTTTGATTTCGTTTTTGGTTTTTGTCTCAGAAATACATACTTGCAGATCTTATCCAAGAGATTGAGCCATTAGATGTGAGTTTGATTCAGAAAGATGTTCCACTCACAACCTTGGATGCTATGAAAAGAACAATCTCTGGAATGTTGGGGCTTCTTCCATCTGACAGGTTCCAAGTTCATATCGAATCACTTTGGGAACCTTTGTCTAAGCTATTGGTATCTTCTATGATGACTGGGTATGTTCATCAAATACTATTCAATTCGTAATCAAAGTTTTTATACTGTTTGGTTAAACAAAAGTTCAAGAGCTAGGAGGGCACAATTTATGTTTGAATATTGTGATGTTCTCTTCTAGGACATTTTTTGCATATTTAGTTTTGAATGAAGCAAGCTTTGAGGAAGTTGTGAAACTTGACATTTATAATCAACAAAAGAACCATACTTAGTTATCATTATCCTAAAAGTAAATTCATTTTGTGGCATTGGTTTAATACCACTGTCCTGAAGCATCCATCAAAGAAAGATCTCTATCAAATCAAACTGATTATCTTGCTTTTATGATATCACACAATAGTGGTATGTCTTCCTGATGTTTTGGTACGCTGCAGGTATACATTGCGGAATGCTGAATATCGGCTTTTTCTCGAAAGAAACCTTGACATGCATGGTGGAGACTTGGAAAGCCACACTCCAGAAGATACTGAGTATGATTTGAAAGGGACGTTGCTGCCAGATGATATAGAACTTGGTGAGCTTTTTGATGAAAATAATGTTTCATCCACAAAGGATAGCAAAACACACAGCCTTTCTGAAATGATTGATAAAGAAGGTCTGGGCAGAGTATCCTCTGAAGCTCAAGAATATATCTCTCGTCTGCAGTCGCAATTGTTTTCTGTGAAAAAGGTGCGGTTTCTAATGCAATCACTAGTCACTAGGAACTTTTCCTTGTTTGGTTTTGTGGATATGTTATGAGTTCTTGCTGTAAGTTTATCTTTTCATGTAACATGTTATGATGTTTCTGCATTACAGGAACTACAAGAAATGAGGCGAAAAAACGCTGCCCTTCAAATGCAACAGTTTGTTGGCGAAGAGAAGAACGATTTGCTGGACTATTTAAGATCTTTGCAACCTGAGAAGGTTTGTGTAAAAACTCACTGAAGCGATTTTGCTTATATCTCCGATTTTCTTTTGACCATCTAAACTAATATTCTTAACAGGTAGCTGAGTTGTCAGAACCCGCGGCTCCCGAGGTTAAAGAGACGATTCATTCTGTTGTTCACGGTCTTTTGGCAACCCTATCGCCGAAGATGCACTCCAAGCTGCCAGCATCAGAAGGTCCACCTACTGAAACAGTCAAAGCCAAAAGTGATGAAGATTTTGCTGAGCTTTTAGAGAACACTTCGCTTCAGTTTCAGCCTCTTATCTCACTGACTCGAGACTATCTTGCCCGTCTTCTCTTCTGGTTAGCGCACTCTCCCAAAAAGAAACTTTATTGTGTCTTGGTTGTGTTATATCAGACATCTTGTATTCACCTGTCTGCTTTCTATTGAAAGGTGCATGCTGTTGGGACACTATCTCAGAGGTTTGGAATATCGAATGGAACTAATGGAGGTTCTAAATCTGACGTGCGAAGCCGATGGGTCTGAGAATGTTGCTTGAGCTATCTTTCTATATCTCAAAATTGTCTTACATGGGCATAACACTGGCCTTTGCATACTTTAAACCAACAAAGTGTGCAAGTGACTCGAAGACAGGCTATAGCATTCGAGCTTTAGCTCATGCGCCGCATATATGCAACTTTGGGATTGACCTGACGGTTCATGTGCGAGGTAAAATACAACTTAAGAGGCTGTTTGTGTTAAATTAAGTTTTGTATTGCGGTATTGTATAATTGGACCTGTAAAGCAATAAAGCCAAGTGTAATTGTATTTCGGAATAACTCGTTTGGTGAGTGTTCTTCTGTTCGTGCGTATATAAAAAGACATCAAGAGAGTTTCCTAATTGCAGTATCCTCATAAACAAAATCCACCATTTTATTCTGTGATAAACAATCAATCTCGACTTGGAACCATGTGCGTTTTGATTGAATCAATGGAAGGAAACAGATATACAATTCCCATTCATCAAACGGATAGGAGCATTTCTTCTTACTAAAATGTAGTTCTTTGAGCTAAATCAAGAATGTATGGATTAAGTGTAGAGAACATTGTGTGCCTTCTTGAACGTAAACCAATATAAATATTATAGAGCCAGATCGAACAATCAAGTATATATACATATATAAATGTGGTGACAAACAATCACAATAGGAATCTAAGGAGAGGAAGAAAAAAGGAGATCCATAGAGTAAAAAAAAAAAGTAATTATTGTTGTTTTGGTGATAAAAAACTAAGTGTTGTAAAAAGCCAGTAAAAGAAAGAAGCACAGCTTTACATTATCAAATATAAACGTTTGTGAACCCCATTGTTATTATGCGCGCACAGTAAAATTCTCTTTTTCATTTCTATATAAACGAACTTTGTTCTTTGTAAAATCACAACCTCAACTTTCGATATAACATAAAGAGTAACAAACTCTCTCTCTCTCGGTTCTTCTATTATCAGTAATTCCTCGTTCTGCGGGTATAAAATTTCTGTCTTTATTTATACTATAACACGTTATGAGCACGATAGTCTCTTATATACCGAAAATGTGAGATCTATTTTGTGTTTTACTTATTTTAATTTTTATTTATTTATTATGCCGGGATGATAGGCTATACCTTCTCCGAGCCGATCGTTATGGTAGGCTATGCCTTCACGATCGAAATGATCACATGGTAGACTATGTCTCCTCATATCATATTTATGGAGTGGGAGATTAATATCCACATCCATATTTATCTATTAATATTTTACTGGGCTGCTAAGCCGTCTTATAATTTATTTACTCCTTAAATATGGATGATCACATCACCACAATATTTTTGTTAAATACATGTCTATATTATGACTCTGAAACTTGAAAAATTTAAGTGATTATTATTTAGAATTTCTGATTGATTTTTATTTTTAAGTCTTTATCACCTAACGGTAACAAATAAATTTTTAAAAATTTTTTACACTCCCAACGGCTAGTTAACGGTTAGTGAATAATATTTTTTTCATCTATAAATACTCTTATATTTCACTCATCCCACTCAAACATTTTATCTTCCTCCAAAATCCTCTCCAAACAAATTTTTAGTTTTCATAAGAAAAAAAAAAGTTTTTTTCTATTTTTAGTCTTTGTACTTGGTTATATTCTCGCCAACTTTTATAGTTTACTCAGAGCATCTCCAACCCTACTCCATTTTTGACTCCAAACTCCATTTTACAGTAAATTTCTTTCCAAGCCTACTCCATTTCTCACTCCAAAATCGAGTAAAAATTGAGATTGCTCCATATTTGGAGCAAACCTGTATTCTACTCCATTTTGGAGTTCAACTTTTTTATTTACAAACTGATCCTTTAAATATTAGATATTTTTATTATATACTATTTTAGCGACACATTAATAATTATTATCGATATATGTATATATATATATATATATATATTTGAACACTATAATTGTTAAACTATATAAAATAAATAATGATAAATAATTTAAAATTACAATTTTTTTTAAAAAAGATTACAAGATAAAATAAACTTAAAAATGCATTACAAGTGCTGAAATTAAAATAATATGTTTAAATAAAAAAATTCTATGTTTTTATGATATTATGCAACTTTTTTTTTATGTCAAAAAAATGTAACTTTCTTTTATTTAATAAATATTTAATTTATAATTTATAAAAGTTTTGTACGAAAAAAGGTGGGGTTAATTTGTAAATTTTAGAATTAAAAGGTATTAATCATAAAATAGAAATAGAATCTATTTAGAATATTCTTTTTTGGAGTAAAAAATGGAGTTATACATTGGAGCAAAACTCAACTCCATTTTGGAGTTACTCTATTTTGGAGGAGAAAATAGAGTTTTACATTGGAGATGGTCTCATCGGAAAATTTTCTCCAGAAGAATCTGTGGTAATTTCTATTTTGCTGTTTTATGCGTTTGTATTCCTTGTAATCGTTTTCTTTATTCTAGTACCTCGCATATTTTAATAAAATAAATATGTACTTTGAATAAAATTTAATTATGCAATTATTATATTATTACCATGCTCAAATTTAATCTATAAATATTTTGTGATTAAAACTAAATTGTTAAAGTTCTTGTTTATTCAGAGATAATGTCAAATCTGGCAAAGCTCGAGATTGCTGCCTTCGATATTATTGGAAAAATTATATAACGTGGGCAGTAGGTGCGAAAACGTATCTAAGAGGAAACGGGCTCCTTGATACCATCGATAAATCAAAAACGACATCAGATGAGAAAAAGGCAAAAGCCATGATATTTTTACGTCACCATATCCACGATGGTTTAAAAGATGATTATATCATAAAAGAAGATCCTGCATATCTCTGGCAATCTCTTAAAGAAAGGTTTGATCACCAAAAATATGTGATCTTACCGAAAGCCAAGCACGAGTGGTTACATCTCCGGTTCCAGGACTACAAAAGCGTTAGTGATTATAATTCTGTTTTGTTTGGAATCACATCAAAAATGGTGTTGTGTGGAGAAAGTATAAGTGATTATGATATGATTGAGAAAACTCTCTCCACATTTCACCCGAGTAATGTAGTCCTGCAGCAACAGTACCGGACAAATAGATATGCTCATTATTCGGAGTTGATGCATGTACTCCTTGTTGCCGAGCAAAATAACGAACTCGTGATGATGAACCATCAGAGCCGTCCAACTCGATCTGCACCATTTCCAGAAGCGAATGTTGCATCGTCTAGCTATAATAATTGGCGAGGACGTGGAGGTGGACACGGCCGATACCGTGGTCGTGGACGTGGACGTGGATATGGTCGTAGACGAGGTCAAGAAAAAGGATATCATCCCTATGATTTCAACCGTAAAAGAGAAAATAAGAATTTTGAAGAAAGGGATGATGGTCGTGAAATTAAAAGAAAGAAGGAAACCGTTTGCTACTGATGCAGCATGAAAAATCATTGGGCACGTACCTGTCGTACGCCAAAACAATTAGCCTATCTGTATCGGAAGTCATAGAAGGTAAAAGAAAAGGGAAATGAAACTAATTTCATTTCTGGTGAACCCGAACCTTATTTTCATGGTCTAAATGATGACACTCATCTCGAAGTTTCAGATTTCCTGGTTGATCCTGAAGAATCAACAAAATCGATGTAATATGATTTTTCTCTGAAGAAAACAAGAAAATAAAAGTTTGAAGTTTTTAGTGTTTTATGTACTTTTGTGGTTAATGTTTTTATTGTAAAATAAGTTTTATTATAAAATAAGCTTTCTTATAAAATAATTTTTCTTGTAAAATAAGTCTTATAATATAAGTTTATGCTTTGTTAAATGATTATTAATGCACCTTTTATGAATATTTTAAATCCAAAAAATGTCAGAATTTGATATAAAGGATGGAGATATATGTCTTGCAGACAGTGCTACAATGCACATGATAATTAAAGATAAAAAGTATTTCTTCTGTCTCAAAATGAAAGATTCTGCTAGAAGCGTGAATACAATACCTGGTAATGCAAAAATTATTATGTGCTCCGGAAGAGTCAGTTTTTTCAATGCCAAGGGGAACAAAGTTTGAAATAAATGATGCATTATATTCCACAAAGTCTTACAGAAATTTGTTAAGTTTTAAAGATATTCGCGGAAATGATATCATGTAGAGTCTATGAATAAAAATGGCATTGAATATCTTTGCATTACATCAGACAGGAAACATATATTGGAAGATTGAAAATGTTGTCCTCTGGATTATATTACACAAAAATTAATATGATTGAATCATATGTTACAGTAAACCCGAAGTTTACTGATACTTTTAAAGTTTGGCATGAAAGATTAGGCCATCCTGGTTCAATTATGATGAGAAAAACTGTGCAAAATTCTAATGGCCATCCGTTGAAAAATGAGAAATTATTACAAACGGACAAGTTATTATGTAATGCTTGTTCTCAAGGAAAGCTCATAACTCGACCATCACCAGGGAAAGTTGGGAATGAATCACCAGAATTTTTAGAAAGAATACATGGTGATATATGTGGACCGATCCATCCACAATGCGGGCCAACTCGATATTTTATGGTTTTGATTGACGCATCCAGTAGATGGTCATTGTGTGTCTATTGACAACACGAAATACGGCTTTCGCTAAATTTATTGCCCAAATAATCAGACTAAGAGCGCAATTTCCCGTGGTGCGGTTTATGTTTCGATAGCCCCACCGCAGAGAACAAAAATGGGGCCACAACGAAGATTGAGAATATACATCGGTTATACGTCACCAAGTATCATTAGATATCTAGAACCAGTAACTGGCGATACGTTACGGCACGTTTTGCCGATTGCCATTTTAATGAAAGTGAATTCCCCGCGTTAGGGGGAGGATTGAGAGAATCACCAAAAGATAACATCACATGGTGTACAAAATCTTTGGCTTATCTTGATCCTCCTACCAACCAACGTGAGATGGAAGTTCAGAAAATTGTACATATGCAAAGTTTGGCAAACCAGTTACCAGACGGGTTCACAAATACAAAAAGGGTGACAAAGTCATACATCACCGCTGTAAATATTCCATCCAAAATTAGTGTTTCTGAAGAACACATTGATGGAAACATGTCAAATGAACCTAGGGTTCAGTTAAAGAGGGGGAGACCGATGGGTTTTAAAGATAAAAATCCCCGGAAAAAAAGAATGTGGGAGAACAAAGTAAAATAGTCCTAGAGGAAACAAGTAGCGAAAAGTGGCAAGAGGACATAAATGAGATGGTTCCAGAAGAACCACATATGGAAGAAAGTCCTCAAGATAAAAATGAAAAAGAAAAATATGAGATTTCCATCAATTACGCCCACAATGGAGAATTATGGATCAGAGATGAAATAGAAGATAATGATAGAATATTTTCTTTTTCTGCATCTAAAGAGCTCGATCATGAAAGTGATGATCTTGAGCCAAAGTCCATATCAGAATGTCAGAAAAGACATGATTGAGAGAAATGGAAAACAGCCATAGAAACAGAATTATTCTCCCTCAATAAAAGAAATGTTTTTGGACCTATTGTCACAACACCAGAACATGTAATGTCAATCGGATACAAATGGGTATTTGTAAGAAAAAGAAATGAGAAAAATGAGGTCACAAGGTATAAAGCCCGACTTGTGGCAAAAGGTTTTTCTCAAAGACCGGGAATTGATTATGAAGAAACATATTCTCCGGTAATGGATGCAATCACATTCAGATACTTAATGAGTCTTGCAGCATCCAAGAATCTAGACATGTATCTGATGGATGTTGTGACAACATATTTATATGGTTCACTTGATAGTGACATATATATGAAAATCCCTGAAGGATTGAAAATGCCAGAAGAATTAAGGTCAAAATCTAAAGAGATTTGTTTGATTAAATTACAGCGATCACTTTACGGATTAAAACAATCTGGGCGCATGTGGTACAATCGCTTAAGTGAATACTTGTTGAGTAAGGGTTACATCAACAATGCAATATGCCCTTGTGTGTTTATTAAGAAATCCGCATCAGATTTTGTGATCATTGCTGTTTATGTTGACGACCTTAACATAATTGGAACTCAAAAGGAGATTGACGATGCAAGAACTCATTTAAAAGAAGAATTCGAAATGAAAGATCTTGGAAAGACAAAATTTTGTCTTGGGCTTCAGATAGGGCATTTCCAAGATCGAATATTTGTGCATCAATCAAATTACACCAAAAGAGCGTTAAAACGCTTTAGTATGGCTAAATCGACTCCTTTAAGTACTCAAATGGTTAATAGATCACTTGATATTGACAAGGATCCATTTTGGCCTTGTGAAAGTAACGAAGAAATATTAGGCCCTGAAGTGCCTTATATGAGTGCTATTGGTGCTCTTATGTATCTTGCAAATTGTATTAGACCAGATATAGTTTTTGCTACTAACCTACTTGCAAGGTACAGTTCATCACCAACGCGCCGACATTGGAACAGAATAAAACATATATTCCGTTATCTACAAGGTACTTTGAATTCGGTTTGTATTATTCTAGAAGCTCCGAGGTTGGTCTGGTTGGTTTTGCAGATGCAGGATACTTATCAGATCCGCATAAAGCTCGATCGCAAACTGGATATGTTTTCACATTTGGTGGAACTGCAATCTCTTGGCATTCCCAAAAGCAGACTTTAGTTTCAACGTCTTCAAATTATGCAGAAATAATTGCATTACATGAAGCTTGCAGGGAATGCGTATGGCTCAGATCTATAATTCATCACATACAAGAAACAAGCGGGATAAACACAACTAAGGAGCCAACAAAAATATTTGAAGATAATGTTGCATGTGTCGCACAACTCAAAAAAGGTTATATCAAGAGTGATCGAACGAAGCATATCCCTCCAAGATTTTTCTCCTACACTAAAAAGCTCGAGAAAAATCAAGAAGTGGACATTCAATATGTTCGTTCATGTGACAATGCAGCCGATCTATTTACAAAGGCGCTTCCCACTACAACATTCAAGAAGCATGTTCATAGTATTGGAATGCGGCATCTACGAGACTTGTGAAGAGAAGATGAGATCCATTATTTCCAGGGGGTGTTTGCTGTTGTTGCACTCTTTTCCCCCTTTGTCGTGGTTTTTATCCCACTAGATTTTTCCATGGAAATTTTTTTAACGAGACAGCACATAACTCCAAAAGATGTGATAGTGACACTGGTCTCCAAGGGGGAGTGTTGTAAAAAGCTAGTAAAAGAAAGAGGCGCAGCCTTACATTGTCAAATATAAATGCGTCAAATATAAACGTTTGTGGATCCCACTATCACTATGCGCGCACAGTAAAATTCTCTTTTTCACTTCTATATAAACAAACTTTGTTCTTTGTAAAATCATAACCTCAACTTTCGATATAACATAAAGAGTAACAAATTTTTTCTCTCTCAGTTCTTCTATTATCAGTAACCTCTTTCTGCGGCTATATAATTTCTATCCTTATTTATATAATAACACTATTATCAGACTTTGCTTGCAACGTCTTCAAATTATGCAGAAACAATTGCATTACACGAAGCTTGTAGGAAATGCGTATGGCTCAGATCTATAATTCATCACATACAAAAAACAAGCGGGATAAACACAACTAAGAAGCCAACAAAAATATTTGAAGATAATGTTGCATGTGTCGCACAACTCAAAGAAGGTTATATCAAGAGTGATCGAACGAAGCATATCACTCCAAGATTTTTCTCCTACACTAAAGAGCTCGAGAAAAATCAAGAAGTGGACATCCAATAGGTCCGTTCATGTGACAATGCAGCCGATCTATTTACAAAGGCGCTTCCCACTACAACATTCAAGAAGCATGTTCATAGTATTGGAATGCGGCATCTACGAGACTTGTGAAGAGAAGATGAGATCCATTATTTCCAGGGGGTGTTTGCTGTTGTTGCACTCTTTTCCCCTTTTGTCGTGGTTTTTATCCCACTAGATTTTTCCATGGAAATTTTTTTAACGAGACAGCACATAACTCCAAAAGATGTGATAGTGACACTGGTCTCCAAGGGGGAGTGTTGTAAAAAGCTAGTAAAAGAAAGAGGCGCAGCCTTACATTGTCAAATATAAATGCGTCAAATATAAACGTTTGTGGATCCCACTATCACTATGCGCGCACAGTAAAATTCTCTTTTTCACTTCTATATAAACAAACTTTGTTCTTTGTAAAATCATAACCTCAACTTTCGATATAACATAAAGAGTAACAAATTTTCTCTCTCTCAGTTCTTCTATTATCAGTAACCTCTCGTTCAACGGCTATATAATTTCTGTCCTTATTTATATTATAACACTGAGATCATTTGTTTTAGGGTGATTTTAGTGTATATCATCAATTGACCAGAAAATTAAGAAAGTAGGAATATATATTTTAAAATTAGATAGTAAGGATAGAGAAATCAATTTTAACCCCAAAATGTTTTTTTTATTTTGCTTATTTACGAAAAATGCCATTGCTCTTAAAACTATGTTGGTGATGAGAAAACTTGGCAACACTGTTCACCGTTCGCCGATAACACTGTTCACAAACCGAAAATACTGTTCATCGAAGGTTACATAATGCACACATACACTATATTATGTAGTTAACATGTTAAACAAGTTAGCATATTGTGAAAAATACATGTTAAATCGGTTATCTATCGTACATGTTAAACCAGTTATCCCTGTAAATTATATGATAAACCAGTTATTCATGGAAAATTATATTGTTAACTTAGTTATCATATCATAAAAAAAATACATATTGTAAAAAACACATGTTTAATTAGTTATCCAACATACATGTTAAACCAATTATCGATACAAAATACATGTTAAATAGGTTATCCATAGAAAATTATCATGTTAACCCAATTATTAAATCATATGAAATATAAGTTATCGTAAGTATCACCGTTATCACCGTTGTCGGTGTTGTCATCATCATTATCGTTGCCACCGTCGCCGTTGTCGTTCGTCGCTGTCATCGTCACCACCGGCACCGTCGTCGTCACCACCGTTGATGTCGTCATCGCCGTCACCAACCTGAACCGCCATCTCCGTGCACCGCCATTGTCACCATCATCATCATTTTCTACCTTCACCTTCCTCCATTGTCATCAGTTTGAAGAAAGAGAAAAAATCAATTTTGTAAATAGTTAAAAAGTTAAAGGGCAAGAAAGACTTTGAAATAGCAACAGTGAGAGAGAGAAAGTGACGGCTGCTCAAACTTAAATACCATGTTATTTAATGTCATTCAATGCTGTTTCTCTTTGTTTTATGTTTGCTCTGTTTATCAACTGTTACTGAGTCGCAATTGTGTTAGTCAGTGTGTAGGTAGTTGGATCTTGGTCACATGTTTTTGGAGATTTAGAATAGGATTCTTTAGAGAGTGGAAAGATTAAGAATGAGAGAGAGAGAGTTTTAAAAGTTGTATACTAGACAAATACAAACTAGATAATATCACAAGTTTAAAAATTTATTTGCCGACGCAGGGCGCTAGGGACCACCTAATTTAAATTAATCAGGGTTCAATATAACTAAAAATCGATTCTTTTCTATACGTTTGTCGCGTGTTATATTTACGTTATGGTTCTGAATGTTAAATTGATTCTTTAATATGTCCATGCTTGCCAACCTTAACTCGAAGCAAGAAAAAGCGATTGTCATAAAAGATCCTTCTTTGATTGTCATAAGCCTCAACTTATCGGAAAAAACACGTCAAGGTTGCTTGTGATCAATCTGAAAACTTAGGATCTCTTGGTGTAACGATTTGGGCCCGGTCCATTTGAATAAGTTTAAATGGATTGATTTGGCTACCTATATCATCAAAGTGCACTTACTTTTTCCGGTCACTTACATCAAGCAACAACAATATTACAACCACAACCCCAAAACGTGAATAGTAACATCACAACCCAAGATCTTGCTTACCCAACAATCACGATGCTAACTCCACGCCAACAGAATCAACAACAGCGACAACACGTGATGGAGAAGGTTTGCTTGCTGCTGAAGGTACATAACAACACGTCAATGGTGATTACTAACTATCGGAAAAAACAGTTCGGAGGAGATGACGATGGAAACTAATCCGCTTACCACAGAGACGATGACGGAAGAAACTACGATGGCAAACACAAACGAGAACCGAGGCTTTAGGGTTTCCAAGGATGGGTTACTTGCAACCCAAGCAACAGAGGAGTTGCACTTTAACCCTCACGGCTTGGACTTTCAGCGGCGGATCTCGGCTTCCGGCGACAGTGGATCCTCTTCTGGTGACGTGGCTCCGTGGAGGCAACAGATGGTGGCCGGTGGTGGTCGACGGTGGTCACCGACAGTGGCGAACTTCTCTCCACGTTTCCTCCTCCTCTCGGGTGCAACGGTGGCGACAAGCAAACGGCTACGGATTGAGATCAACAAGACAGGGACATGATGACGGGATGAAGTACACCGGAACGGAGGAAGTCCGGAGACAATGGTGCGGCGACGACGCACGGTGGTGTTATCGATCTCTCCTTCTTCCTCTCTTCTCTTCTCTCTTCTCCTTCTCCCTCTCTTCTCTTCTCTCTCACGCTCTCTTTCTCTCTTTCTCTTCTCCTTCTCTTCTCCTCTTCTCTCTGTTTCATTTCTCTCGTGCAGCTAGGTTAACGAAGGGGAGGGAGATGCTTACGCTAATACACTTTGTCGACAAAGGAGAAATGAAAAGGCTAATGGGCTTAATGGGCCACTAATTCAAATTAGAAAAAATCTGGCCCATTTTAATAAACCGGGTCGTTACAATTCTCTCCCACTTAACGGGAATTCGTCCCGAATTCTGCGGTGAAAGATCTCCAGTGCAACCTTTTTTTTTTTTTCAACAAGACTCTCCGAAGAGAAAACTGAACTCTGACCACTTATTTGCTGAAATGACTTCGTTCTGGAACCCGTTGAACTGTTTCTCCCCCACTTAGTTTTCAACCAAATATCAGAATATCTTCCTTCTAGATACCAAAGCTCAACAACTCCAATTAAACATCGCAAACCTGAGAACCCCTTTTTTTTTTTTGAAATGTCCATCACCTTATCCCATTTCCAGCTTGAGTCGAACAAAATATTATCACTTTCTGCGTGAGATTGATCAACGAGGACACTTAGCAAAAATGAACATAGGGAACGACCAATGTCATAACTGTTTCATTGCAGAACCTTAAGCCGCCTCACTCTTTCTTCAGGTGACTTTAACTTGAATGAGATCATCTACTTCCAAATAGATTCTACTCAACATTTTAAAAAAAAAAAAATATATCGTCCAACTCTGGCGATGACCATCAGTCATGTAGATGACCTTTCCTTACACCCTGCTGCCCGAAAACGGTAAACATGCCTTTAACGGTGTTTTTTTTTTGAATCTACGAATGACGACCCATCACAATTTCGATGTCTGCACTCTGATACAAAATTAACTTCCAACTCAAAGTTTCATACCTTGTCGATATGTTGTAGCGTTTTCCTAACACTTTCTCTTGGGTTTCCATCCCCGTTAAACTTTCCTTTTCCATTTCTCACTTGGACCACACAACATCCAACTTACTACTAGGTAACTCCAAATGCAATAGTTCTTTTTCCGACTACCATTTTGGGATAACATACCCACCATTACCGATTGAGTGAACTCTCTTAGCTGCTTCGAAAATGCACAAAAACTTTACAATGATCCGCTCACTTTTCAATCCCACTGCCTCTTTTTTTTTTGTAGCGCTCTCTCCAAAGTTCCTTTACTAGAAAACTTACAATCAAAATACATCCACTCCACAAGAGGTCTATTTTCCGCAAAATTTGTTAATCATGCTTATGACTCAGTGTTCGTGGTTTAAAGAATTTTCCATATCCCAAACCATTAAGCGTTCATTTGCTTTTACTTATCTGACCATAAAACTTGCTCTTTAATATTTGAGTAACACTAACAACGACTAGTTAGCGATCCTTGCTTAGCCATCATTGTAGTGAAGACATCGAGACTGAGCATTGCGCTACCGCGCTTCCGCTGCGCTACTCTGCTTCTCAGGAAGTTTAAAAGTACTCTTCTTTCTCAGACCGCTAACTCTTCTTTCTCAGACCGCTAACTCTCTAACCCTTTCCTTCTTTCATGTCGTATTTCCTTTACGACTATTACATATGCAAACATCTTTTTCCAGCAAAATATACATAAAAGGTGATACCCATAACTCTCACGGTTTTCTTTAACCCACAGATTCATGTATAGCATTATATTGGCAAGAACTAGCAGATCCTTGCACCATATCTTATCTCCCATTCTTTTAATATTAATGCTACATATTCCCGCTCTTTTTAGGTTTTATCCTCCATAACATGTTCATGAAGATACCATCTTAAGCACCCTCCGGAAGTCAATCTTGATACCCGACAAACATTCCAAACACGAAGTTTTTCTTTCTCCACCATAAACAACTTCCGGTATTGTGTCATTTTAATAGAACTCTCCTCACCCTCGTCCAAAGCTACGATGTAGTGTAGAAGATGACCTTGAATATACACCATGCGACCGTTATACATGCCCTTGATCCATGATTCATTTGGTTTTATCCACACATCCTTGACTCTTATAAATAACTGTTCCAAGTCAAACTTCACTCCATATCCTCGATACGCATAATAACGACTTTACCCTTATATCATTACGTTTCCCATTTGACATGCTTTTCACCTCGAACTTCATCTGACGCGTTCTGCCTTGACCGACGTTTCACCGATGATTACCTTTCCCACGGTTGCCCTGAGCTTATACACTTCCTCTGATCTCGACATAACATGTCACTTCTCTTTCTATGATCACCTCATTCCACTTCAACTTCATTTCCAAAAGATCTTATGTACCAAAATGTCTTTTAAGTCTCCAAGACTTCACTGTTGCCGCCCGTACGGTTCCAACTCTTCTTTGCCTTCTTAACAACACGCCTTAGGAAGCTCAACACTTTGTCAATTCGAAACTCACAAACTAGGTGTGGATTCGATTTTGAACAAAGTGTAGGGCTACACTCTTCTAACCGAACACTACCCAACTCTTTTTTTTGTTTTTTAACAAAAAATAACTTAGCACTTATAACCTACCAACTCAATCAACTTACGACTTACAACCAAACAACACAAACAACACCACTCTAGCGCGAGACCAAAGACATCTAAAGATCGTTTTTCCCTTAAAACATTTTCCCAAATCATTTTTACAGTTTCCGGAAATATTTTATTTTTTGAAAATCATTTTTGAAAACTTTTTTTTTTCTTTAAATCCGACCAACTCCCAAGAATCGGCTCTCCGGGTCAGAACCGGAGTAGCACCTTACGCTCTGATACCAAACTGAGAAGACCCGGTTCCCGTCACTTTGGTGCCCTAGGTCTCGCGCCCTAACTTGAACCACAAAGAACACCTGCACACACTAAAGAGGGGAAAAGGGGGGTGAGCAACGAATTACTCAATGAGGAGATCGTTTCCGCCCACACGATACTTAGCATTAATGATCATTGCATTAGCAAATACTAACTCCAGACAATCATTCAAACAACACGAATCACTTTTCCAATTCACATATGTCAAAATAAATACTCACAACACGACTCCATACACATCACATATGACACTGACACCTGACACACTGGGCTGGCCGTCACCTCGAAAGGTCGTACGCCACCTTTGGCTCGTCAGCCGGTTTACGGATTTCGACGGGATCGCCATGTCTTCGTCCTCAGTCCGACTACACACAATCATCACATACTATCCACCATATACCATCATCACAACAACTAACTTTATCACTAATATTCATCATCACACATTATCACATTTTACCAATCACACAACCAAACAATTACCTAGACCTAGTATTTACTAACACTAAATGATTAGTACTGATAAATATCCACGGATCCCGCCCTCACCTTACTCACTTGGCTGAACCGGAATGAAAAAGCAGACTCAAAGAAGATCGCACACATGAACCGACCGCACAAGACGTTCCAACAATGCTACACCGACGATTCCTTGAGGCGCAAGCAACAACAATATTACAACCACAACCCCAAAACATGAACACAACCCAAGATCTTGCTTACCCAACAATCACGATGCTAACTCCACGCCAACAGAATCAACAACAGCGACAACACGTGATGGAGAAGGTTTGCTTGCAGCTGAAGGTACATAACAACACGTCAATGGTGATTACTAACTATCGGAAAAAAACAGTTCGGAGGAGATGACGATGGAAACTAATCCGCTTACCACATAGACGATGACGGAAGAAACTACGATGGCAGACACAAACGAGAACCGAGGCTTTAGGGTTTCCAAGGATGGGTTACTTGCAACCCAAGCGACAGAGGAGTTGCACTTTAACCCTCACGGCTTGGACTTTCAGCGGCGGATCTCGGCTTCCGGCGACAGTGGATCCTCTTCTGGTGACGTGGCTCCGTGGAGGCAACAGATGGTGGCCGGTGGTGGTCGACGNTACTAAAAACGAAACCTAGGGATGGAATCATTGATTTGGGAAACCAAATGGACAATCTTGCAATCATTTAAGCAACTAATCAAGCCATCTCTATGCCTAGAACACTAATTAAAGACTAATCCATGATGTGTGGCACTGATCTCTTCACTAATCACCCTAATGAACTAATGATGTTTTAGCATTAAAATGATTAGCAAGCATGAATAACAAGTCTAATAGCATGATAAACACCCTAGACAACTAATGATGTTTTAGGCTAGGTATGTAAATCTCTTATTGAGTTGGTTCAAGCATTTCATCAAACACTTGGTGGGTGTGTGAAATGCTTATGATCCAAATAGCAAAAGATTAGCTATTTGGCATTAAGAACACCTTAATAAGAAGAGAGATGAAAGAATCTATCCTAGATTGCAAGATTGAGCCATTAGAAAACCCTAAATCTAACCCATCCCCAAGTTCCTAAGGAACTACTCACTAATTATAGTTAAACCCATCAAAGTAAAGATAAGAGAAAGGTTAAACATGATTAGAGAAAAGATTAATGGAAGTTCAAGATAGATATTGCATAAAACTTAAAGATTTAAAGCAAATACAAGGTTTTCTCTCAAAGAGGCTAAAAGTTTATGACAAGACTAGAGAGAATAATCATTCGAATAAAAATTAGGTCTAGAGAGTATTTATAGGAGGGACCCATGAAGATGACAAAAAGAAGTCGTTTGGGTTCGGTTCGACGTGTTCGTCGATCCATGTCGTCGAACCGAACCCCTGGAATTTTGATTCGACGACTATCATTGAACCGAGTCATCGAACTGAGCTCCTGGTCTCTCGGCTTCTTCTTCTTGACGTTTGGGTTTGGTCCGGCGACTTCGTCGATCCAACTCGTCGGATTAAACTCCTGGAATCCTGGTTCGGCGTCCTTCATCGATCCATGTCGTCGAACCGAACCCCTGTAATTTTGGTTCGACGTCCTTCATCGATCCGTTTCATCGATCCGAACATCTGGAAGTTTGGATCGACGACTTACGTCGATCCAAGTCGAGAAGTCTTCCCCTTCATCTTCTTGGTTACTCCTTCCTCCTCCAAGTGCTTTGCAATCCTTCTCCAGCTCCATCCATGCCTCCATAGTGTCCTTTTCACCTGATCAAGGTTTCAAATGCAACAAAATATGCAAAGACTATGCAAAGATAACCTAGAACTCTAAATGATCAAAATGCACTAAAATGATGCTTAATTGAGTTCCTAAATGACAAGAAACTTACACTAAATGGGAGGAACTAATATGCAAAATATAGACATATCAACTCCCCCAAACTTGCCTTTTGCTTGTCCTCAAGCAAATAAAACACAAGCTAATGAGAGAGTTTTGAAAGTGGGAGCTCAATATCCAAGATAGTTAACAATAATAATCAACTCAATATCTTAGTTCTTAATTCTAGAATGCATGTGAATACTTCCTACTCCAAAAGAGTTAGCCATGCCCATCTCAACATTCAAGTGTACTAAGAATTTAATCAAAACAAGTCTCCCTATCAAACCAACTCTTTAACATTCATTAAGATCAAAACCATGAATCATGACATTGCAAGGCTAGTGAATTCATTTGGTTTAAGGACTGGGTTTTGAGATAAAAATGATCCCAATTCATCCGGTTTTGCATTTAAGTAAGGGTAACACTCAAAAGGATTGAACCATATGCATAATGCTAAAGGTAAGAAACAAGTGATGCATACAAGGATAGACTATCATCTACCCGAAATACTATCAATGATCCTACACCCCTCTCATTCATTTTTTAGCTCACTCAACCCTCTAGAATCTACCCTTTCATCAAGGCTTTTGTGCCTTGCTAAACCCTTTGAATTTGGAACATTTTTCTCTTTTTAAATCCTTAAGGGGGAACTTCTTCAACTTAGCAATTTTGGTGAATGGAGTAGTCTACACTTATTAATTTAGCTCTTCTTTTGATTTCTAGGTGGCCTTGCATATATATATTTTTTATTACTTGGCCTTTTGGCTCTTTTGATTTCTTAAGACCACCTAGCACTTTTTATTTACTTAGAGCTATTCCTTTTTAAAACCCAAGACTCTCCATTTCAAACCATTCTTCCCCTTATTTTCCACCAACCCTTTTAACCAACATATCTTTCTTCCCAACTTTTCCACAATTCATCAAGCATAATCACAACCAATTAAACCCCCAAATCCTAAGCCTAAAGCTAACCTCAAAATGCAAGGTTAGAATCTACATGAAAGTCTATACTTGTCGTTTCAAACCTAACACTTTATGCTAAGTTCAATCGAAATAAAGGCCTCACAATTAGTCACACAAAAACAATTGGCTTTAAATGAGGTAAGGTTTGGTTGGAGTTCTACTTGAGCTAGCAAGAGGGTGGCAAAGTGAGTTAGAAAGCTCAAGTATTTTCAATCCATGAATTCACTTTCAATGCAAGCATGATAATTAAATATCCAAATTCGGTTTAAGTAAGTAGAGTTGGCTTTCAAATTCAAGACCATATTTTAACTAAAAACTAGTGACAAATTAGGTGGTCCAAGCATGGTTCTTCCTTACTTTCAAATTCATTCACTAGCATTAAAGAACTACTAACTAGGGTATTGAATTGATTACAAGAGTTAAAAATCTACAAGGATAGGCTCATCATTGCTCCCAATGCATATGCAAACAACCTAAATGAGAAAAATTCTAGACTCAATCCTAAAATGTTAACAAGTGCAAATGCAAACTAAATGATATTTTGTTTTGAAATTTTCGAATTTTTTTCATTTTTTTGGTTTTTCTATGCCTTAGATGAGACTCAAATATGCATGCTAAAGAAAAATAAGATCACAAAACACAAAGTCAAATACCATACTCCCCCAAACTTAAATTACACAGTATCTTGTGTAATCCAAGCTTGGAGAAGATTTCAAAGGTGCAAAAATAAAAATAAAAATAAAAACTAAGTGGTATTTACAATGGTTTTAGAGTGGTACCTTGATCAAAAAGGTATGGAGGAGGAGGAGTATGAATCCATGGAGTATGATGGATTGCTTGATTGAGGAGTGGGGGATCGCATGACTCTCTTTCCACGCCTCCTTGTCTCATAGGATGAGGGGCGTGGCTCATCTTCATGGCTTTGTGCACTTGGGGTTCCTTGAAAAGAGTGGCGTCTCTCTACCATATGGCTGTCCCCTTCTTGATCCTCATGCTGCTCTTCTTGATGTCATGAGGAGGGAGCCTTTTCACCCTTGGTCGTGAGGTCCTTGATTTGCCTCTTCATCTCCTTGACAGTCCTCACAAGCTTCCTAATGGTCTTATCTTGCCATATGTTCCATCTTTGGAGAAGCTTGATGTGTTGGTGAGCTTGTCTAGAGGGTTCTCCTTGGTTAGCTCCTTCATAAGGCTCAAAATTGTACCTATCACTACCATAGACTTGAGGAGCTTGATAAGGCTCATGATCAGTGTCCCATGGAGCTATCGGGAAGGTCTCTATGTCGCCTAGATGTTCGTCGGATGGAGTGAAGGCAGCGTTTGACTTTTCTCTAAGGCTTGTGAGGTGAATGCAAGGAAGTCGGATTGTAGCCTTCCTGAGCCTTTCCACATTGAATTTGTACCTGTAACCATTTCCCGACTTCACCAAGAACTGACCCTTAAGGAGGTAGGAGGAGTCTATGTACTGCTTTTCGGCAGAGGGATGTCCTAAGTTGATGCCAACTTCCTCAAGAATAGGAGTGATCATGCCTCCAATGGCTAGTTGATGAGAGCGATCCTTCTTCTTGGCTGTAGCTTTACCATAGTAACTTGCCGCATGAGCCACCCAAATCTGCACCATACCATTTCCCGTAGCATCACCTCGCATCTCGTAGTTATCGAGGTAACGGATGATGCCCTTGAGCCCAACATCTAGCATCTCCCATTCTTCAGCAGTTATTATCACGCTCTCCTTCTTATCAAAGAAAGTGTGAGCTAGCACCTTTTGAGCATAGCGAATCGCGGGGTGACGGATCATCTTGCTCCTAACTCTCCCGGTCTTGTAACTCCCATTACCAAGCAACTGCCAAAGCCTTTCCAACTCAGTCTTTCTAACATCCAAACGCGAACCAGCACCTTCCCCTTCATCAAATCCAAGCACCTCACTAAGCTTCTTGAAGCCCATCTTGTAAGATTTGTTGCGAACCCAGAATTGGATGAATCCGAAGCCATCCTTTTCTGCATCAACACCCCATGAACTCGAAGTTGTCACCTTCAAAGAGGAGAGGAATTGGCAAGTTTCCTCTTGGTAGCTTGGGTATGATTGGTTGAACCATCTCTCACACCCCAAATTCCGGAAAATTGCAGTTACATCTTCAGAGAGACCCAACTCATCAAGCAGCTCATGGTCCGGATACTTAGTTCCCTTGAAAGGCATCTCCATAAGGGACTTGTACACTGCTGAGGGTGTTGGAGTTGAGGCCGCAGCTTTCTCGGCTCTCCTTTCCTTAGCTTTCTCTCTACTAATGTCTCTCTTTTGAGACAACTTCCTTATAACCGGGGGACTTTCCTCAGGATCTTCTTCTTCCACCTCCACAGGCCTCTTGCCTTGTCTCTTGCTAGTCTCACTCCTTGATCTCCCTATATCACCTATAAATTCAAAAATCTTTGAAAAGAATGAGTACATTGTGAATTAAAACTTTTGAAAGCAACAAGTAGGTACTCATAAAGCTTTATGGGGGTTCCAAGAATCAAAATTTCCATGACAAAGAATTGTTAGCAAGAATTAATTTCTTTTATCATCTCTTTTATCAATCAAAGAAATCAACAAGGAATTTTTCAAAATTAAGCATCCTCTAAGTGTTAACTCATTAAAATTCAAGAGGATTCAAGCCTAATTACTTATGCAACATGGGAAAACAAGGTTAAAGAAACCAATTTTGAAAATTTGAACATCAATTAGGCATACACATGAATTTTCGCAACCCTTGAAAATCCTATAGAAAAAGTGTTCAAAAATCAAAATTTTCCCATATATTTCCTTGGAAATCTTCAACAATCATCACCCATAACAATATTCAACTATACCCAACTCAATCAATCCATTCAAAGTTTACTTATCAATCTCAATCTATAATTCATTCTCAAGGAGAAGTCAAAGATTAAAAGAGAGGATGAGAAGACAAACCTTGGTTCCACGCAAGTGCAAGGCCGAAATCAACTAAGGAATCAAGATTAGCACAGAATTTCGAAATTATAGCACTTGAAATCAAAGGATTTGATGAAGAATTGAGAGAGAAAAGTGAAAAACAAGTTCTTGTTCTTATGAAAGCTAGAATTTCGTGGGTGAGAGTGATTTTTGGGGAAGAAGGAGTCTTTTAATCCCCTAAAATCGGTC
>JAHZTW010000001.1:381148309-381167400 GCA_020283515.1 Alliaria petiolata
TTGTGAGATTCATATTCACCTCCCCTTGGAGCTCTATCATAGTCTTCATTGTAATTACCATCACTCAAGGCAAGATTCTCTACAAGCTCCAAACCATCTTCTACTTCTTTTCCTAAGAAGTTTCCATTACTTGCTGTATCAAGAAGCATTCTAATCTTTGGAAGGACCCCTCTATAGATGGTGCTAAGTAGAGACTCTTGTGTGAAGCCATGATGAGGGCATTGCATTGTGTAGCCTTTGAACCTATCCCATGCTTCATTAAAAGACTCATTATTCTTTTGAGTGAAGCTAGAGATCTCATTCCTCAACTTGGCAGTCCTTGAGTTGGAGAAGAACTTAGATAGGAATGCCTTCTTGCATGCATCCCAAGAGGTGATTGTTCCTTGAGGCAAGTTTTTCTCCCATTGCCTTGCTCTATCCCCAAGAGAGAAGGGAAAAATTCTTAGCTTGAAAGCATCTTCACTCACACCATTCATCTTGAACAACCCACAAACTCTATCAAAATTATTCAAGTGATCAAGTGGATCCTCCATTGGCAAACCATGAAACTTGTCTTGTTGAACCATGGAGATGAAAGCTGGCTTGACCTCAAAAGTGTTGTTGTGAACTGGTGGAGTTTGAATACCATATCTATTTTGATGAATATTTGGAGCATCTCCAGCCCCAATAGTCCTCCCTTGTCTAGGCGCATGCAAGGGGTTTCCATTGCCCCTTGGCGCTTGCTCATTTCCATTATGAGGAGGATGTGCATGCGCCATGTTCATTGGAGGAGCTTGATCCCTTTGTTGCTCTTCCATTCTCAACCTTTCTAACCTTGTAGCCTCCCTTCTTGCAATCCTAGCAACCCTTTCCAATTGATCAATCTCTTGAAAGCCTTGGAAGTTGTTGTCTACTTGTGATCTCAAATGTATTCAAGGGCAAACTGAAATCTAGAAAATGAAATGGTCAATAAACACAAAAAGAATACTTAGTCTCAAACTAAACTCAAATCTTAATGATCACACAATCCCAATATGGCAACGGCGCCAAATTGAAATAAGCGTTTTTACACTTGTAAGCAATTCCTCAATTGCTCATATCATTGCAATATATTGAGGTATCAATCCATCTTGGGAGATGATGCAATAAGAATACAAAGTTAAGTCTAAGCTAAGCTAAAATGATAAAAGCAAGTCACAAACAAGAATTGAAGGCTAAACACAAACTAAAAGAGATAATACTAGAGAAATACTATGAAACTAAGCCTTAATCACTACTAATCAAGATACAAAGAAAGGATTACTACTAAGCAAGATTATCAATTAACTAAATCGAAACCTAGGGATGGAATCATTGATTTGGGAAACTAAATGGACAACCTTACAATCATTTAAGAAACTAATCAAGCTAACTCTATACCTAGAACACTTAATTTAGATTAGACCATGATGTGTGGCTCAAATCCCTTTGTTAATCATCCTAATGAACTAATGATGTTTTAGCATTAAGATAATCAACAAGCATTAATAACAAGTCTAAATGGTATGATAAACACTCTAGACATCTAATGTCTTAGGCTAGAAATGTAAATCTCTTATTAAGTTGGTTCAAGCATTTCATCAAACACTTGGTGGGTGGATGAAATGCCTATGATCCAAAATAGCAAAGATTAGCTATTTGGCATTAAGAATCACTTAATAAGAAGAGAGAATGAAAGAATCTATCCTAGATTACAAGATTAATCCATTAGAAAACCCTAAATCTAACCCATCCCCAAGTTTCTAAGGAACTACTCACTAACCATACTTAAACCCATCAAATCAAAGATTAAAAAAAAGTTAAACATGATTAGAGAAAGATAAAACAAGAAATCTAAGAAAGATATTGCATTAAACTCAAAGATTCAAAGCTTAAACAAGGTTTTTCTCCAAGAGGCTAAAAGTTTAGGCTAAGAACAAGAGAATAAAAGTTGAGACATAAAATTAGGTCTAAAATGTATTTATAGTGAATAGTGATCGGACCGGGTCAACCCGGAACAAACTGGGTATTGACCCGGTTTTGGCTGGAAAAAGAGACCGCATCGGTTTGCCAAACCGATGGGCTCCAAACCGATGCAAGATCAGGGACGCGTCCCGGCCTGTCCGTCCGAGGCGTCTTGACCGATGGGAACTCTGGCGCGTCCGTCTCGGTTTGCAAACCGATGGAGCCAAACCGATGAACTCTCTGCCGAGGTCGTCTCGGTTTGGCAATCCGAGGAGGCCAAACCGATGGAGGTTCTGGTGGCTTCGTCCCGAGCTACTCCGCGCGTCCAAACCGATGGAGCCAAACCGATGAACTCTCTGCCAAGGTTGTCTCGGTTTGGCAATCCGAGGTGCTCCAATCCGAGGTAATGCTGGTGGCTTCGTCCCGAGCTGCTCCGCGCGTCCAAACCGATGGAGCCAAACCGATGAACCCTCTGCCAAGGTTGTCTCGGTTTGGCAATCCGAGGTGCTCCAATCCGAGGTGATGCCAGACAACTTCTGTCAATCTTTGTTTCGACTTTTCTTTGATCCGAACTCATCCCCAAAGTTCCAAATGGTTTCTTTAGCTCCAAATGTACCTGAGGAACACTCCAAATGCAACAAATATGCAAAGACTATGCAAAGACACCTTAGACTCTAAATGATCAATATGCAATACAATGATGCTTAAATATAATCCTAGATGATGATAAACTTACACTAAATGGGTGAAAATATGATGCAAAATATAGACATATCAACTTTCAGCGGCGGATCTCGGCTTCCGGCGACAGTGGATCCTCTTCTAGTGACATGGCTCCGTGGAGGCAACAGATGGTGGCCGGTGGTGGTCGACGGTGGTCACCGACAGTGGCGAACCTCTCTCCACGTTTCCTCCTCCTCTCGGGTGCAAAGGTGGCGACAAGCAAAAGGCAACGGATTGAGATCAACAAGACAGGGACATGATGACGGGATGAAGTACACCAGAACGGAGGAAGTCCGGAGACAATGGTGCGGCGACGACGCACAGTGGTGTTATCGATCTCTCCTTCTTCCTCTCTTCTCTTCTCTCTTCTCCTTCTCTCTCTCTTCTCTTCTCTCTCACGCTCTCTTTCTCTCTTTCTCTTCTCCTTCTCTTCTCCTCTTCTCTCTGTTTCATTTCTCTCGTGCGGCTAGGTTAACGAAGGGGAGGGAGATGCTTACGCTAATACACTTTGTCGACAAAGGAGAAATGAAAAGGCTAATGGGCTTAATGGGCCACTAATTCAAATTAGAAAAAATCTGGCCCATTTTAATAAACCGGGTCGTTACAATTCTCTCCCACTTAACGGGAATTCGTCCCGAATTCTGCGGTGAAAGATCTCCAGTGCAACCTTTTTTTTTTTTCAACAAGACTCTCCGAAGAGAAAACTGAACTCTGACCACTTATTTGCTGAAATGACTTCGTTCTGGAACCNTTGTCGACAAAGGAGAAATGAAAAGGCTAATGGGCTTAATGGGCCACTAATTCAAATTAGAAAAAATCTGGCCCATTTTAATAAACCGGGTCGTTACAATTCTCTCCCACTTAACGGGAATTCGTCCCGAATTCTGCGGTGAAAGATCTTCAGTGCAACTTTTTTTTTTTTTTTTTTCAACAAGACTGTCCGAAGAGAAAACTGAACTCTGACCACTTATTTGCTGAAATGACTTCGTTCTGGAACCCGTTGAACTGTTTCTCCCCCATTTAGTTTTCAACCAAATATCAGAATATCTTCCTTCTAGATACCAAAGCTCAACAACTCCAATTAAACATCGCAAACCTGAGAACCCCTTTTTTTTTTTGAAATGTCCATCACCTTATCCCATTTCCAGCTTGAGTCGAACAAAATATTATCACTTTCTGCGTGAGATTGATCAACGAGGACACTTAGCAAAAATGAACATAGGGAACGCCCAATGTCATAACTGTTTCATTGCAGAACCTTAAGCCGCCTCACTCTTTCTTCAGGTGACTCTAACTTGAATGAGATTATCTACTTCCAAATAGATTCTACTCAACATTTAAAAAAATAAAATAAATATATCGTCCAACTCTGGCGATGACCATCAGTCATGTAGACGACCTTTCCTTACACCCTGCTGCCGGAAAACAGTAAACATGCCTTTAACGGTGTTTTTTTTTTGAATCTACGAATGACGACCCATCACAATTTCGATGTCTGCACTCTGATACAAAAATAACTTCCAACTCAAAGTTTCATACCTTGTCGATATGTTGTAGCGTTTTCCTAACACTTTCTCTTGGGTTTACATCCCCGTTAAACTTTCCTTTTCCATTTCTCACTTGGACCACACAACATCCAACTTACTACTAGGTAACTCCAAATGCAATAGTTCTTTTTCCGACTACCATTTTGGGATAACATACCCACCATTACCGATTGAGTGAACTCTCTTAGCTGCTTCGAAAATGCACAAAAACTTTACAATGATCCGCTCACTTTTCAATCCCACTGCCTCTTTTTTTTTTGTAGCGCTCTCTCCAAAGTTCCTTTACTAGAAAACTTACAATCAAAATGCATCCACTCCACAAGAGATCTATTTTCCGCAAATTTTTTTAATCATGCTTATGACTCAGTGTTCGTGGTTTAAAGAATTTTCCATATCCCAAACCATTAAGCGTTCCTTTGCTTTTACTTATCTGACCATAAAACTTGCTCTTTAATATTTGAGTAACACTAACAACGACTAGTAAGCGATCCTTGCTTAGCCATCATTGTAGTGAAGACATCGAGACTGAGCATTGCGCTACCGCGCTTCCACTGCGCTACTCTGCTTCTCAGAAAGTTTGAAAGTACTCTTCTTTCTCAGACCGCTAACTCTCTAACCCCTTCCTTCTTTCATGTCGTATTTCCTTTACGACTATTACATATGCAAACATCTTTTCCCAGCAAAATATACATAAAAGGTGATACCCATAACTCTCAAGGTTTTCTTTAACCCACAGATTCATGTATAGCATTGTATTGGCAAGAACTAGCAGATATACCCTTGCACCATATCTTATCTCCCATTCTTTTAATATTAATGCTACATATTCCCGCTCTTTTTAGGTTTTATCCTCCATAACATGCTCTTGAAGATACCATCTTAAGCACCCTCCGGAAGTCAATCTTGATACCCGACAAACATTCCAAACACGAAGTTTTTCTTTCTCCACCATAAACAACTTCCGGTATTGTGTCATTTTAATAGAACTCTCCTCACCCTCGTCCAAAGCTACGATGTAGTGTAGAAAATGACCTTGAATATACACCATGCGACCGTTATACATGCCCTTGATCCATGATTCATTTGGTTTTATCCACACATCCTTGACTCTTATAAATAACTGTTCCAAGTCAAACTTCACTCCATATCCTCGATACGCATAATAACGACTTTACCCTTATATCATTACGTTTCCCATTTGACATGCTTTTCACCTCGAACTTCATCTGACGCGTTCTGCCTTGACCGACGTTTCACCGATGATTACCTTTCCCACGGTTGCCCTGAGCTTATACACTTCCTCTGATCTCGACATAACATGTCACTTCTCTTTCTATGATCACCTCATTCCACTTCAACTTCATTTCCAAAAGATTTTATGCACCACCAATTTTTTTCCAGCTTGTACCAAAATGTCTTTTAAGTCTCCAAGACTTCACTGTTGCCACCCGTACGGTTCCAACTCTTCTTTGCCTTCTTAACAACACGCCTCAGGAAGCTCAACACTTGTCAATTCGAAACTCACAAACTAGGTGTGGATTCGATTTTGAACAAAGTGTAGGGCTACACTCTTCTAACCGAACACTACCCAACTCTTTTTAAAAACTAGGGAGTGCAAAAGTGGCGTGTTGTTGCTTTAAATACTAGGGACAAGTAAATCAGTCGGTCGGGCTACGAGAAAAATAACGCACCGACCGTCGGACAGGGGCGGGGCCCACGAGCCCGACGGAGGGATGGGTGACTCGCCGGTAGGGGTGGTCGGGGTGTTACACTTGGCTCGATATAATTTTTTTTTTTTGTGTTATTAAACGTTAAAGTAAATTTCTATTAAACAGAATCCAATTATGCCTAATAATGACGACAGATCTCTTGAGCAAATATTTGTTATCATTACTACATTTAAAAGAACTCTTTTATACTCAATCCGTTTCAAAAAAGTGTCACTTTGACATATTTCACACAAATTAAGAAAACTATTAAAAGTTTGACACATTTCACACAAATTAAGAAAACTATTAAAAGTTATGTTTTACCCTTTGTTCACACATAAAATGAAATCATCTTTCTAATTACTATATTAAATTAGTAGGGTCAAAACTGCATTTTTATTAAAAATTCTACTTTGAAAATGTAAAACGACATTCTTTCTGAAACAAAAATAAAATCATAAAACGACACTCTTTATGAAACGGGGGGGGGAGTATTAAACATCTAGAGCTATGTGTTTTGCCGAGTGGTTGGATCTACTTACCGGTACAGTCAAGGACACTAAAAAACTTCAAGTTCTAAAGCTTAATTAAGACGCAAAATTTTATAATACTTTCTAGTTTTAGCATTTCTCTTTGAAGGTGATTGATTTTTTTTAACACTTAGTTTTATTGATTTCGTTTGAATGATTACAATATAGAAGAGATCCGACAAGTAAAATACAAAGAGAAACCAACGATCTTTCTCGACAATTTAGGGAAGAAGGGATTCTTTGATGATACATTGTTGATAACAAAACAATCTTGTTTCGAGTCTTGAAAAGGCCAATAAAAAACGTTCATGTACCACAATAGCAGACGGACTTCTTATACTTTTGACGACAACACGACAACAATTCTCACAATGTAGATAGATCTCTTCTTTGATTGTTTTCTTCAATTTTGATCCGGAAGAGTTAGCTTCAATGAAACCGGCTCTAAACACCGTCGAACAAACTTGAACTGTAAAACATAAACCATAGATAGCCAAAATCGACTAAAAGCAAAGGCATCTAAAGCAAACTATAAATCTTCTACGAATAAAGAATCTCTAGATAAAAACTTCATCTTAAAAGAGAATAACTGAACTCAAACAAAAGAGTCACCAAAACCTATAAAACTAATCAGATCTAAAACTTATTAGAACGAAAACTAATAAAATGAAAATCTCAACTCACAAAAAAACTAGTATACCCTCTCACGATGCCGACGAAGAACGCCAGACATCGGAGAGGCCAAATATGCAAATCTCTCTTTTTTTCTCTCCGAAGGTGATTAATTTATTATTGATTTGCGGTGTGAAACATAAATATGTTACTTCAACAACATGTAACTTTACAGACCGTAAAAAAAAAAAACCAAAAATCACAGTAGAAAAATTATATTGTACGTTCATTACTTGAAGCTCTGCTAATTTATCGCGGATCAACATGTAACCCAAATAAAGCTTCGATCACTAAAGGCAGTACAAAAGATTGTTGACATTGCCAAATGCAAATCACAGATTCGTTACATAGATATAGTTTAAAGCTCCATTATTTCTCTGACATGCACAATATTCCCTATATCAGATGAGCTAACAATGATATGGCTTGCTTTTGCAGAATCTCCTTCATGTAAAAGATGCTGAAACACCTAACCACTTTGGGGGTGATTTGAGAGGCTTACATTTTTCCCCATTCAGGTACGCAGTGCCTTTTCTTCTGGTTAGAGGAGCCGTCAGTTTTCTTCTAGCTTCTCGCTTTTCTTTTCTTTTTATCTCACAGACTTGCCTTTTACCAAAACAATGCAGTTAAAAATGGTTGATGTTTCTTTACTCTCTCATGCTGAGATTGAGACGCTTAGTAATTATCACGCTGAAGTCTGGGAAAAGGTTAGTTGAAACAAGCGTTTTTATCTTGTAAGCAATTTCTCAATTGCTCATATCATTGCAATACTGGAGATATCAATCCATCTTGCGAGTTTGATGCAAAAGAAATACAAAGTTCGGTTTAATCTAAGCCAAATTCGAAATTTAGGTGACAAGGAACTATTAGAAGCAAACTACAAGTTAAAAGAGATACTACAAGACTAATTTTATGATTTAAAACCTTAATTTTTACTAATTATGCACTAATCAAGCTATTAACTACTAATCAAGATTACTAATTTACTAAAAACGAAACCTAGGGATGGAATCATTGATTTGGGCATTCAAATGGCCAACCTTGCAATCATTTAAGAAACTAAACAAGTTATCTCTATGCCTAGATCACTAATAAAGACTAATCCATGATGTGTGGTACTAATCCCTTTCCTAATCAACTTAATGAACTAATGATTTATTAGCATTAAAATGATTAGCAAGAATTAAACATAAGTCTAAATGGCATGATAAACACCCTAGGCAACTAATATCTTAGGCTAGGAATGTAAATCTCTTAAAAAGGTGGTTCAAGCATTTCATCAAACACTTGGTGGGTGTATGAAATGCTTATGATCCAAAATAGCAAAATATTAGCTATTTGGCATTAATAACACCTTAATAAGAAAAGAGATGAAAGAATCTAACCTAGATTGCAAGATTGAACCATTAGAAAACCTTAAATCTAACCCATCCCCAAGTTCCTAAGAGACTACTCACTAATCATCATTAAGCCCATCAAATCCATGACAAGAGACAAACAAAACATGATTAGAGAAAAGGTAATAAGAAATCCAAGAGAGTTTTTGTATTAAACTTAAAAGCTCCAAGCAAATACAAGTTTTCTCTCAAAGAGGCTAAAGTTTTAGCTAAGAACAATTGGGAATAAAAGTTAAGCAAGAAATTAGGTCTTTTGTGTATTTGTAGGTGGACCCAGAAAAAGTGAAGACACAAAAACTCGTTTGTGTTCGTATCGACGTAGCTAGTCGATATAGCACGTCGATACGAACCTCAGATTCCCGTCTCGACGTAACTCGTCGATACACTTGGTCGGTATGAACTCCTGGAAATGCGTCTCGAGGCTTGATGGTTGTCTCGACGTGTCTCGTCGATACGGCTGGTCGATATGAACCTCGGGAATGTGTGTATCGATCAGGCCGGTCGATACGGCTCGCCGATACGGTTCAAGGCTTCTTCTTCGGGTCTCCTCTGTTCGTCTCGACCAAGCCAGGGCGATACAGCTGATCGAGACGAACCCCTGGAAATGTGTATCGACCTGGCTGGTCGATACACTACGTCGAGACGGCTCGAGGCTTCTCCTCTATGTCTCTTCCTCTCCTTCAAGTGACTTCTTGCCTTTCTCTTGCAATGCCATCCTTCTCCAACTTAAAGCATGCCTCCATAGCATCCATATTACCTGATAAAGACTCCAAAAGTTCCAAAATATGCAAAGACTATGCAAGGACATCCTAGACTACTAGATGAACGAAATGTGATGCAAAGATGCCTAAATGAGTTCCTAAATGAGGCGAAACTTACACTAAATGGAGGGAAATATGATGCAAAATATAGACATATCAACTCCCCCCAACTTGCCTTTTGCTTGTCCCCAAGCAAATGAAACACAAGCCAAGGAGAGAGGTTTAAAGGTGGGAGCTCAAATCCAAAAGTGTCAAGCAAATAAATCAACTCAATGGTCCTAGTTCTTAATTCTAGGATGCTCTTGATGCAAACTCTACTCCAAAAGTCTAGCCATACCCATACTCATTCAAGTGAACCCAAGCCTCAACCTACACAAGCATTCATTTTCACCAACTCTTTAACATTCATTAAGTAGTAACCATGGATCATGAATCATGCAATGCTAGTGAACTTGTTTGGTTTTGGGTAAGGTCTTGAGATGAAAATGATCTCAACTTCATGGGGTTCCAATGCTATGAGATCTCTCAATGAACAAGTGAACTTTGGCAAAATGCTAAGAGTAAAAAGAAACCTATGCATACAAGGACAAACTTCCATCTACCCTTTGTAACACAAATGTTTTCACTCTCATTTTCTTTTAAGCTCACTCACCAAGTCCAACCTAGGCTACCCATTACAAGGCATTGCGCCATACCCACAAGAAGCTATAACACTTTTCTTTTTCCTTTAAGCACTTAGGAAAAACATCTTCTACAACCACAAGTGTTGGCACACTTTCACTTTAAGCTCTTTTCTTTTACACTTTGCTATCCTCTTTCTTTTCTTAACTTAGCCATATTTTTTTTTTTCTTTTTCTTGGCTCCTTTACTTTTCATTTCTAGAGGATTTTCTTTTGAACACTTAGAGCATAATACATATGGCCAACACTTGTCACAAAATTTTCATTTTCCCCTTCTCACCATCACAACTTTGCAAACTTCCTTTTTAATTAAATGTCAAACAACAAGCCCCACCCAAGAAGCCTAACCTATCACTTAGCTCATTGTTTCGAGCTAGCTACATGGAAGCCTATCCTTGTCGCTCTAAACTCAACACTTTTTGCTAAGTTCACAAGAAGAAAAGGCCTAATGCACTCAATAAGGTAGAGGTCTCAAAGAAAGCTTAGCTAGGGTGCTTGATCTTAACCGCTCTAAAGATGAGAGTCGGCTATTTGGGTTAACAAGAGTGGCAAAAGGAGAGAAGATAACCCAAATATGTATATGGTATCCACAAGTTCTCTAACAATGCATGGCCATGATAATTGTTTATTCAAATTAAGTCCAAGTTCAAGAGAGTTGGTTTCTATTCAAAGCTTGCTTCAATTTAGACTTGAGTTTCAAATGGTGAGGTCCAAGTAGGGTTCATCTTTACTTTCAAAGTTTGCACAGCAGACATCAAAGAACTACTAACTAGGGCATTAAACTAATGCATGAGCTTAACACCTTACAAGAAAAACCTATCATTGCCCCCTATGCAAGAATGCAATCCTATATGAAAGCTAGACTCAATCCTACTTATGTGACAAATGCAAATGCAACTACATGCTATTTTGTTTTTGAAATTTTTTGAAATTTTCTCTTTTTTTTTTGTTTTTCTATGCCATAGATGAATGCATGAGACTCTAATATGCATGATAAAGGAAAATAAGATCACAAAACACAAAGTCAAATACACCATACTCCCCCAAACTTAAATTACACAGTCCCTTGTGTAATCCAAGCTTGGAGAAGATTTCAAAATGCAAAAATAAAAACTAAATGGTATTTACAATGGTTTGGAGTTGTACCTCAATCAGAAACGAGTGGAGGAGGAGGAATAGGACTCCATGGAGTATGATGGATTGCTTGACTGAGGGGTGGGGGATCTCATAACCCGCTTCTCGCGCCTACAGGTCTCATAGGAAGAAGGTCGCGGTTCATCTTCTTCTTCCGTTGCACTCGGCATTCCTTGGAAGGAATGGTGCCTCTCTTCCATGTGGTTATCCCCCTCTTCATCCTCATGTTGTTCTTCTTGATGCCTTGAGGAAGAAGAGCCTCCAACCTTAGCCTTGAGCTCTTTGATTTGCTCCTTCATTCCCTTGACAGTCTTCACAAGCTTCCTAATGGTCCTATCTTGCCACTTGTTCCATCTTTGAAGGAGCTTGATGTGTTGGTGAGCTGTCCATGAAGGTTCTCCTTGGTAGGTGCCTTCATAAGGCAAAAAGCTGTATATCTCACTGCCATAGACTGGAGGTGGCTGATATGGTTCGAAATATGTGTCCCATGGGGCTACCGGGAAGGTCTGAATGTCGCCTAGTTGCTCATCGGATGGAGTGAAGACAGCATTAGCTCTTTCCCGGAGACTTGTGAGGTGAGTGCAAGGAATCCTGATTGTCCCTTCCTTGAGCCTTGAGATATTGATCTTGTAGCGGTATCCACTCCCTTCCTTAATCAAGAACTGGGCCTTAAGGAGATAGGTGGAGTCTAAATACTGTTTTTCAGCCGAGGGCTCTCCCAAGCTAACCCCAACTCCCTCAAGAATTGGTGTGATCATGCCTCCAATGGTGAGCTGAGGAGTGCGGTCTCTCTTGTTGGTTGCCCATCCTCGGAAACTTGCCGCATGAGCCACCCACAGCTGCACCATTCCATTTCCCGTTGCATCACCTCTCAATGGGGTTTTGTCATCAAAGAAACCGATGATGTTCTTGAGCCCAACATCAAGCATCTCCCATCCTTCTTCAGCCACATTTCCTGTCTCTTTCTTTGAAAAGAAAGTGAGAGGCAAGACCTTATGGGCATACCGGATTGCGGGGTGTCGGATCATGGAGCTCTTGACTTTCCCGGGCTTATAACTCCCACAGCCAATCATGTTCCACAGCTTTTGCACCTCTACTTTTGAGACGTCCAATCGGGAGCCTGCGCCTCTTCCCTCATCAAAGCCAAGTATCTCACTTAGCCTCTTGAACCCCATCTTGTATGATTTGTTCCTAACCCGGAGCTGAATGAAACCGAATCCATCCCTTTCTTCATCAACTTCACCCGACCTCAAAGTCGTCACCTTCAAGGTAGAGATAAATTGGCATGTCTCCTCTTGGTAGCTCGGGAATGATTGGTTGAACCACCTTTCACAACCTAGGTTCCGGAAGATAGCAGTCACATCCTCCAATATATCCAACTCCTCTAGCAAATCATGATCCGAGTACTTGGTGCCCTTGAAAGGAATCTCCATTAGGCTTTTGAATGCATCAACGCTTGATGGAGGCTTGGCCGTGGCGCTCGCAGCTCGCCTTTCCTTGGCCTTCTCCTTACTTATTTTTCTTTTCCGAGCAAACCTTTCAATTTCCGGGCTTTCCCCCTCTACTTCTTCCTCTTCCACTACCGGTCTCTTCTCCTTCCTCTTGCTTGATTCACTTCTTGTTCTCCCCATAGCTCCTACAAAATTCGAATCTTGGAAGGGAGTAAGGAACATGGCAATGTATCATCATCAAGACTAATAAAGCATGGGTGGTTTAACTCATTCATATCCATCATCATAGAATTTAACAAGAGAATTTCAAACTAAACATGCTCTAAGTGGTAACAAGTTAAAATTCATGAAGACTTTAGCTTAATCACTTATGAAACATGGGAAAACAAGATCAAGGATCTCTAATTCGAAATTTTTGAGCATCACTTGGCATAAACATCAATTTTCGCAACTTTTGAAAATCCAAGAGTAAGAATGCTCAAAAATAAAAAATTTCCATGAAATTCCTTGAAAAACTTCATCAATCATCACCCATAACAATAATCAACCATTCCCAACTCAATCAAACCATTATAAGCCTCTCTATCAATCCTACTTTCCAATCCCTTCACATGTGAGAATCAAAGATAAGAGAGAGAGTAAGCAACCAAACCTGAATATCACGAGTGTCCAAGACCCAAAATTAGCTATGAATTCGAGATTAGCACACAATTTATGGGTTATAGCACTTGGAATCAATGAATTTGGTGAAGAATTGAGAGAGAAAGGGGAAGAACAAGTTTCTTGTCTAGAGAGAATGGGGAAATCGTGAAAGTGGCGATTTGTGGAGAAGAAGGAGACATAAATTTGCCCAAAACCGGTTTAAATCAAGTGGATAAGTCAAGATTAAACCGGTCAAAGGAAGGAAGAAAATCAACTTACATGGATTTGGACTTGTATTGTCGATATGGTCGTCGAGACGAACCTCGAAATGATGTGTATCGACGTAGCTCATCGAGACACCACACCGAGATAAACCTCGGGAGGGTCGGTATCGGCTTGGATGGTCGATACGGTATGCCAATACAATTCGGGAAGCTTCGGTCGTGCGAAGCTCTTGGCGCGTATCGACAGATCGACGTCGAGACTATAGACCGATACGGACCTTAGGACGGGTCGTATCGACATGCTTGGTCGAGATAAGTCACCAATACGAACTTTGGGAAATCTCGTATCGGCTGGGACGGCTTGTATCAACGTGGCTCGTCGAGACGCTACACCGAGACAAACCACGGGAGAGCTCGTATCGACATGCTTGGTCTATACACCACGCCGATACACTTTTAAAGATTTCTTCCTCACCTTTTCTTGAAGTTAAAGTCCTCCATACTCAACCTAAAACTTTTCCAAAACTCAAAGAAACATGACTATAGAACAAAAGCAAGAATATATACAAGGATAACATGGGAATGCCTCCCAAGAGCGCTTGTTTAACGTCATTAGCTCGACGGTTCAAATCTTTTTAGGCAAGAGTGGGATCTTGAAGAGGACATGAGATTGCATCTTCCTTAGACACATTCACCAAGTATGGCTTGACCCTATGACCATTGACTGTGAAACTCTCCCCATTATTCCCAATCAAAGTGATGGCTCCATAAGACAATACTTCTTGAATCTCAAAAGGGCCTCCCCACCTTGACTTGAGCTTACCGGGAAACAAGTTTAGTCTGGAGTTGTAGAGAAGAACCTTGTCACCAACATTCAGCTCTTTCTTCACAATCCTCTTATCATGGAAAGCCTTGGTTCTTTCCTTGTAGATCCTTGAACTCTCATATGATTCAAGCCTAATCTTCTCAAGCTCTTGGAGTTGAATCAATCTCCTCTCTTGGGCTGTCTTGAGATTGTAATTAAGAAGCTTAACAGCCCACAAAGCCTTGTGTTTAATCTCCACTGGTAGATGGCAAGATTTCCCATACACAAGGTTGACATCTGTTCACATCTGTTCATCTCTTTTGCTTATGTGCCCCTTACTTTGACAAGGTTCACATCTGTTGATGAACTCATAAGTATCCTTGAACAATGTAAGCCACTAAAATCCACTTTGAAGAACCTTTGTAGCTGTCTTGAATGTGGCGAAATGACCCCCATACTTAGACCCATGGCAATGAAAAATCACACTCTCAACCTCTTCTTGTGCCAAGCATCTTCTATAAATCCCATCAGCACATCTCTTGTAGAGATAAGGCTCATCCCAATAGAAGTGTGACACATCTCTCATGAACTTTTTCTTGTGATAATTGTTGAGATGAGTTGGTTCTTCTTTGCACACCAAGTAGTTAACAATGTCAGCATACCAAGGCAAAGCTTTGTCCTCTAGACCTTGAGTCTCTTGAAGCATCTTCCCAACTCCATGTGCACTAGCAACACTCTTGATCATCATTATATGCACTAGCAACACTCTTGATCTCAATTCTCATCCTTGACAAGTTATCAGCTACACTATTCTCCACCCCCTTCTTGTCAACTATTTTCATGTCAAACTCTTGAAGAAGTAAGATCCATCTAAGGAGCCTTGGCTTGGTCTCCTTTTTAGCATAGATGTGTCGCAATGTAGCATGATCCGTGTACACTATCACTTTTGATCCCACCAAATAAGATCTGAATTTCTCAAAGGCAAACACCACCGCCAAGAGTTCTTTTTCCGTTGTTGCATACTTGGTTTGAACCTCATCAAGTGTCCTACTTGAATAGTAGATCACATGAAGCTTCTTCTCTTTCCTTTGTCGAAGAACCGCTCCAACAGCATAGTCACTAGCATCCGCCATGATCTCAAATGGTACTTGCACAATAGGGGCACTTATAAGTGCCTTCTTGATTGTCTCAAAGGCTTGCAAGCATTCTTCATCAAACTGAACCTCCACTTCCTTACAAAGGAGTCTTGTCAAAGGCCTAGCAATCCTTGAGAAATCTCTTATGAACCTTCTATAGAAACCGGCATGCCCAAGGAAACTCCTTATGCCTCTCACATTGGATGGTGGTGCCAAGTTGACCATTACATCTATCTTGGCCTTGTCTACTTCTATTCCTTCCTCAGAAATCTTGTGACCCAACACAATCCCTTGGTTGACCATGAAATGGCACTTTTCCCAGTTAAGCACCAAGTGAGACTCTTCACATCTTTGTAAAACCCTGCAAAGATTAGAAAGACATGCAGAAAAAGAGGCACCATACACAGAGAAGTCATCCATAAAAACTTCTACCATTTCCTCAATAAGATCGGAGAAGATACTCATCATGCACCTTTGAAAGGTAGCTGGAGCATTACATAACCCAAATGGCATCCTTCGATATGCAAATGTGCCATAAGGGCATGTGAAAGTGGTCTTGTCTTGATCATTGGGATGAATGTGTATTTGAAAGAACCAACTATACCCATCAAGGAAACAGTAGAAAGGATGGTTAGCTAATCTCTCAAGCATTTGATCGATAAAAGGAAGGGGAAATGATCTTTCCTAGTAGAAGCATTAAGTTTTCGGTAATCAATACACATCCTATGGCCGGTTATGGTTCTAGTTGGTATCAATTCATCTTTTTCATTCTTGATCACAGTAATTCCACCTTTCTTAGGGACAACATGCACCGGGGAGACCCAAGTGTTGTCACTAATAGGATATATCACATTGGCTTCTAAAAGTTTCAAGATTTCTTTCTTCACTACTTCTTTTAGGTTTGGGTTTAATCTTCTTTGGTGTTCAATTGAGGAAGTGTTTTCATTTTCAAGGTGAATCCTATGAGTGCAAAGTATAGAAGATATGCCCTTGATATCACTAAAAGAGTAACCAATAACTCTCCTATACTTTCTCAACTCATTGAGAAGAGAGTTGAGCTCATCATCACTTAGGTATTCATTCACAATGACGGGGTAAGAAGAGTTAGGACCTAAGAAAGCATACCTTAGTCCAATGGGAAGTGGCTTGAGTTCCACCTTTGGAGCTTTGAGTTCACTCCAATCCTCATCAAGGTCCCTTGCCAATTCGCCATGCTCAAACTCCTCTAGGCCTTCCTCTTGTCCTTGACTTTAAACCTCAACCCTCAAGGACCCTTTATCTTGGGAAAATTTCACTTCACCCTCACATGAAGCTAACAAGCTCAAAAATCTATCCTCCCCATCTTGTGCCTTGCGAGAATCAAGCATAAGCATGTATGCTTGTGTTTCCTCATGCAAGTTGTCATTCTCTCCATGTGGTTTGGTGAGAGCCACACTAAGATGGTCTTCTTGAGCTATTTCTTCAAGCAACTCATCAGCTAACTCATCCATAGTTTCAATGTAAAACACTTAACCATCAATGGTTGACTTCCTAAAGGTCTCTTTTATGTCAAACTTCAGCTCAACCACTTTACCTAAATGCAAACCAATTTTCCCATGCTTCACATCAATGACTGCACCAGCTGTAGCTAGGAAGGGTCTTCCCAAGATCAAAGGGTCTTTTGGCTCTTCATCCATCTTAAGCATCATAAAATCAGTTGGGATGATGAAGTTGCTAACCTTTAGAGGCAAGTCTTCTAGAACCTCAATTGGCATCCTCACACTCCTATCAGCAAGAATTAGAGAGATCCCACCTTGTACTTGGTGAAATCGAGCTTCTTAGCTATTGAATAGGGCATTAGGTTGATGCAGCCCCTAGATCACACAAGCAATTTTCAAAACCAAGAGGACCAATGGCGCATGGTATAGTGAAGGAATCGGGGTCTCCAAGCTTCTTTGGTATCACATTGCTTTGAATTATTGCACTACACTCTTGAGAAAGTAGCATAACTCCTTGGACATCCCTAGCTCTTTGTGCCACATCATCTTTCAAAAACTTGGTGTATTGAGGGATCAACATGAAGGCATCCATCAAAGGCATCTTGTGCTCAATGTCTTTTATTTGTTTGTCAAACATGGCCTTGTATTTCTCCACCAACTGTTTCTTAAACCTCCCAGGGAAGGGGAGTTTAGGCTTGTAGGGTGGGGGAATAAAGGTTGACTCCTTTTGGTGCACATCCTCTTTTGGCTTCTCCTTTACCACTTCTTTGCTTCTCTTTGCAATGTACACATCATCAAAAGGTATAGCTTTTTGAGCTTTTGTAAAGGTATCCTCCCCATCTTGAATTTCAATGTCCCCATTGATTAAAGGACTCTCTCTAGTAGGCAACTCCTTTTCATTCCTTAAAGTGATGGCATTGATGTATTCTTTGGGGTTTGCCTCACATTTGCCCGGTAGAGTGCCTTGAGAATTGGAGCTAGAAGCCTTGCCTTTGTTCTCAAGTTTCTTGAACTTTTGTTGAAGACCTCCTATTTGAGTGGCAAGCTCATTAAGTGAAGAATCCATCCTTGTGTTATTCTCACCAATCTTCTTTCCCACACCAGCATCACTTTTGGCTTGACCTTGAAGTATTTGTTGAAGCATTAGTTGAATGTTGTCTTGTGGACGACCTTGTGAAGCTTGAGTAAAACCTGGTGGAGCATTGTACTTTGGACCACCATAGTTGCCTTGGTTTCCTTCTTGGTAGTTAGACCTTGGTGCATAACCCTTTTGTTGATTGTTGTAAGGCACAAAAGGTTTGCCTTAAGTGGCTTGTGTAGGGTAGACTTGATCTTCGGGGTTGGCCACATTAGTACTCCTATAAGAGAGGTTGTTATTCCCCTTATAGTTGTTGTTATAGTTGTTGTTGTATCCTCCTTTTCCTCCCACGAAATTGACCTCTTCTTCACACTCTTGAGACCCAACTTGATTATCACAATCTTCTTGATTCTCACCAACAAAATGTACATGCCTTTAATTGGAGGACATGAGCTTGTCCATCTTTTCATGGAGAGACTTCATTTCTTTCTTGTGAGATTCATATTCATTTCCCCTTGGAGCTCTATCATAGTCTTCATTGTAATTACCATCACTCAAGGCAAGATTCTCTACAAGCTCCAAACCATCTTCTACTTCTTTTCCTAAGAAGTTTCCATTACTTGCTGTATCAAGACACATTCTAATCTTTGGAAGGACCTCTCTATAGATGGTGCTTAATAGAGACTCTTGTGTGAAGCCATGATAAGGGCATTGCATTGTGTAGCCCTTGAACCTTTCCTATGCTTCATTAAAAGACTCATTATTATTTTGAGTGAAACTTGAGATTTCATTCCTCAACTTGGCAGTCTTTGAGTTGGAGAAGAACTTAGATAGGAATGCCTTCTTGCATTCATCCCAAGAGGTGATGGTTCCTTGATGCAAGTTTTTTTCTCATTTCCTTGCTCTATCCCCAAGAGGGAAGGGAAAAAGTCTTAGTTTGAAAGCATCCTCACTCACACCATTTATCTTGAATAATCCACAAACTCTATCAAAGTTATCCAAGTGATCAAGTGGATCCTCCATTGGCAAACCATGGAACTTGTCTTGTTGAACCATGGAGATGAAGGCTGGCTTCACTTCAGAGGTGTTGTTGTGAACTGGTGGAGGCTGAATACCATATCTATTTTGATGAATATTTGGAGCATCACCAGCCCCAATTGTT
>JAHZTW010000001.1:381175635-381231662 GCA_020283515.1 Alliaria petiolata
GAGATGAACCCCTGGAAATGTGTATCGACCTGGCTGGTCGATACACTACGTCGAGACGGCTCGAGGCTTCTCCTCTATGTCTCTTCCTCCCCTTCAAGTGACTTCTTGCCTTTCTCTTGCAATGCCATCCTTCTCCAACTTCAAGCATGCCTCCATAGTATCCATATTACCTGATAAAGACTCCAAAAGTGTCAAAATATGCAAAAGGACAACCTAGACTACTAGATGAACGAAATGTGATGCAAATATGCCTAAATGAGTTCCTAAATGAAGCGAAACTTACACTAAATGGAGGGAAATATGATGCAAAATATAGACATATCATTAGTCCAAAAAACAAATTTGAATTTCACCATTATCTTCTCTAAAATCCAAGTGGATGAGTATATCCCAAGGCATGCATGTAGTAATCAAGAATCATAATGGCAGTAAATAAGGCACAACAAATTCCAAAAACAATAAACAGAGCTAAGCCGCATGAAACCTTCGAAAATCATGCAAATAGTTTCCAAGGACTCTTCAGCTAATAGAGATCTCCGCCTAAATATTGGCGGATAAGAGTTGATACAAAAAACTAATAGCTGCAAATGGATCTCAGCCTAAATATTGTCGGATAAGAGTTGATACACTATTTTCCAGATAACCAAAGAATAAATGTTTTGGATATCTAAAAACAGAAAAACCATTAAAATTTTGAGGATTTAGACGATCAAATTGAGGGAACCGATTCTAAGAAAACGATCAAATTATGTAACAAACAGATGAAAACTAAGATACAAAAGATTGTATCAATGCTTCGACAAAACTAACAAAATATTGTATCAATGCTTCGACAAAACTAAAAGAGCACGAAGAAACAAAGAACAACAAAAAGAAAAATCTTGTTGAAGATCTGATCCATCCTCTCGACAAAGATCGTTCGAAAAGACTTTTATAGAATAAATGATAAATAGGATTTTTGTATCACTTTCAATACTCATCACCACTCATGTCATTGTAATAGTTGAGGTATCAATCCATTTGGTGAAGTAGATGACATTAGAAATGCATAGAACCTTTTAGCTAAGCAAATATAAGTATATTGTTTTGTTTCTCTACCAACCTAAGTGATCAAACAAGTAGCAATCAAAGGTAAAAGCAAGAACAAGGCAAATAACTAAACAAGGTGATCAAATGATAAAAAGGGAATCCAAGAATCGGGTTATTGACTTTGGGTGACTCTAAATCTGATTCAAGATGTCCAACCAATCAATTTCAATGCTAAACCTTATGTAAGAAGCACTAATTAAGACTAATACACTCTCATGACACTAATTCCTTTGCTAATTATCAATCCAAGATCTAATCATCATTAGTGTAAAGATAATCATCAAGCAATAAACAAAAGCTTCATAAAACCAATAAACACCTTCGACATCTATTTACATAGGCTAAGCATGTAATTCTCTTGATTTAGTTGGTTGTAGCATTTCATCAAACACCTTGTGGGTGGGAAATACCATATGATCTAAATCACTTTTCTCAAAGGTAATCTAGCATTAATTTCACTAAATAAGAAAGAATATTGAAAGATCTAAGCCCTAGACATCAATAACCATCATTAGAATCACCCTAATCTACCATATTCTTAGATTCTAAGAGAACTACTCACTAATTATAGTGAAACCCACTAATCCCATGAAGGAAAAGTTGATAAACATGATTAGAGAATAGAAAGATGGAAGATTAATAATGATAAATTCTCAATTGCATAAACTCTTGAAAATGGTCTTACAAATTACTTAGAACCCAAAGAGTAAGGTTTTCTAAGCAAGAACATAAGATAAAAAAGAAAATTAGGTAAAGTTGTTTTTATAGTGAACAGTTATCGACCCTGGTCAATCCGGAACAAACCGGGTGTTGACCCGGTTTTTTACCTTCGTCTGGCAATGCATCGGTTGGTTTGTCTGATGGCAACAAACCGATGCAATTTCTGGTTACTTGGCATCTGGCTGTCAAACCGATGTGCATCTGACCGATGCAACTTCAAGATGCCTTGCATCGGTTTGTTGTCCGATGCACGTATGGTCAATAATCTTAGGATGCTTGGCATCGGTTTGTTGTCCGATGTACTACAAACTGATGTGACTTATGATCGTCTTGCATCTATTTGTTGTCTGATGTACCACAAATCGATGTGACGCCTGACGATCTTTGTTACCTTCTTTTCAGCTCCTCCTTGATTCTAACTCATCCACCAAACTCTAGCAAGCCTCCATAGCCTCCAAGATACCTAAAAACACTCTAAATGCATCAAATATGCAAGAAAATGCAAGACCTAAAGCCAAGACTCACTAACTCTAAATTAAATGCAAACTAGACTATATAGACAAGTTATATGCATGAAACAATGCAAATGTTACACTAAATGGACATTAAAAAGGTATAAATATGCTAACTATCAATAAACAAAGAAGCAAAGAGACCTTGAAAGATTAGACAATTTTCATGAACATAAAAACTAACCTTCTCCTTCATGTTTTTCATGAAAACTAACCTCTTCATGTTAATCATAGGGAAATTTGAAAGTTCAACTTATCATCGTCTTCTTTCATATTTTAGCTTTGACCTTTTCTGCAAAATATAAACAAAAATAAATAAATAATGGAACATGAAAAAAAAAAATCTAAAACAAGAACAAAGTAGAAACCATGTACTATATCTATATGGTGAACTGGTGACATGAATGCTAAATATCTCTGTGAATTTATTTTGCCGGAAAGGATGCGAGTTCCAGAATAAAATTAGGATGGCCAACACGAAAGAAGAATTGCTTAAGCATAGCTAGAGGGATAGCATTTCTTCATGAAGGGTCTGCGATAAAGGTTGTACACACGGATATAAAGGGTATAGCAATGTTTTGCTGGATAAAGATCTCAACGCCAAAATTTCCGACTTCGGTCTGACAAAGTTGAGTGATGATGAAAACACACACATGAGCACCCGTGCTGCTGGAACATTGTACGGCCCTTTGTTGCTCATGAGTTCCAAATAGTTTTATGAATGGAAACCATTTTTTCTTGACACTCTTATTTATTATCATTGCAGTGGATACATGGCTCCCAAATATGTGATGAGTGGCCACTTGACTGAGAAAGCTAACGTTTATAGCTTCCACACAGTCTTCCAGCAAAGCGAGAACTTTTACTGCCTTCTTGATTGGCTAAACAATATCATCTTTTTATCCTCTTAAAAAGGTGTAGACATAACTTCAAGCCAATCGGGACGAGCCACATTGGGCAAATACATCGGGACTTGAAAGTCGGTACAGATAGGCAGAGATTTCGCAGCATCCATATCAGGCATCTACATCGGGCAAGAGAGCCTGATACAAACCAATGCAGAAAAGGCGAGCATCCATACCGGGCATCTAGATCGGGCAAGGGAGCCCGCTACAACCTACCAGATAAAATGGAGCAAGTGCATCGGCCAACTACATCGGGTTACGGAGACCGATGCGAATCAAGCCGGGCCAGAGGAGTTTCCATATCGGGCTACCACATCCACCAAGGTAGCTCGATACAGAGAGAAAGAATGTCTAGCTTGATATCGGGCAAGCCACATCGGGCTATGCTGCCCGATATCCAGCCCGATCCAAGACCAAAAACCGGGTCAACACCCGGTTTGTTTCGGGTTGATCCGGTTTGCGCACTGTTCACTATATATACCAAAAACCTAATTTTCTTAAGTGCATTTTGTTCTTGGTTCTAAGAAATTTGTAAGACATTTTTAAGAGTATTTGCAATTCAAGAGTTTATCATTGTTAATCTTTCATTTCTCTTCTTTTTAATCATGTTTACCAACATTTCTTTCATATGATTTTTGTGTTTGATCATGATTAGTGAGTAGTTTCCTTATGATCTAAAGATGGGTTAGATTAGGGTGTTTTTAGGGATTAATCTTGATGTCTATAGTTTGATCTTCTCATTTCCCTCCTTCCTTAGTGATCTTAATGCTAGTTTATTCTTGATCAATATAAATCTAGACTTTAGGGAATTTCCCACCCACAAGGTGTTTGTAGAAATTCCCCAATCAATTAAGCAAGGGATTTGTCTTTCTAACTCATGATAGTGATTGTCTAGGGTGTTTATTAGCATTTTAAAACTGATTATTAATGCTTGTTAGTTTCCTTTTCACAAATGAAAGTTTAATCTTGATTATGATAGCTAATGATGTGATTAGTGCCATGAAAATGGATTAGTCTTGCTTTAGAGTTCTAAGTTTAGGGATTAGCATTTATATTTAATTGTTGACATCATAGATTGGTCCTTGAAGCACCCAAAATCAATAACCCCATTCTTGGATTCGTTTTAGTCAATTGTTAATCGTGTTTAGTAGCTAATTAGTCTTTAAGTGCTTGATTAGTTTGATTAGTGCTTGTTTAAGGTTCTAGTTCATTTAGTTTGGTTTGTTTTATTGGCTTGATCACTTAGGTTGATAGTTAAACAACAAAAACAGTCTAGACTTGCTTAGATTAAGAAGTTTTATGCATTTCTATTGTCACAACTTTCCCAATTGGATTGACCCTCAAGTATTACAAAATCATGAGTAGCTTGAGTAATTGATACTGAAAAATCTACTTATCAGTTGTCTAACATCACGGTTTCCCACAACCAGCTCGTCGGTCCGATACCGCAAGGCACATAGTTTCATATTGATTATTGGTCACATTGTGATTACACAAAAACTTTATTGGCTCGTGAAGATTTTTGGCGTTAGTTCACTAGCGAGGTATGTTCAATATTCAATCAGTTATTGTTTTCCTGCAAAATATTGTTGTAACTGATTCACATTTTTCCTTTGACTTGCACATTAACCCTTTGGTTTGGTTACTAAACGGTGGCGCTTTATTCGATGGCGACGAGAGAAACATCCTACTCTCTTTCTGATATCGTTTCCCGAGATATGTTGCTATGCTCTTAATCAAACTCACTAGCTCATGCAGTTGCAGAATGTGTAAGAAAAATTATGAGTATTTTGGAGTGGCAGAATGTGTAAGAAAAATTATATATGAGTACTTTGGAGTGGCCACATGATAGATAGTTATGAATTATGATGTAATACTTTTGATAATTGTGTCTTAATTATTTGTTTGATTAGTGGTATGTTAATTAAAGAAAATTGTGGTCTAAAAACTATGAAATATTGGAAGATTGGTCTCACAATTCTTTGTGTTATATAAGATCATTTATCACTAATCGAAGAGAATGTCTTTTCTTTTTTAGTTTCTGATTGGGGAACATTTAACACCATTTACATGCAACAAACAAAAATGGATGATTATCAATTAATAAAATTTAAGTTAAAAATAAACAAAACATAAGCAAAACATAAACAAAATATAAGTAAAAAATAAGCAAAACATAAGTAAAACATAAACAAAATATAAGCAAAATATAAGCAAAATGTATAAGCAAATTAAAGAAACAAGAAAGTTATAGGTTTTGATTGTTTATAAAAAAATTAATGGTTTATGATTTTTGGAAATTTATTTTTTATCCAATCAAGTATTTAGAAAAGTATATTTCTAAATTTTAAGGAATCTAGTTTTTTAAACCAAAAAAAAAGTTCAAACTAAACAAATTTAAATTGAAAACCCTTCAGGGTAGCGGAGATTCACATTGTAAGAAGAGCGAAATGCTCCACTAAAAAGCACTAAAATGATCAAAGCAAAATAGCGTATAATGATGAAAGGAAATTTAAAAAACTAAAGGAAACTGATGGAGAAGACACCTATAAAAACAAGTTATCGTAGTTTTTTTAATTTTTGGGTTAAATTGTCGTAACTAATGATTTGTTTTATTGATAGAAAAAAAAAAAAAAATAGTAGATAAAAATTGGTAAACCTTACAAAAATTGGATTAATTGTATAATGAAATTAAAATTGACTCCTCTCCTAATCATACAGCAAAAATAAAAGAACAGTCGATGTCGGGTTCAGAAAAAAAAAAAAAGTAGATATATTCCGGCGATAATAGAGTTTTAAAGAAAATGGAAAACCTAAAAGAAACTCGTGGAGAAGACACGTATATAAAAACAAGTTGTCGTAATTATTATTATTATTATTTTTTAAAATCGTCATATTAAGTGTTTTGTTTTGTCGATAGAAAATAGTAGATATGTAGAAGAAGCAAATAAAAAAATGAGATAAAATTGGTAAATTTTACAAAAAATGGATTAATTGTAGAGGGAAGTAAAAGTGACTCCTTTCCTAATCACAAACAGTTGAGAAAAACTTTGATGTTAATTGCTAACTTTAAAGTTTAAGTCCGACGCATTATAATAGTAAATATAGATAATAAAATATATTTTAGATCTTGCGTTAACAACTTCAGAGGTCAAGTGTCTGGCTGGTTATGGACTCTACCATATCATACATTTTTGTGTCTTTCCAACAACAGTTTCACCGGTTTTGAAATGAAAGTTGCACTATCCAGTGTCCCAAAATGATTTTTGGAAAAGTTGTATGGCCCCAATAACAATTTCAGTGGAAGGATTCCCTCTTTCATATGCATGTTGCACTCTCTGAGCATTCTCCATTTATCTAACAACAACTTAAGTGGTTCAATCCCGCGTTGTATGGGAAATCTCATCAAGAGGTTTCTATCAGTTATGAACCTTGGACATAATCACCTCAGTGGAAAACTACCAGAAATATTTTTCAATGGCAGCAGTTTAAGGTCACTCTATTTCGGTCGCAACCAAATGGTGGGTAAACTTCCGAGATCTTTGTCTAGTTGTTCTTCCTTGGAGGTTCTAAACGTGGAACACCACATAATCAATGATACTTCAAATTCTGGTTGGAATCCTTGCAACAGCTACAAGTATTGGTTCTCCACTCTAATGTGTTTTATGGGTCGTTACAATATCATCCCAAAGTTGCTTCTTGGTTTCCAAAGTTGTGAATCATTGATATATCATATAATTTTTTTACTGAAATTTTACCATCTGATTTCTTAATGTATTGGACTGTAATGTCCACAGAGGGAGATCGTTCAGGATTGAAGTACATTGGAGATCAATACTATTATCATGACTTGTTGGTTTTGATGAATAAAGGAGTATAAGTGGAGTACAATCTTAACCGCTATTGATATTTCAGGGAATAGACTCCGGGGAGAGATCCATGAATCCATTGGTCTAGTGAAGAATCTTGTTGTGCTCTTGTTAAGCAATGATTTTTGTGGCAACATCCACTACAAGAAATCATGTGTGTTGTATCATTTATTTTATTTGTTAATATCATTTATTGATTGATGCAAATTCAGTTGCATCATTTAATTAAATGATCCTTGAAGTGATGACTATAATCATTTACATCGGTATTATTTAATTGATGTTAATATGTATCATTTGCAATAAATGATATTAATATTTGCATCATTTAAAATAAATGATATTAGTATTTTGCATCAACTATAATAAATGATATTAAAATTTGTATCAGTTAGAATAAATAATATTAAAGTTTACATCAGTTAATATAATTGAAGTACATATTTGCATCAATTAATATAAATGATGTTAATATTTGTCTCGGTTATAACAATTGATGTTATATAGTTATATCATATATTTTAGTTGATACTATATAAATTATAAATAAATGATATTAAAATTCATGTAAATTTTAAATTTTGTGCTAGTTTTTATAATATTATCAATTGGAGATAACTAATCATTTTGTATTTATTAATCTAAGGAATATATGTAAATACATATGTATGATTTAACATATAAAAAAATATGGTGTTGATCTTTTACAGAGGAGAAAACTAGTACTCTTCATCCTTCTTTAGCAATGTGTGAAAAATAGTTGTTTAGTTAAAATTTTGTTTGCATCACTTGTTAGTGTCAATTTTTAATAAGTGATTCAAAATAGAGTCATATATTTTTTTGACACTTTATAAGTGATGTTATGTACTTTATTTTTATTAATTGATGCTAATTAAGTTAGTATTAGTATCAATTGTTTTAATTGATGCTAATTAGGTTAGTAATAGTACCAATTGTTTTTAATTGATGCTAATCAGGTTAGTATTAATATCAATCATTTTAATTGATGCTAATCAGGTTAGTACTAGTATCAATCTTTTTAATTGATGTTAATCAAGTTAGTATTTAATATCAATTTTATTTAATTGATGTTAGTCAAGTTAGTATTAGTATCAATTGTTTTAACTGATGCTAATTAAGTTAGTATTAATATTAATTAAAATAATTGATGCAAAATTATATATTTAATGACAGTTTTTAATAAGTGATTCTAAATAGTATCAATTATTTAAATGATACTTTATAAGTGATGCAATGTATCGTAGTGATCCTTTCAAATTTGGCGAATCTGACTGAGCTACAATCACCAGACTTATCGCATAACAAGCTTTCAGGCCAAATTCCACCTGCTCTTGGGACCCTCAGTAGGTTGTCTATCATCACGTTTATTCACAACCAGCTCGTCGGTCCGATACCGCAAGGCACACAGTTTCATATTGACTATTGGTCACATTGTGATTACACAAAAACATTATTGGCTCGTGAAGATTTTTAGCGTTAGTTCACTTGCGAGGTATGTTGAATATTCAATCAGTTATTGTTTTCCTGCAAAATATTTTTGTAACTGATTCACATTTTTTCTTTGACTTGCAGATTAACCCTTTTGTTTGGTTACTAAACAGCGGTGCTTTATTCGATGGCGAAGAGAGAAGCGTACTACTCTCTTACTGATATCATTTCCCGAGCTATGTTGCTATGTTATTAATCAAACTCACTGGCTCATGCAGTTGCAGAATGTGTAAGAAAAATTCTGAGTACTTTGGAGTGGCCACATGATAGATAGTTATGAATTATGATGTAATACTTTTGATAATTGTGTCTTAATTATTTGTTTGAATAGTGGTATGTTAATTAAAGAAAATTGTGGTGCATGGGCTAAAAAATATGAAATATTGGAAGAGTGGTCTCACAATTCATTGGGTTATATAAGATCATTTATCACTAATCGAAGAAAATGTCTTTTCTTTTTTAGTTTCTGAGTGGGGAACATTTAACACCATTTACATGCAACAAGCAAAAATGGATGATTATCAATTAATAAAATATAAGTAAAAAATAAGTAAAACTAAGCAAAACATAAACAGAATATAAGTAAAACATAAACAAAATATAAGCAAAATATAAGCAAAATGTATAAGCAAATTAAAGAAACAAGAAAGTTATAGGTTTTGATTGTTTATAAAAAATTTAATGGTTTNACAGAATATAAGTAAAACATAAACAAAATATAAGCAAAATATAAGCAAAATGTATAAGCAAATTAAAGAAACAAGAAAGTTATAGGTTTTGATTGTTTATAAAAAATTTAATGGTTTTTGATTTTTGAAAATTTATTTTTTATCCAATCAAGTATTTAGAAAAGTATATTTCTAAATTTTAAGGAATCTAGTTTTTTAAACAAAAAAAAAAAGATTCAAACTAAACAAATTTAAATTGAAAACCCTTCAGGGTAGTAGAGATTCACATTGTAAGAAGAGTGAAATGCTCCACTAAAAAGCACTAAAATGATCAAAGCAGCGTATACTGATGAAGGGAAATTTAAAAAACCTATAAAAACAAGTTATCGTAGTTTTTTTTTATTTTTGGGTTGAGTTGTCGTAATTAATGATTTGTTTTATTGATAGAAGAAAAAAAGAAAATAGTAGATATTCGCAGTTACTCGTATTTGCTTTTAATGAATTTATGAAGCAAAATATAGTGTGTGCGTGTGAGTGTGTGTCTATAGCCTATGGGTTGTTCTTTAGTGTTGATTCGTAGTAAATTGTTAAAAGAAATGTGGTAGACATCAAGAAAAGGAATTCAGTACACTAATAATCAAATACAATGAGAAGAGAAGCCACAAAAATATCTCCAAACAAAATAATCCTGATATCTCCATCTCAACTCTCAGTAGTATCCTCTCCAGAAGAAGATATTAGTCCCAAAAGAATTCAGTCCCCAAAGTAATACAATGGAACAAACAAAGACTGACATAAAAATAAATGCAAAGAACACCGTGGGAGAAAGACTCCGCTTAGATCATAAACCAGACAAGAACAGATCCAAGTACCAAGCTCGAAACTCTCTTGCTAGCTCCATTCTGCATAAAACATAAGATTTTCGATCAGCATTCCAATTTATTGGTTACTTTATAATTCTATATCATACTTGATTTCAAAAATTGGACTTTTCAGTTAAGTGATTTAAGCCGGGGTTACCTTTGGAAATATTCTAAAATCTAGGGTCTTAACTTAAAAGTTAAAAGTCATCTTGTACAACAGATTCTGGAGAATTCCGTCACTCATGTGCTTTTGGACTATTTTATGACTAAACTTAAACTTAGATCTACTTTTCTTTAACTGGATCTACTTTAATATCAAAAATACTGTTTCGGACATATTTGCCACGTGGAAGTTATTAATTTGTTCACGTGCAGGCTGACAGAGTCACGTGACTCTGCGCCCCACGCGCCACGGCTCGAGTTCGAAGATCTCGAGACAGATTACAGCAGCAACAGTCCGAAACGGCGCGGATTAGCATTTCTCTTGCTAAATTGCGCTTATAACTGCTAACTTTAGGGCAGACTATTGATTTTCTTGCTAAATTGCGCTTACATCTGCTCACTTTAGCGCAAACTAGGACTATCTTGCTAAATTGCGCTAATCATGTTTTTTCTAAGCTCAAGAGTCAAGACCGGTTTAGATCTAAACAGTGAGTACCTATTGCAAATCTTAATCACCTCAGATCTGAAACGCATTGTACAAGATCTAAGTCAAAGAGAAGAAATGTTACGGACCTGGTCATTCGAATCGGTGGAAGGTCCTGGAGAGATGCTAGGTCCCGGAGCATCAGTCGCCGGAGAAGGTGGGCTAGACGATGGCGACGGAGAAGGAGTATCTGGCTTCTTGGTCGGAGCAGGAGCTGGAACCTGAGCGGGAGGGGAAGCGAGAGGAGCTGGAGGAGGAGTTGCGACGGGAGGAGGAGTAGCCGGAGGAGGAGTAGCCGGAGGAGGAGATGCGACTGGAGGAGGAGTAGCCGGGGGAGGAGATGCGACTGGAGGAGGAGTAGCCGGAGGAGGAGATGCGACTAGAGGAGGAGGAGATGCAGGTGGTGGAGAAGAGACTGGAGGAGGAGTAGCCGGAGGAGGAGCGGTGGTTGCTGGAGGAGGAGAAGTAGTGACTGGTGGAGGAGCTGAGACAGGAGGAGGAGTCGATGCCGGTGGCGGAGTTGTTGGAGTTGGTGGAGCTGGTGTAGCGGTTGGTGGTGACGACGGAGCTTGACCTCCGACGCCGGCGACTAGGACGATACAGATCACAGCGATAACAAATTGCCGAGACATTTTTTTTTTTTTTTGTAATTTCCTTTTTTTCGCACTCTCTTGAGTGATGGTTTAGTGTGTAAGGAAAATGTTAAAGGAGGAAAGTGAAGAATTTATTAAATAGAGAAAAAAGTGGAATCAACATTAAAACGCAGATACATAGCGTCGTATTGAAGCCCTCTTGTTGTGTATTATACAAACCCATGATGCCATGTGACAGTTGGCGGTGCTAGATCTGTTGACACGTTGGCTGAGTTTTATCAAATAATGATGATGGGATGGATGTGTGTTATGAGTTGTATTGATTAACATAAAGCTTCTAAGTTACTCTAATTTCCAAACATGTATACCCAATTTTAGCTTAGGTGCTATGTCAGTACTCAGTAGTAACAAGATAATTAAGGATCTCACCGAATTCATAATTATGGAAAACACCTAATTAATTGTGGAAAATGTCAACAGAGGGACAGAAAATGAGTGGCAAAGTTGGCAGATAAAAAATCAAAAGTTTGTTCTTGTGGTTTGGTAGTAGAGTGGGTGGAGAATTATATCATGTGGGTCATGATTCGATTAACCAGACCGATCTAATCCGAACCAAACCAAAATAATCTTAATACAGTTTAAGTGGATTCATTTTTCAATAACCAAAAAAACAAAACCGAAATCGAAAAGAAAAAAAAAAATCTAAATCGAATTTTAAAAACAAAAATAAATGATATAATTATTTAAGCCCTGTTTGTTTGTGTGTCGCCAGCAACTCCTGCCTGCAACGAGAAAATACATGCTGGTGAGAGTAAAAGGAGTCGTCGCTGCCGTTGAAAGATATCGCCGCTGCTATTAAAGAAGGTTGCGGCTGATCGCTCGAAATTTCCAACGATCAAATTAATGTCCGTAATCTGCCGCAGCGTCTTTAATTATTAATATCCACTCTATACTCTGCATAATCTTGCATTTTAAGCAAGGTATATTATCGATCGCTGCCGTCGATCACAGCGCCCATGAAAAGAACAGGGCTTTATAAGCTCAAAAATCAAAAAACCGAACCAAAATCCGGATTGACACTCTATTTGAATTGAGTTACACCATTTAAGGATTGAACAAAAAAATTAATGCTGCTTTCTTTTGTCCATTACAAACGTTTGGTAAGAATATCCAATTTTAAATAAGTTCAGTCCGATTCAAATTTGCCAGAATACAAAAAGGTAATAAAATACAAAAGTTTGAAAATAAAGAGTTGAAGTAAATTGGAGTATATATGTGTCAAAGAAAATATAAGATTTCCTTCCAAACAAAGTTTGTTACTTTACTTGGAAATTGATTATATATATTATATATATAAAAAAGGTGTTTGTTCCTTATGAAATGAGTAAAGGGAAGAGTGATTGAGTAGTTTGGGTAATAGCTTGTCGAAGGTAGGGTCAGATTGGCTTTCCTGTGTCTTTCGATGGATGCTTTTGAACAGATCGAATAATATTGATTTCAATTATTTGATGAGTTTTGGATTCTTATTTTGTTGGTGCTATTATTATTATTCATGTGCTCTTCCAGACAGCACAATGTTTTTGTCACTTCATAAATAAATATAAATATATAAATTTAGAATTAGTTAGACATTAGTTGAATGTATAGGCTGCAATTTGAATGTATTTTGACAAATGGGGAAAGAGAAAAATATATTTAGACTTTAGTGAATGGGAAAACCAAAATTTTAATATTGCTAAAACAAAGTATGTAAACTTTTTAGTAGGCGTACGTACCGTTACGGTTATGGTTATGCCAACAATAGTCATCGTGTTGTTTTTTGTGACCGTGAATAGATGAATTTGTTTGAGTCTAATGAGAAACTTAATCATGTTTCTGCAAAACTTCATACTTAGAAGTTTAGGTGATTTGTTCTCAAAAACTTCAAATACAACTTCAAAATAATTTATATTTTATATTATAATCCTCAATGATTATATTTAAAAATTACACTCAATAGTAATTAATAGATTAAAAATATAATGTTTTATTAATTACTCAATAGTAATTAATAGATTAAAATTGAGTGTCATATCCATAGATCGTAATCCGCAACTGCTTTAAGAATGATTGTGGGTGATCCGTCACGACCTGCAAATTGCCCTGCCCATACAGTTGGACAATTTTTCCACTTTCAATGCATACAATCTAAACTACCCAGCATTTCAGAAAATCCAACAATAGTCATCGTGATGTTTTTTGTGACCGTGAATAGATGAATTTGTTTGAGTCTATTGAGAAACTTAATCATGTTTCTGCAAAACTTCATACTTAGAAGTTTAGGTGATTTGTTCTCAAAAACTTCAAATACAACTTCAAAATAATTTGTATTTTACATTATAATCCTCAATGATTATATTTAAAAATTACACTCAATAGTAATTAATAGATTAAAAAATATAATGTTTTATTAATTACTCAATAGTAATTAATAGATTAAAATTGAGTGTCATATCCATAGATCGTAATCCGCAACTGCTTCAAGAATGATTGTGGGTGATCCACCACGATCTGCAAATTGCCCTGCCCATGCAGTTGGACATTTTTTCCAAATAAAATGCTTCACTTTTGAGGCTGCTTTGACCTGCCATATACATTTTTTCCAATCAAAATCAGGGAGGAAAGCCAAGACAGAGTTGACCTTAGATATAGCGTAGCCCGATCTGGTTGAATAAATCCCTGAATTCTCAGGTAACCATACTAACTCATCCTCACGGTGGACCGATGGGGGAATGAGTTTTCTGATGTCGCCCTCATAGTGAGGTAAGTGGATTCTTAACGCTGCAATATTCCATGTGTTGGAGTGAGGATCGAGGAGATCACAGACCCTAAGGTCTTTGTTTGCAGCGGGTTGGGGGCCCATAGGAAGAGTCGGTACCGAGAGGGACAGCCACGACTCCTTCCAAACCTTTATCTGTCTCCCATTACCAATACTCCACCTGAGGCCCTTTCGGAGTGAGTCCCTACCAGCTAAGATGCCCCTCCAGCCATAAGATGCTGAAGCCAGAGAAGAGCAATTCATAAAAGAAGCTGCTTGGAAATATTTTCCAAGCAAAACTTGAGTAAACAAAGATTCAGGGTCATGGAGAAATCGCCAACTGAGTTTAGCCAACAAAGCATCATTGAAATTTTCTATCTCTCTGAACCCCAATCCTCCAGCATCTTTTGGCAGCGACAACTTTTCCCATGAGACCCACGCCATCTTCCTAATATCGGGTTCACATCCCACCAAAATCTAGTGAGGATTGACTGAATTTGTTTGCACACAAAAGTAGGAAGTTTGAAGCAAGACATAGAAAAGGAGGGCATGGATGATAAAACTGCTTTAAGGAGAATTTGCTTCCCTGCTCCTGAGAGGAAGCCCGAAGCCCGAAGCCCAGCTCTGAGATCTCTGCCTTACCTTATCCACCATTGAAGCAAAAATATCCCTTTTCCTCCGTCCGAAGTGTTCGGGAAGGCCCAAGTACTTCCCCAAACCTCATTCCTTTTCAATATTAAGGGTTTGCTTGACCCTTCTCTTTGTTTCCTAAGGCGTCTTAGATGAGAATATAATAGCCGACTTTGTCAGGTTAATTACTTGACCCGAGGCCTTCCCATAGCGATCCATAATAGAGAGAAGAGCAGCACAACTGGATGCACTTGACTTGCAGAAGAACATGGTATCATCCGCGAAGAGCAGATGATTTACCGGTGGGCATCCTCTTGCTACTTCAATTCCCGGGAGAAGACCATGCTCTTGCGCTTTAGAACATAAACCCGAGAGAACCTCAGTACATAGTATAAATAGATACGGTGATAGCGGGTCACCTTGTCTTAACCCTCTAGAGGGAAGGACTTTTCCATGAGGGGATCCATTAATGAGGAAGTAGTATGATACTAAGCAGACACATTCCATGACCCAAGAAATCCACTTGCCATCGAACCCAAGCCTCTCAAGAACTGTCCGAAGAAACCCCCACTCGATTCTATCGTAAGCCTTACTCATATCGGTCTTAACCGCCATAGAAAAGTGCTTCTTTGCTCCTGAAGTCCTGAGAAAGTGTAAAACCTCATGGGTGATCAAGACGTTATCCGAGATTGCTAGACCAGACACGAAGGCAGATTGGTATTTAGGAATCAAGGACGAGAGTAGAGGTTGTAGACGCTTGGAGAGGATCTTTGCAATAATTTTATAGTGGATGTTACACAGCGCAATAGGCCTATAATCCGACACTTTCCGAGGAGCTCCCATATTAGGTATTAGGCGAACATGCGTTTCATTTTGATTATGGAGGAAGGTTCCAGAAGCAAAGAAATCTATGATATCGCGAGAAACCTCTTCTCCTACTATATCCCAGTAGTCGTGATAGAAACTTGCCGAAAACTCGTCTGGTCCCGGCGCTTTATCAGCTTGAATGGCAAAAGCTGTTTCACGGATCTCCTTTTGATCCGGCAGAGCAATGAGGATATCATTCATTGACTGAGAGACTCGAGGCATGAGAGCTTCAGTGACCACATCAAAATCCATCTCTCCTTTAGATGAGAAAATGTCTTGGAAATAGGTTGAAATAGCGAGAGCTATTTGGTCTTCTTCATGGACTTCCTGGCCTAGCTCGTTTTCAATAATAGATATTGAGTTTTGTACTCTCCTTCCTCTTGCAATTGCGTGAAAATAACCTGTATTCCGATCCCCACTATGCAGCCACAAAATTCGACTCCTCTGCTTCTAGAAGAGCTCCTCTACTTCATAAGCCTTTGATAGTTCGGAGGAAAGGGAGTCAATCAAGGTAGGATCTGCAGAGTCCCTTGAGAGAGCTTTTTCAAGAGCCGATTGAAGTCTGAATATCTCCTTTGAGCTATTTTGCTTTTGCTCTTTCGTCCATTTGATTATCTGCCTCCTCACTCTATTTTTCTTCTCAATCACCGTTTCAGAAGTAGAGAAATTCCAGGCTTCGTCCACTACCACTCTGATTTCCTCCTTTTCTCTCAGTCTACGATCAAATTTGAAGCTCTTTCTTCTACTTCTTTTGGCATCATCAAAAAAGGTGAGAAGCGGTCTATGGTCCGATCCTTCGAACCTCATATATTCACTCCTGCCTGACTCAAACGCCTCTAACCACGCACAATTCGCCATAGATCTGTCCAGCCAGGGATCTAATAAAATGGTTGTAACGATGACCTCTCCAAGACTGTGGATTGTCTGAATGGTTTACATCCCACAGCCCATTTTGAGAAAAAAAAATTCCCAAAATTTTGAAAAGAGCCCTCCCAGCGTATTGGGCCTCCAACTTTTTCCTCATTTGACAAAATGTCATTAAAGTCCCCCATAAGCAACCATGAGGACTCTCTTTCAAGTCCTAAAGTAGACATCTTCTCCCAAAAAATACACCTGTTTGTTTGATCCGGGGCTCCATAAATGAATGTAATGAAGAATGTAGACATTTTATATTTAACTCTTGTGTCTATGAAGTTTTCTGAATATTCCAGAATTTCAACATCAATATCTTCTTTCCAAAAGAGGGCAAGGCCTCCTCCAATACCAATAGGAGGGACTGTAAAATGATTTGCATATCCCTGAAAACCAAAGGTATCAAGCACTACATTGTCTTTATTTTTAGTTTCCATGAGAAACAAGATTTCAGGAAAAATCTTGAGCCGAAATTCTTTCAGTCTCTGGATTGTCAAAGTGCTCCCCATCCCTTGACAATTCCAGCTCAGAGCCGCTAAGGAAGAGGACCTCTTCGGGGCCAAAAATCCGCTGCTCCCGAAGGACTCGCACGAACCTGTGTAGATGAGGGGCCAACTTCGAACTCTTCCACTTGAACTAAAAAAAGATCCGATAAGTCTTTTGAATTTTGTCCCGAGGTTAGTACATTCTGTCTTTCCATACACAGTCTCTTCTTTGTCGGGTTTTGCGGTCGTTTAGCTACTCGCTTCTTCTTCAAAGGTAAGCTTTGAAGAGGACTAGAGCGTCCTCTCTTTAATACAGGTTGTTTAGAGACCTTCCTTTTTGCTCCCTGGGAAATGCTTGTTACCCTTGCAGCCACTTTACCTTTTCCTTTTTTCAGTCGAGAAGATGTACGGGTTGGACCTAAACAGAGAGCTGCAAGGAGTCTTTCTTCACTCCTATCATCCTGAAACACAAGCAAGGGTTCCAGGGGAGATTGAGGGCTTACTCGAACTCCCAGTCTATCTCTGACTGAGAGAGAAACTCTCCGCTCATTACTGCCAATGAGGATGTCATGATTGCTATCTTCTGCATATTGAATCTCTATATCTTGCAGTCTTGTAGAACCCCCACTAGGGGTTGACCGAGGATGTATTACCAGTGCTGGAGCAGGAGCAGAGAGTCTATCTAGTGATGATGCTCTTTCTCGGTTCCCACTATTGACTTCTGCTGAGTCCCTGAGCCGAGGAGGGTATAAGGATTCCCTTTGAGGGCAAGGAGAAGGGGTGTGGGACGACAGAGCCCTCACTTTTGAGCTACTCTGCAGGAGCCCAATCGATCTCTCGCTGAGAAATCTTGATTTCCTTCTAGCTCGTCCCTGGGAATCCTGTGGGGGACTCTTCTTTCTTCATGCTGTCGAGATGACTCCTGAGGAAAATCCACCCAAGCCCGTCGAGTAAACTCTCTACGAGGGGCTCTAGTGTGATCCTCTGGCAGAACCCTGTGATTATACCCATACTCCTGTCTCCGAGGAGAGGTTTCAAATCGGCTTACTCTATCACCATGATTCCTGGCCTCGTAAGGTCTTCTGGTCTGTCTATCAGGAGAGATAGTTCTACCTGGGCGGCGAGACTCTTGTCTTTGTCTATCATAGTCAAGTCTCTCCATTGTGTTTTTCCTGTTGATTCTTCCTGCTTGAGTCTCAACTCGACTTGAATTTCTTCCTGAGAGACACTCTCTCTCCTCATGGAAAAGAGGGGAGCAATTGAAACAATGTTTCTCCAACCTATCGTACTCGAAGTCCACATTTAAAACTTCCCCCGTAGGGATTCTGATAGGGACCTTCATTTCCAGGGGGTTGAGGCCATTCACTTCCACCCTAAGCCGTGATTCGTCCACCACCATTTCTTCCACCGGTCCCAGCTCCTTTCCTATAGCTCGAAATGTAGACTCATTCCGGTAGTGAAGGGGAATACCGTGGATTTTAACCCAGAAGGAGATAGCTGAAGGGAACAAGTCCGAAACTATCGGTTCCCTTCTTTGGATAATCAACATCCATTTCTTGTAGTGGTAAGGTCCTTTCTTTAACACTCGCTGAAGATCTTCCTCCGAATCGAATCGGAACTGAAACTTGTTCGGGACCAGATCTCGGCCAACCACTCTGTGTTCCATGTTCCAGTGTTGAGGTAGGAAACCCACCACAGCTCGTGGTGGTTGAACTATTGGATTGGTTACCCTACCAATAAGAGTACAGCGATTTGCTGCTATTAGGTCAGAGTTGTCATCTGCAGGGATCTGAACTGGAGACCGTCGAGGTTTCCTACTTTCTTCAACCACCCATTTCTCTTTTTTCCATACGCGAGTAGCGGCTTGTCATAGCTTACAGGGATGGGAAATCGAGTTTTAGACCCGCATGATATGCTCTCAAATTTACCCTAGAGCTACTCTCTCAAATTAAGAGATCAGTTTTAGTACTTAGGGATCGAATCCACAGGGATATGATAGTCACACAACAAATTTTTAAGTTCAAATTAAGCTAAGTAAATAGAATTAAAAGTAAAGACAGAAAGTAATTAAAAACGGTGTAAGTTCAGGAGACGAAACGCTAGGTTCAGGGAAATTCTCAGGTGAATCCAAATTGCAGGTCTAAACAGAATGTTAGGAATTTATTAAGAACCGTTCTAGAACTCGAAACACAATTATCAAATCAACCAACTCTCGCTGCGAAGATTATCTATGTCTAAACCCTAGAATTCCAAATCTCTTTGCAAATCCTATCAATTCAGACAAACATTAATAACAGGTTCGATTGTTCACAAAATCCCTAAACCAAATCTCTTTGCGAATAGGTATTTTGCTCATCTAACATTAGTTCAGACAATTAATAATACTTTCGCATCTATTAATCAACCTAATATCAGATTCTAGGTCATGAAGCTAGAATAAGCATTAATCACAAATCCAGATGAAGAACTCTAATGATTTTATCCTAACAATTCAATTCAACCTAGCAATTCATCAATCACCTTTGAAAAATCCTAAACCTAACAAGCAAACTACTCAGACATGATGAATGAAACACAAATCATAATTTAAATAGAAAACATAAAAGAAATCAATTGAAGAAATAAAGGAGTTCCAAATCTCCTCTAAAGGAGTCTGATTTTTCTCTCCAAAAACCCTAAATTTCTATGATTCTTAAAGTATGAGATTATACCTAAACAATGGCTTTGAAAACTATATATAAGGGTAGAAACACGAATTGGGCATTCTTGCAAATAAGGAAATATTTTTGGGCAATTTCATTTTCTTCAAAACTTGTAGAAATCGCGTTTTGGCTTGGCTCAAGTGGTGTCGATCGACACCAGTGAACAGTGTCGATCGACACTGTTCATCCGACAGCAATCCGACTTCATGTTTTCAGCAGCTTCTTCCACAATGCTCCAAAATGATCCAAAATCTCCAATTATGCTCAAAACGTACATGAACCCGCAAAGACTCTAATAGGACTCTAAAAGACCAAAAGACTATAAAAATGACTTATATCATGGTCAAAAACCGGTAAAAACAATGATATATCAACTCCCCCAGACTTAGTTTTTGCTTGCCCTCAAGCAAAACAGAAACTTAAAATGGAGTCGAGGTTTGAAAACAGAAATATCCAGCTAACCTTCAGAACACCACATTGAACCAACACTCTTGAATCCACATACCATAGAGCAAACCTTAGGTAATGTTTTAGTGTACTTACCACAAGCTTAGCAATCTCCAAAATCAAGTCCAGATCCTTTTTTTTTTGCTCACAAAATTTCAAACTCTAACAACAGTATTGACCAAAGGACTTACAGATTCATTCCCTTCCTTAGCGCCTGAACAAGACATTCCTTGTACAGCTCTCCTATTTTCTATTCCCTTAGTCAACTGCTGCCCATTTTCAGGGTGTTCTAAGATCTTTTCATTAACTTTTTCTTATTCTTTTTGAAGTCTTGGAATAGTGCTACTCTTACTTGTGTTCCTTGTTAGGAGACAGGTTCATGAGCTCTCACTAATAATGTTCCTTGTGAGGAGACAGGTTCATGAGCTCTCACTAATAATGTTCCTTGTGAGGAGACAGGCTCATGAGGATCTTTGCACTATTCGTTGACGTAGACTCTTTATTTCTTTTCTCAAGGGAAGATCAAGGAAAGACTGTAGTGTTCTTATCTTGTCAGTGCTGAAAGGGGAATCAAGTCCAATGAATACCAAGCTCTAAGCAGGAATCTGAACTCTCTTTGTTAGCTTGATCCACTTGGAGCTTTCTACCTAGTAAAACCTGCAATAAACTGCTATGGCAATGGTCCTTCAAGTGTCAATCTTATGTGGTTAGTTCTTCTGAAAACTGAAAATTTCACTGATTTTTGACTCAATAAAACCAAGTTTTTGACTCTCAAAACAAAACACTAAGTCAGTAATCACCTCCCCCACACTTAAACAACACTGTCCCCAGTGTTATTAAATCTTAAGGTCAGAAACAAAACAAATGGAAAATATAATGGACAGGATGGATAGCGGACGAAAATCTACACAACTTAGGCTCTTAAATCACTCAAATCCGTTAAGAATTGAGAGAGATATGAAGAAAAAGTTGAGAAAACTTACCTCCGAGGGGGTGTCGATCGACACCATGAACAATGTCGATCGACACCATGAACAATGTCTATCAACACTATTCATGTCGAGATCATGTGTCGACTTTGGTCGACATCCGTCCGTCAATCTGTCGATTTTTTTTTTTTTTTGATGAAACAAAAATCAGTTAGTAGATAAAGCAAAATAAAAACGAAAATTAGAGAACTCACCAGTGGGTTGCCTCCCACCAAGCACTTGTTTTAAGTCATTAGCTTGACTTGGATGGCTGGTCAGACGGCAGGTTGTTCATGAGAACTTGTTATAAAACAAGCTCCACACTCAGACACTTCCAGCTTCAACACTCTGCCCAATGATCCCTTGTAAGCATCTTGTCCTTTCTCCTTAATCTCAGATGTAAGAAGTGCTCTAACCTTGGAGAAAGGCTTCAAGGATCCTTTGCACTTCATCTTATACTCAATTGAGTTCTTATCACAGCTCTGAGGTATCAAAGTGACTTGAGGACCTCCCTTGATCCTTTGACTCTCCACTCTCTTCTTCACTTTTGCCCTTTTTCTGGTTCCCTTCGTGATCATGATAGGATTTCCACCAATGACTTTATCTGCATCACACTTGTCACAAGGTCTTTCCTGAGAAACGTCTGCTATCTTGTCTCTAGCAATCACAACAATGCAAGAGACGTGCTTTGAAGTTCCAGTAGTAGGGACAACTTTATAAAAAAACTCATTTGTCAATATTAAAGAAAGAGATTCTCTTGTTAGGCATGCCAACAACTGCTCCCACTGTAGCATGAATGGTCTCCCAAGAATGAAAGGCATGACAAAATTCTTGCTCACTTCCACAACCTGAAAATCAGTTTGTACTAGACAATTCCCCACTTTGACAAGCAAGTCTTGAATTGTACCATATGAGACTGTGGTGGAAGAATTTGCGAATGCAAGAGTCATCTTTTGACGGGTGAGCAATCCCTAGCCTCTCTGCAATGTTCTTTTACATGAGATTCACACTAGCACCAGAATCACATAGAGATTGTCCAAACTCTACTCCTCCAATGGAGCATGGAACAACAACCATCCCAGGATCTTCAACCTTGAGCAGCTGCTTCAGTGGTGGTGGTGTACCCCTTGCTTTGTTGAAGAGTTCTTCAATTTCGTCAAGACTCTCTCTGGAATTCTTGGAGAAAACACCCAAAGGATAATCCTCCCAGGCTTCAGCAAATGAGATCGCATTGGAGATCCTTCTCACCTTCTTGTTGAAACCAGCCAGCTCTTTTGCACTAATGGGCGGCCTTAGGTGTTTGGGTATTGGAGGATATGGAACTTTAGACTTGTAAACCCTTTCCTCTGCACTTGTCGAAGCTTCACGTGATGTCTGGGAGTGGTGTCGATCGACACTAATATCTTGTGTCGACGATTTGGTTAATTTCGGTTCGTCAGAGCTCAAAAATTTAGGATTTCCTACCGGTGTCGATCGACACTCAGCAGTGGTGTCGATCGACACCTGTTCTGAAACTGCAACATCTTCTTCTTCAAGCTCCTCAAACTTCTCAACCTCCACGAAATTTCCTGCACTTCCTACCATGATTGCGTTGACATGATGTCTGGGATTTGTATCAGTCTTTCGAGGAAGAAACCCATCTGGTCTCTTCAAAGCTCCAGCAGTTTGAGCCACTTAAACATCCAATTGCTTCATATGAGTACCTAAAGACTCAATTATCCCATTCAGATCAGTGTACAAGGCATCAATCTTCCCATTGAAATCCACAATCGTCTTTTGTTGACCCACCAAGAGCTGTTCAACCATGGACTTCAACTCATTATCTTGAGCAAGAAGCTTCTGGTAAGAAGAAGAACCATATGTTCTGTTGAAGTTGTTGTTCTGAAAAGGCTTCTGGTAAGAAGAACCATAACCTTGCTGATTGACAAATCTCTGTCCTTGAAAACCAGCCCCATTTATGAAATTGACTTCTTGTTCTTCTGGCTCAAAAGTCTCCACTTCTGCAGCAAACTGGACTTGCTTTTTGCCCACCAAGATGTCCAGCTTCCTGTTAACCTCAGCTATTTGGCTTCCTCCATTTGCACCAGCATGTTGTTTCCTCTCAAAGTCTGCATTCTTGGTGCTGTTGCAAGAGGCCAAATTCTCTATAAGCACCATCGCGTCTTCTGGATAACTGGTGTTGAAGTTGCCATTGCTCGCCGCGTCTAAAGCCATCTGGTACCTCCAATCGATCTCTCGGTAGAAGATCCCTAGCAGTCGTGGCTCGCTGAAACCATGGTGTGGACAGTCTCGCTGATAAGCTCTGAACCTTACCCAAGAAGATTTGAATGCCTCAATAGGTCCTTGGGAGAATGTAGTGATCTTCATCCTCAGATCCTTGGATTACGCATCATCGAAGAAATTGCATAAGAATGCATTCTTAGTGTCCTCCCAAGTGGTTAGTGATCCTGGTGGCAATTGCTTCAGCCAGTATGCAGCATCTCCAGCAAGTGATAGGGAATAAGCTTGCAGAAGAGGTAATAATCATAGGACACTCCATCGGCCTTTATGCTTGATGTCAAGTCTTAAAACCTCTCAATGTGGTCCATGGGATGCTCATTAGGAAGATTATGAAAAGGATGCTGAGCCACTAGAGTGTAGTAAGCAGGCTTCAGCTCAAAGTCATTCCTTTGGAAAGCAGGTGGGCGAATTGCAGCTCTATTAGCATAGAACTGATCGGGCCTGTTGTAATCACCAAGCGTTCTTCCATGCCCAGCAATCTGGCGTAATGCTTCCTCATGCGCATGGTGTCGATCGACACCAAGGTTGTGTCGATCGACACCCTCTGGTTCTATGACAACAACGCCATTCTCATCTAATCTCTGGCCTTGAGCGTTCCTTCTGTGCCCCTCTGCATCAAGCAAGTGACCAGCTTCATCTCGGATCAAAACCATAAGATCAACCATCTCTATATGCGACGGGTGCCGATCGACGCTAGTGTTGGTGTCGATCGACACTCTCGCAAGTTTTCGATTTGTTCGTTCTAGATGTGCTAACGCCTGGTTATCAAATCTAATTAGCTCATGATCCTTGTTGCTCCTGGTATTGCGATTAAGCATACACCTGAAACAAAGAATAAGAAACTAAATATTAGTAACCAAAAACAAAAATAAAAACCTAGACAAAATTCTAATATTAGAACTCTGTAGGCAACTAATCTCCTTCCCCGGCAACGGCGCCAAAATTTGATATGCTCTCTAATTTACCCTAGAGCTACTCTCTCAAATTAATAGATCAGTTATAGTACTTAGGGATCGAATCCACAGGGAAAGGATAGTCACACAACACATTTCTAAGTTCGAATTAAGCTAAGTAAATAGAATTAAAAGTAAAGACAGAAAGTAATTAAAAACGGTGTAAGTTCAGGAGACGAAACGCTAGGTTCAGGGACTGTCTCTTATACACATCTAGATGTGTATAAGAGACAGGGGAAAGGATAGTCACACAACACATTTCTAAGTTCGAATTAAGCTAAGTAAATAGAATTAAAAGTAAAGACAGAAAGTAATTAAAAACGGTGTAAGTTCAGGAGACGAAACGCTAGGTTCAGGGAAATTCTCAGGTGAATCCAAATTGCAGGTCTAAACAGAATGTTAGGAATTTATTAAGAACCGTTCTAGAACTCGAAACACAATTATCAAATCAACCAACTCTCGCTGCGAAGATTATCTATGTCTAAACCCTAGAATTCCAAATCTCTTTGCAAATCCTATCAATTCAGACAAACATTAATAACAGGTTCGATTGTTCACAAAATCCCTAAACCAAATCTCTTTGCGAATAGGTATTTTGCTCATCTAACATTAGTTCAGACAATTAATAATACTCTCGCGTCTATTAATCAACCTAATATCAGATTATAGGTCATGAAGTTAGAATAAGCATTAATCACAAATCCAGATGAAGAACTCTAATGATTTTATCCTAACAATTCAATTCAACCTAGCAATTCATCAATCACATTTGAAAAACCCTAAACCTAACAAGCAAACTACTCAGACATGATGAATGAAACACAAATCATAATTTGAATAGAAAGCATAAAAGAAATCAATAGAAGAAATAAAGGAGTTCCAAATCTGCTCTAAAGGAGTCTGATTTTTCTCTCCAAAAACCATAAAATTCTATGATTCTTAAAGTATGAGATTATGTCTAAACAATGGCTTTGAAAACTATATATAAGGGTAGAAACACGAATTGGGCATTCTTGCAAATAAGAAAATCTTTTTGGGCAATTTCCTTTTCTTCAAAACTTGTAGAAATCGCGTTTTGGCTTGGCTCAAGTACAACAGTGTCGATCGACACTGTTCATCCGACAGCAATCCGACTTCATGTTTTCAGCAGCTTCTTCCACAATGCTCCAAAATGATCCAAAATCTCCAATTATGCTCAAAACGTACATGAACCTGCAAAGACTCTAATAGGACTCTAAAAAGACCAAAAGACTCAGTAAAAATGACTTATATCATACTCAAAAACCGGTAAAAACCATGATATATCACCGCAACGTGAGGTAAAGGAGGCAACTTTGATTCTTTCAAATAAAATGCTAGAACCCCCTCAGTGACGTGGTAATCTTCAAAGAAACAGACGCAGAACAAAACACACTCAGCGGCGAGGTAAACTTCAATAACACCAAAAGCCCAAAAACTACCGGAAAACCCTCACCTCAGCGACAAGGTAAACTTCAAAACAACTCTCGATGTAGGAAAACAGGAACGAATCTTCAGAGAGGAGGTTGAGAAATAGCCAAGAAAATACACCTTTCCATCAGATAGATTTTGGGAAATCTTAAAATTTTCCAAAAATTCCACCGGAGAAAAGTGGTTGCGGTGCTGCCCGAGTCCCTAGACGGCGGAAAGGGGTTGAGTATACAACTTAAATATCTAAGTTTGACGTTGTCTACAATATATTTACAGTTTGCTTTTCATCTATATCTCGCTATTCAATCTCTTTGTCCCAGTCGTTTGTCTTCTAGAGTTTAGTGTTGCGGCATCTTCGGCTAGGTGGGTGCAAAGTTTTGGCGAATTTTTGGTTCTACCATTCCTATTCCGGTTTCTGCTGGTTGTGGTTTTGGTATGTTCAAAGTCGGGGATTTTTGGCGCAGCCTAATCGTACAAGTCCGATGCTCGTTGATTCTCTCCGAATAGGCGAACAAAGAGAAGCTTGAAAGCTCTATTTCTTATTCAATAATAGATAACCAAAACATACGAGAACGAAAGTCTTATATAGCTATGACTCCTCTAAAAAATAATGATAACATATATACTTTTATGCAATAGAAGTTATCATGAATTAAAAATAAATCAAAACTAACTAAAACCCATAAGATTAACACCAAAGCTGATAAATCCGTAAGTGATTAAGATGACACTGCATCAGGTCTCCCTGGATAGGAGAAAATTCGCCTCTGAATCTGGAATGTTGTTGTCGCCGCGGTACTTGGACAAGTACTTGACATTGAAGACGTTTGCAGTCTTGATGTGAGGAGGGAGTAGGAGATGATACGCGTTATGGTTGATTCGTTCCAATACTTCAACCGTGACAATCTTGCGTGAACGCAATTTATTATACTCATGTAAGGGCAACCGATCCTTAGTTAAAACCACCTAAACCCAACTCACCAGGCTAAAAAAATGACCTCACGCCGCTTCGAACCCGCACGGCTCTTGTAGCATTCCGCCGATGCTTCAAGATGAGAACGAGCTTGTTGATGCGTGTCACGTAGAGAGTCAACAAACTTCAAGGCACGACCATGCATCCGCCGTGTATCCGGAACAGCCGTAAGATCCAACGGACCCCTTGGTAACAAGCTATAAACCACCTGAATTGGACTAAAGCCGGAACTCCAACTAGTCTCATGATTGTGCGCAAACTCTGCCTGACACAATCTTGACTCCCACATACGTATATTGTCTCCCACCAGACAGTGCAACATATTGCCTAATGCGCGATTAGTGACTTCCGTCTGACCATCTGTCTGTGGGTGATATGCGACACTCATGTCAAGGCTCGTATGAAGCAATTTCCACAAGGAACGTCAAAAATGGCTTAAGAAGCGTGTCTCCTTGTCTAAAACAATCGATGTAGGTAGACCATGAAGCTGATAAAACTCCTAAAAACAACAACTTAGCCACCCGCACTGCATCTGTCGTTCTCTTGCATGGAATAAAATGAGCTATCTTCGAAAAGCAATCCACCACAACAAAAATACAATCATTACCCTTTTGTGTCCTTGGACGCCCGATGGCAAAATATATGCTTCAGTCCGTCCAAGGCTGTGTAGGCACATGTAAGGGCATATATAAACCCGCGTTTGAGGCGTCTCCCTTGGCAAGCTGACATGCACGACAACGCTCCACAAAGCTTTTTACATCACGCCGCAAGCTCAGCCAAAAATACGATGCCGCCACCACCTGAAGTGTCTTATCTCGTCCCACATGCCCCTCTGCATGAATCTCTTCAATCACCTTTAAACGCAAGCTACAATATGGGAGACACAGTCGCACTCCCCAAAAAAGGAACCCATCCGAAAAACTATAATCATCCCGAGAGCCATTCCTAACCTCAGTTAAAACAGCGATGAAGAACGGATCAGTATCATAGAGCACCGAGAAAAAAGCAAAGCCCGGAGTAGCCACATGCATCGTCGTGGGTAAAGAATGCCGCCTACTTAATGCATCAGCCACCCGATTCAACTTACCGGACTTATGAAGAATATAGAACATAAATTGTTGTAGATACGCTATCCACGATGCATGTCTGGTGGAGACTTTGACCTGACTATAAATATGTTTGAGGTGAACAAGACAAAATCCCAATGCACGAGGTAATGACGCCAGTGTTTGACTACCTGTACAACCGTATAAAACTTGACATCGTATGTGCTGTAACGACTGCGCACGCCGGCCAACTTCTCGCTAAAATATGCAACCGGACTCGTTTGCTGAGTTAAAACAGCCCATATTCCCAACGTTGAAGCATCACAATGCAGCTCTAATGGTAACTAAAAATCAAGGAGTACCAAGATTGAAGCAGTCGTTAGTTTCTCCTTTAGTGGTCCAAACAAACGGAGTTGTTTTCATACAATCAGTCATTGGTGCAGTGATCGAGCTGAAATGTGAAACAAAACGGCGGTAAAAAGATGCCAATCCATGAGAGCTTCAAACCTCCGCTACGGTTCGAGGTTTCGGCCAAGAACGAACTGCCTCTACCTTGCTGTCATCCATCGCCAACCCCTCTGAGGACACAACGTACCCCCAAAAAAGAACCTTGTTAACGCCCAGCTCGCATTTCTGCTTAGCAACAAACAACATCTCTCGCCATAACACCAATAAAATCTATCGAATGTGATTTTGATGCTCTGTAACGGACGAACTAAAAATCAGTATGTGATATATCATGGCTTTTACCCATTTTTGGACCATGATATAAGTGTTTTTATAGAGTCTTTTGTTAGTTTTCGAGTCCTATTTGAGTCTTTACAGGATGGAGAGCATTTGGAGCTTAATGAGAGATTCTGGTACTTTTTGGAGCGTTTTGGAGAAGCAGCCGAAGTGATGAAGTCAGGAGAGTGGATTTACACGCAAGGTGTCGATCGACACTGATGGAACGCCCAAGGACAGAGACTTGATGAAGCTGGCGCTGTCATCATTGAAGCACTAGTACAAGCTGGTCATGCAGACGCTGGACGCGGAAGAACACTGGGTGAGTACAACAGACCAGACCAGTTCTATGCTAATGGAACTGCGATCCATCCTCCTGCATTCCAAATGAATGATTTCGAGCTGAAGCCTGCTTACTTCACGCTCGTAGCTCAACATCCCTTCCATGGTCTTCCCAATGAACATCCCATGGACCACATAGAGAGATTCGAGGACTTGGCATCAAGCATCAAGGCCAATGGAGTCACATATGATTATCTCTTCTGCAAGCTGTTCCCTTACTCGCTTGCTGGAGATGCATCATACTGGCTGAAGCAATTGGAGCCATGATCCTTAACCACTTGGGAAGAGACAAAGAATGCATTCTTATGCAACTTCTTTGATGATGCAAGGTCCGAAGAGCTGAGGACGAAGATCACTGCATTCTCCCAAGGACCTACTGAAGCATTCAAGGCTTCTTGGGTGAGATTTATGCCTACCAAAGAGACTGCCCACACCACGGTTTCAGCGAGCCGCAGCTTCTCGGTATCTTCTACCGAGGAATCGATTGGAGGTATCAGATGGCTCTGGATGCTGCAAACAATGGCAACTTCAACACAAGGTATCCAGACGACGTGATGGTGCTAATAGAGAACTTGGCCTCTTGCAACAGCACCAAGAACGCAGATTTAGAGAGAAGACAACACGCTGGTGCAAGTGGAGGAAGCCAAATTGCTGAGGTCAACAGGAAGCTGGACCTATTGGTGGGGAAGAAGCAAGTCCATTTTGCAAATGAAGTGGAGACATTCGAGCCCAATGATGAATGTGAAGAAGAGGATGTCAACTACATCAACGGAGGTGGTTTTCAAGGCCAGAGGTTTGAGAATCAACAAGGGAATAGAAGCTTCAATGGGAATTATCAGAAGAGCTTCTTTACAGGAAATCAAAACTCTTCTGGTTATACTCAAAAGCTCCCATTCCAGAACAACAATTACCAAAGGAGCTATGGAAATTCCTCTTACCAAAAGCCTCCCGCGCAAGACAACAAAATGGAGGCTATGCTAGAGCAAATTTTGGAGGGACAACAGAAGTTGACAGTGAATTTCAATGGCAAGATTGATTCACTGTATCAAGACCTGAATGGAAAGATTGAGAGCATAAACTCTCACATGAAGAAGCTAGATGTTCAAGTTGCTCAAACCGCAGAAGCTGTAAACAGGCAAGAAGGATTCCTTCCAGGAAAGACATATACCAATCCCAAACGCTATGTGAATGCTGTCACATTGAGGAGTGGGAAGAACCTTCAACCTATGCAGAACAGAAGGCTAAGCACTGAAGAATTTGAGGAGCTTAAAGATGTAGAAGATGCTGCAGAGTAAGTGTCGATTGACACCCAAGGAGAAACCCGACGATTCGAGCAAGCTCGACACGAACAACACGACATCAAAAGCCAGTGTCGATCGACACCAGGAGGGTGTCGATCGACGCCCATCACATGCAACACTAGATCAGCTCACAACAACGAAGGTTGCAGCAAAAAGGGTCTATAAACCGAAGATTCCTTTCCCCTTGATACCAAAGAAGTCTAAGAATGAGCTACTTGATGCCAGATGCAAGGCTATCATGGATAGACTATTGGTTGAAACTCCTTTAATGGATGCCATTAAAACTACTCCGGTGATAAAAAGATACTTGAAGTGGATGATGACCAAGAACATGGACATGGAGGAAGGAGTGATGATGATATCAGAGCAAGTCAGTGCTGTCATTCAGAACATGCTTCCAGAAAAATTCTCTGATCCATGAAGCTTTGTTCTTGATTGCTCCATCTTTTCAGACAAATTTGGAAGGTCCCTCTGCGATTTAGGATCAAGTGTCAATTTGATGCCTCTTTCAGTTGCTCTAAGGCTGGATATGACGGATTTCAAAGCTACAAAGATCTCTTTGGTACTTGTTGATCGTTCTGTGAGAATCCCTGAAGGTGTTTTGGAAGATGTTCCTATCAAAGTTGGAGATTGCTTGATTCCCATAGACTTTGTGGTGTTATCCTATGATAAGGAATCCAAAGACCCTCTCATTCTTGGAAGACCATTCCTAGCCACAGCTGGTGCTATCATTGATGTGAGAAAGGGAAGGATTGCGCTGAATATTGGTGATTTGGTGATGAATTTCGACATGGAGAAGCTGATGAAGAGACCCACGATTGATTGACAGACCTTCTATGTCGATTCACTCACCAATCTTGCTGAAGAGATTTTCCAAGAAGAGCATCCTACCGATCCTTTGGAGCGAGCCTTGACAACTTCGACAAAGGAAGCTGAAGACTTAGACGATGCTGCTGTAGGATACATAAAGATGATGGATGCTAGTGAGCAAGTGCTGCAGCTGGTCGCACAAGAGGAGCTCGATACACCCAAGGTGTCGATCGACACTCTGCACAGACCTCGACATCAGGTGATTGGAGCGAGGTTAAGGCACCAAAAGTTGAGCTTAAACAGCTCCCTGCCGGGCTAAGGTATGCATTTCTTGGTCCTAATTCAACTTATCCTGTTATAGTGAATGCTTCCTTGAACAATGCAGCGCTCACTTTGTTGCTAAGCAAGCTGCGAAAATTTCGCAAAGCTCTTGGCTATTCTCTTGATGACATTTCATATATCTCACCAGACTTGTGCATGCATCAGATTCACCTTGAGGATGAGACAAAGTCATCCATTGAACATCAAAGGAGGCTGAATCCAAACCTGAAGGAAGTGGTCCAGAAGGAGATGATGAAGCTCTTGGAAGCTGGGATCATCTATCCCATTTCGGATAGTGCTTGGGTCAGTCCAGTCCATGTGGTTCCTAAGAAAGGAGGAGTCACAATGGTGAAGAACGAGAAGAACGAGCTGATTCCTACAAGGACTGTGACTGGACACAGGATGTGCATAGACTACAGGAAGCTGAATGCCGCAACCAGAAAATATCACTTTCCCTTGCCCTTCATTGATCAGATGCTGGAGAGATTGGCGAATCATCCCTACTACTGTTTCTTGGATGGCTATTCAGGATTCTTCCAGATCCCAATCCATCCCGATGATCAGGAGAAGACCACGTTTACATGCCCTTATGGTACTTTTGCATATCGCAGAATGCCATTCGGACTTTGTAATGCTCCTGCGACCTTCCAGCGGTGCATGATGTCAATCTTCACAGACATGATTGAGAAGTTTATGGAGGTCTTTATGGATGATTTTTCTGTTTATGGGTCATCTTTTAAAGGCTGCCTGGACAACTTATGCGCAGTATTGCGGCGATGCGAAGAGAAACACCTAGTCCTGAACTGGGAAAAGTATCACTTTATGGTTCAAGATGAGATTGTACTTGGGCACAAGGTTTCAGCAGAAGGGATCGCAGTAGACCATGCCAAGATAGAGGTAATGACGACTTTGCAAGCACATGATTCTGTGAAATCAGTGAGGAGTTTTCTAGGACATGCTGGGTTTTACAGAAGATTCATCAAAGATTTCTGCAAGATTGCAAGGCCACTCACTGCTCTCTTGTGCAAAGATGTGAAATTCGAGTTCACTGCAGAATGACATTCAACCTTTGAACAGATCAAGCAAGCTTTGGTGAGTGCTCTGATTGTTCAACCGCCAGACTGGGATTTACCTTTTGAGGTAATGTGTGATGCCAGCAATTTGGCAGTAGGAGCTGTGTTGGGACAGAAGAAGGACAAGAAGCTCCATACCATTTACTATGCTAGCAGAACGTTGGATGATGCTCAGAAGAACTATGCAACTACGGAGAAGGAACTGCTAGCTGTGGTGTTTGCCTTTGAGAAATTTCGACAATATCTTGTTGGCTCGAAGGTGATTGTTCACACTGATCATTCTGCATTGAAATACTTGATGCAGAAGAAGGATGCCAAGCCACGATTGCTGAGATGGATTCTACTTCTTCAAGAATTCGACATAGAAGTCAAAGACAAGAAAGGAGTTGAAAATGGAGTAGTTAATCATCTCTCAAGGATTAGGATCGAAGATGACATCCCAATTGATGATTTTATGCCTGAAGAGAACGTTTACTTTGTTAAGAGTCGTTTCCAAGTTGTGAGCTCGGAGCAGACACGCCCAGTGTCGATCGACACTAGGAGTGTGTCGATCGACACCCCGTCCAAAATTTGGGATTCATGTTCTCGACAGCATCTGTGTCGATCGACACTAGACACCAACCGCACTTCAGAATATCTTCTCCGAGCTATTTCAGCAACCTATCTTTGCTATGACTGATGCAAATAGGCCGTGCTATGCTGACATTGTGAACTTTCTTGCTGCTGACATTGAGCCTAAACATCTCAAGGACTATGAGAAGAAGAAGTTCATGAGAGAACATAGAAGGTATTATTGGGATGAGCCACACTTGTACAAGCATTGTTCAGACAATGTGTACCGCAGATGCATCATAGAGAGTGAAGTTCGAGATGTGCTATTCCATTTCCATGGTTCTGAGTATGCTGGACACTTTGCTACATTCAAGACAGTGTCCAAGGTTCTTCAAGCAGGCTTTTGGTGGCTAACTATGTTCAAGGATGCGCAGCTGTTCATCACTCAATGTGATGTTTGTCAAAGAAGGGTGAAAATCAGCAAGAGACCTGAGATGCCACAAAACTTCATCCTTGAAGTTGAAGTCTTTGATTGTTGGGGTATTGATTTCATGGGTCCCTTTCCACCATCTTTTGGGAACAAGTACATCTTGGTTGCTGTGGACTATGTCTCTAAATGAGTGGAAGCAATTGCTTCTAAGACCAATGATGCTGCGGTGGTTCTCAAGATGTTTCAAACCATCATTTTCCCAAGATTCGGAGTGCCTCGGATTGTTATAAGTGATGGTGGTTCTCAATTTATCAACAAGGTTTTCAACAAGCTGCTGAAGAAGCATGGTGTTCAACATCGTGTGGCTACTCCGTATCACCCCCAAACGAGTGGACAAGTCGAAGTCTCCAACAGACAGATCAAGCAAATCTTGGAGAAGACAGTGGGCAAGACAAGGAAGGATTGGGCTGCGAAACTGGATGATGCACTTTGGGCATACAGGACTGCCTACAAAACGCCGCTCGGAACTACACCTTTCCAGCTGCTTTATGGCAAAGCTTGCCATCTTCCAGTGGAGTTGGAACACAAGGCGTATTGGGCTATCAAGAAGATAAACTTCGACTTGAAGCCAGCTGCAGAAAGACGCCTAATGCAACTCAACGAGCTCGACGAACTGCGCCATCACACTTATGAGAACTCAAAGCTCTACAAGGAGAGGACAAAGGCATATCATGACAAGAAGATCATCTCCAGAAACTTCGAACCAAACGATCAAGTACTTCTGTATAACTCTCGTTTACAATTGTTTCCTGGTAAATTGCGTTCACATTGGTCAGGTCCCTTCACCATCAAAGAGGTCAGACCATATGGAGCACTAGTCCTGACAAACTCCAAGGGAGAAGAGTTCATTGTGAATGGACAGAGAGTGAAACACTAATGGGCTCAAGCCGAGATTCCAAACGGACACATTGTGTCTTTGGATGATGCACCAAATGCCTAAACGCGTGAACAGTCAAGCTATTGACGTTAAATGAGCGCTGAGTGGGAAGCAACCCACTGGTTAGTACTTAGTTTATTCTTCATTTTGGTTTTTGGTTTTACTAATATTTTGGTTTTTATAAAAAAATAAAATAAAAGAGGAGAGGAGGCTCGATCATGCTCAGTGTCGATCGACCCCCCCCTTGTGTTGATCGACACCACATGGGGACGCAGGTAAGTCTTCAAAACCCCGACTTTGTCTTTTTTTTCTTCATAACTTTCACAACCCGAGTTTTTGAGAAAATTCCCCCAAATCACCAAATCTTTATTTCTTCACCAAATTGAGTGATTCTTTACCCTAATCCGTGCGGATTTTCATCCTTTCTCATAATCCATTGTCCATTCATTCGATCTATCAAGGTATGTTCTTCAAATCTCCCAATTTCATTTTCGACCCTAAGGTGAAAAAACTCGAATTCGACCTAATTAGCTTAATTTCTTGATTGAATGATGTCTATTTAGGTTGTTTACAATGAATTAGATCATTACCCAACTGTTTTTCATCCTAAATTTGCATTCAATTGAAATTTTCGAATTTTTGGAAATTAATGATGCATGTTGCGATTTTAGGATTTTTCTTTGGGCTTTATGATTAAGGTTTGGTCAATTCATTGTCTTGAGAGTGTGTGAACTGTTGTTTGATGCACGTTTAGGGTTGAGATCATGATTTGGGGTCGCGATTGTGATTACATGCATGGTGTCGATCGACACCTAGTGTGTCGATCGACACCAATTAAGTATCGAGACATTGTGTTTCATTTGTCAGAGTTTGGATTGATTTTGGGTTTTCTTTTTGCTTGCAGATGCCACCACGAACCAAAAGACCACGGGAAGCTGAGGCATCCGCCTCGGGAACTGCTAATGAAGCAGCGATCCCCTCTCTTCCTCCTTGGCCAAAACGTGAAGGTGCAAGGATTCAGATTGAACGAGATTGGGAAGATTCTCCAGCTAAGGAGGTGGCGAAAGACGATTGTCTTTACCGAGGTGTCAACGAGACTTGGGATGACTATGACACCTTGTTCTACAATGCGTGGCTGAAGGTGGAAGTCACCCATACTCGATTCACTTGCGAGAAGACGATGACCGCATTGGGCATCAAAGACGACATCCTACAGCTGATGAGCAGATTTGGGATGGGCACTATCGCAATGCGGCAGTATGACTTATATCCAGACCTTGTCCGCCAGTTCATCGCTACAGCTCGGGTCTACTACAGGAACGAGATCGTTCGGAATGATTTGGAAGGCACATTGACTTTCCTTATCCGAGGGATTCGCTACAGGATTCCACTTCCAGAGCTTTGTGGCATCTATGAGTTCGCTAATGAGCATGGCACTGGAGTCTCTCTTCAGACGCAGCTTCCGGACAACCAGGATTTCTGGTCACACTTCGGAAATGGGAGGTATGACTCTAAGACTTCCACACAGACCGACATTCGCTACTTGGTCTGCGTATTCGCTACTACACTTCTGTGTAAGCATGAGCCGGGGAAGATGTGCGTGTCTGAGTTAGTGCTGCTCTATCGTGCTCTTTGGTCTGAGATCTATGAGGATTATGACGCGCCAGAAAGCGCGAACCTTGGCGCGGTTTTTGCTCATCACTTGACTTCCTTGAAGACGAAGCCTTTCAGTGGTACGAAGACCAAGCTTGAGACTGTAGGAAGTCTTCTGACTCCTATCTTCCAGCACTGCGGGATAGACACTTCTAGCTGCACCATTGATACACCGCGTGCTTGGGTTGATATGGATTATCTGCGGAGAGCTCATTGGGTAAGGCCAGAGAAGTTATGGGTTTTCAGTGACGAGCAGAGAGTGCAGCGCATGGTCCAGTTACCTGACATGGACCTTACTCACATCACTGGCGATCCAGGCCGCCTCGCATTTCAGCCTAGTCCGAACAGGCTGCGGACCGTTCCCGTTGCCAGATGCAGAGGCGTCTCCTCCCGACCAGCTGAGGATCCCACACGCCCTTCATGTTCGAGGCGCAGCAGAGCACCATTGCCTATTGGTCCTCATCATCTTCCGGATGCTCCCGAGATTCCTATGGAGCAAGCTGCATTTCAGAGATATGTGGTTTAGAGTTTCCAGGCCATCTGGAACGCCATTGATACTGTGTCTAGCTACAGCTGTGTACGTCCTCCCACACCACCACGTTCTTCTCCACCACATTCAGATGACGACGAGTGATTTCGCTATTCATGTTTAGTACTTTGAGTCAGTTTTATTTTTCTCTTGAGTCTGCATTTTGCTTCAGTATATTTTTTCCAAACTTTGAGTTTATTGGATTATCTTGTGCTTTTAACGGTTTGTTTGAGTTTTCTAACAGCTTGGAAGATTCTAACAACAATCTGACTTAACAACATTCATGTTCGAGTGGCTGAACTCTGCCTGAGTGTCGATCGACACTATCTGTGTCGATCGACACTATCTGTGTCGATCGACACCATCATCATACACAGCAACGATCGACACCATCTGTGTCGATCGACGCTGCACGCAGAGTCAGGTAATCCAATTTTCTCTTTGATCTGTAAAGGTTTAACACATATTTTTTCTATCCAAACTCATACTTAGTAACACTGGGGACAGTGTTATTCAAGTCTGGGTGAGGTGGTTGCTAACATTGTGTTTTCTTTTGAGAGTCAGTTGAGTCTGTCGAAAATTTGTTTTATTGAGTTAAAACTTTCGATTTTTCTAGGAACTAACCACAGAATTTTGACACTTGAAGGAACATTGCTTTAGTAGTTGATTACAGGTCTTACTAAGTAGAAAGCTAAAGTGGATCAATCTAACAGAGAGAGTCTAGGTCCCCTTATAAGAACTAGGTATGCGCATAACTTGATTCCTCTTTCAGTCTGAACAAATAGAAAAATTGCAGTCTCTCCTTGATCTTTCCTTGAGAAAAGAAAAGAAAGAAAAAGAGTCTAAGTCTCGGAATAGTGCAATGAACCTCATGAGCCTGTCTCCTCACAAGGAACAATATTAGTGAGTGCTCTTGAACCTGTCGCCTCACAAGGAACACAAGTAGAGAGTAGCACTATTTTTCGACACTTCAAAAGAATAAGAAGAGTTAATGAAAAGATCTTAGAACACCCTGAAATGGGCAGCAGTTGACTAGGGAGGAGAAAATAGGAGAGCTGTATGAAAAGAATCTTGTTCAGGCACTAAGGAAGGAAAAGAATCAGAAAAGTTCTGTAGCAATTGATGGGGTCTAAATAGTCGTCCGAGATTAGAGGATTTCTTTGGGGACTCGTCGAGCTTTGAATTTGTAGGACCCTAAGCTGCAAGTGCACAGCGTGCGTTGTAGTACTTAGGGTATCGATCCACAGGGAGGAGGTCAACTGCAAAACAGAAGAATCAGGGCAACCAAAGACGCAGAGAATTGGGGTTTGGGGGTAAGTGTCACGGTTTTTGCAGAAAATAAAGAAAGCAGTATCACGTCTTATATAGAGGAGGTTGTCAATCTCTTCTATGACCAACGGGAAAAGGAAATCAAACTTAAGAACTTGTAAAAAGGAAATCAAGCAAGCAGTGCAGGAAAAGTAAATATTGAAGTGCGTAAATCTCGATGTAAAAGCAGATGGGGCGAACACGTTGGGAATCTTCTCGGGAAATCTATGGGGTTCTAACTAGAAATCAAACACACAAAAGTTAAGCAAGCGAGACTAGGCGATTTTCCCCAAACTGATTCACTGGTTTTAACAACCTAACTTTATCAAACTAGGTCGATCTGCGAACTTCCATTCCACAGGTATACTTTCATATCCTGCGTACTAGACGAACACGCAATAGGATCGGGACAATAAACATTCAGACATCTTTTAAAGGATGCTCTCTACCCTATTTTGGTCTAGATCTGAGATTCAGGACATTCGTCGTTCTCAAGACCCTGCGATCAGAATATAGTTCATGACGCCAGACTCATGCAATAAGAACGAATAAGGTGAGACAGAAAATCCTAATCTTCGGCCTAAACAATCGGTTCAACAACAGTTAATGAAATTCCCCATAGATCCCCTTAAAGAACACCCAACGAAAGTAAACTACTCAGACATAAAAGAAGAAGTAGAAAACGTGATTGATGAATGCATAACTTGTATAAATCGATTAAAATAAAAGAGGGTTCAAGAACAAATCAATCTCCCTCAAAGAACAAAGTGGAAACCACGAATCAAAGATTCGCGGCCGCCAAGAGAAGTTTGTAACAAGAGAATTTCGTGATGCTAAGTGGTGATGCCCTAAAAAACCCTAAAGGTCGAGTATATATAGGTCTTCAAGTGCCCTAGGTCGTGGATTAGGTCTTGGCTTGCATAAGACGGCTGCGGGTTTAAGTTGGGCTTCAAATGGGCTCGGGAATCCGTGAGTGGCCTGGCCGCGCGAGCGACTGGCCGTGGCGCGGCCACTGGTCGTCTGGTTTGGCCGTGGCGCGGCCAGCTCGTCCTTCCGGGTGCTTGACGGACATTCTTGCTTCCTTCATAACTTGAGATCCAATTATGGGTTTGCCCTCAAACCACTTCGAGGTGAAAGACAGCTGATAAGGCTACCTTGTCTCCAAATATGAGCTTGATCTCGTCGTGGGAAGGCCTTCATTTGCTGTTGAACTTTGGGCCGTTGAACTTCTGTCCTCGGGCACTGTTTCCGGAGTTGTCCATTTTGCTCCAAAATATGCGTCTTTTGCTAAGATTACCTGAAAAGAGTCTTGAACAACCAAATACTCGAAATCTAGTGTTTATGCATCAAAACCTTAGTGAAATGCTTATTAAAGCACTCACTTATGATAGTAAAAACGGGTAAAATATGCATGTTATCAACTCCCCCAGACTTAAACCTTTGTTTGTCCTCAAACAAAACAGAAATCTAAGTAAGGAAAAGAGGTTTGAAAACGTGGAAACTCACCAATACTTGGGAACTCATCAAGTCTAGCAATCGACCTGTTGAGCCACATAACTCGGAATTCAGCTTCAAGGCGTTTGGGTCTAGTTACCTTGAGCTTTTCACCCTTCCCGGATACGCTTCATGGTCCCTTTGAGTATTTCGAGCTCCCTCTTGTTGACTCCTTTATTCATTTAGGCGTGCGGTCTCTATCGAGGGAGTATTGGTCGACGAGACATTATACTTTCTCTTCCAAACATCTAGACATAGACATTTCAGACACAACTCTCCTATTTTCTCTTCCCTTAGTCGATTTCTCTCTACTTTTCTAGGGTATCATTTTATTTTTTCTATCGACTTCCTTATTCTATATTTTTTTTCTTTTTCTTAACTTGAGAATGATCACTTCTTCGAAGCTTTCATGATGTCTGCGAACCGTCATGGTCCTTTAAGGAACTCGGGTTGCCATTCTCAAACTAAGACTTTTCTTTCTATTTTTTTTTCTTTTCTAGAACAAGGGAAGATCAAGGAGAGATTGCATTGCATCTACTTAGTCATGATAGAGTCTAAAAGAGGAGCAAAGTTCGAAGTACCTCAAGCCCCTTGACGAGAAATTCTGATTCATTAGGTGCGGAGTCAACGCAAGATTCTTCGAGTACTCTAGAGATTAGAAATTTCTCCGTTGGAACGATCCACTCGCAGTGTTCAACTTAGTAAACCTTGCTTCTAAAACCGTGAGAATGGTCATTAAGGTTCCTTGTTTCGAAACGACGTGTACCTAGCAAAGTTCATAGTTTCCGACTAAAAGAAAAAAAAAGTTTTGACTCTATAAAACGACTCGATAAATGATGTAAGTATGCATAAGACTCATCAAATAAAAGCATAGTTAGTAATATAAGAAACCCCCCCAGACTTAAATCAAACTGACCCCAGTTTGTTTAAATCGAGTTGAGGTGAAAAAGATAGGTAAATTCAAGTACAAGCTTATGAAGACTTACTTGAAAGTGGCGTTGGGTTTGGTGTGGGTGTATGGGCGTGTGGTATGATTGAGCTAAGGACTTGATCATTCTCCTTATGTCCCTGCTTAGAGTCGATTTAATTGAACAAAAGAAATCCAAAACTTAGCTCGAAAGGAAATGTATTGTGTGGTTGAGCTTCCTTGCTTCGGATGGTGGTGGTGGTCGTGTGGTGGTGATGGATGAGGGTGGTGATAGGCGTTTGGTGCTGGCGATTGGCTCGTCTTTGTTGAGAAGAACAGGTACTCTGGTTGTTGAGTACTCGTCTTGGTTCCTTGACCTTTGTGAAACACCGTGAATGAGAGATGGAAAATATCTTCCGTCCTTGCGTCTTGAAGATTACATCACCTCAGAAACTTGACTTGAAGTTTGGGTCTATGCTGGCCTATCCAGTGATCTGTTCGGGATCCCGGAAGACAGGTGTTGCTAGTTTGAACTTCAATGCCATATGAAATCCTTACTTTGCTTTGGTAAAGGTCGCGGTCGTGGAAGAGAGAAGCTAGTCTTCGGGAACTTTCCTCATCGCGGTTTGGTGAAGGAAGTTGCATCTTCTCCCTTCTGGAGCTTGCACTACGGTTTTCTTCCTCTAGAACCGTGGTGTACTTCTTCGTCTTCGTGGATACAGGTCCGTTGAACGTGCTGGACGAAGTAAGTAGAGAGATGGGTCATTGGCTTAACTTGACTTGGATGGAGTCTCGCCTTGTCTCGTCGTCTTTGATGCAACAGCAACATGTCGTGGTTGTGGAAGTGATCTTTGCGGTCTTTAGGACGTGTTCAAGCCATTGAATCAAGGAGGAAACTTGAAAGGCTTGAAACAGGTTGAAGGAGATCCGGTTTGGTGAAGTTCGGATGGAGAAGTCCGCAGAGGACGGCCGGCCGCGGCCGAGCATCTTGCCTCAGCGCCATCGTTGGCTCGTGGCACGGCCAGGCTCCTTCTGGCCGGTCCACGGGCGGTTTGTCGTCCGGTGAGTGTTCTTCGGGTCTCCTTCTTCATGTTTTTGGTCTTTTCTGATTTTTCTGATTTTTTTTGGTTTTGGGGTTTATGTAAATGCTGTAAACTAAGAAGAAACCAAAACTAAATATTAGTATGGTTAAAGAGATGAGAAAGAGAATACCTAAAATGGATTCTCCCATTGAGCCGCTCTTGTTTAAAGTCTTTTAGCTAAACTTTGGTAGTTTGGGAGCTTAGTTGGAGGTGGAGTTCGACCTTAGGCAAGGTCTCTTTGCCTTCTGTGCAGCCTCTTCTGATAAGGGCTCCTCAAGTCTCTCCATGATAGCATCTTCATCCTTCTCAAGAAGATGTTTCTCGTACCGGGTCTCCCATGACCTTCAGACTTCCTTCCCGGCTCTCGTAAGTTTGTAGAGATGTTGTATCTCTTGCTTAGTTTCATCACTTTCGTGGAAGTAGTACCCGATCAGATGTTCCTTCCATGCAATATTGAAGGTGGCTTCAGGAGGGACGCTCCCCACTACCCTGGCAAATTCCGCAAGGTCTTCTCTTCTGATTAGGTCGCGAATCTTTCCAACCTTCTTATATCTATGAACATCCATTATCTTTGGTGTGGGGGCGCTGAACCTTGCCTGTATGAAGTGGCATTTTATTATGCTAAAGTCCTCGCTGTTATCCTTGAAGTACTCCTTCAAACCTCTTTTTCTAGAGCTTCATCGAATCCAACGTATACCGGGATCTTCCTTGCCTTCTTATGGAACTCGATGAGTCTTCCTCTTTTGATGCGATCCCAGAATCGCGATTCCTCCTGTATCCTCTTGTCGTTCGATCGGCAAGTTAGGACTTTGTCCAATCCTGGCTCTGGAGATGATATTCCACATATTGGGGATGCCAAAATTTGAAGCGGCCGATGATTTGAGAAGGAGAATATGTTTCGGCTGTGTCTTTCCCTAAGGATGACGTTTCTCTTTGCTCCAAGGCGAGTATTTCTTCAGAAGTGAAGCATCCTAAAGGCTGCGGCATGGAGTGGTCTGCAGGTGGGCGTGAGTTCGGGGGCATGTAAGGATCTATCCTTACGTGCTCCATGGTATGGTAGTTCGTGAAACTCATAGAAAGAAATCTAAAAGTTAGAGAAAAAGAATGTATTTGAGTTGTGATCCTGACCTTTGCTTTGGACAGCGAAACGCAACCTCCCCGGCAACGGCGCCAAAAGCTTAATGGGGTCTAAATAGTCGTCCGAGATTGGAGGATTTCTTTGGGGACTCGTCGAGTTTTGAGTTTGTAGGACCCTAAGCTGCAAGTGCACAACGTGCGTTGTAGTACTTAGGGTATCGAACCACAGGGAAGAGATCAACTGCAAAACAGAAAATCAGGGCAACAAAAGACGCATGAAATTGGGGTTTTGGGGATTGTGTCACGGTTTTTGCAGAAAAGAAAGAAAGCAGATTCACGTCTTATATAGAAGAGGTTGTCAATCAATTCTATAACCAACGAGAAAAGGAAAATTAACTTAAAAGCTTGTAAAAAAGGAAATCAGATGAGCCTTGCAGAAAAAGTAAATATTGAAGCGCGTAAATCTTGATTGAAAAGCAGATGGGGGAAACACGTTGGGGATCTTCTCGGGAAATCTATGGGGTTCCAACTAGAAATCAAACTCACAAAAGTTAAGCAAACGAGACTAGGCGATTTTCCCTAAACTGATTCACTGGTTTTAACGACCTAACTCAGACAAGCAAGATCGATCTGTAAACGTCTATTTCGCAGGTATACTGTCGTATCCTGCGTCCTAGACGAACACGCAATAAGATCGGGACAATAAACATTCAGACATCTTTTAAAGGATGCTCTCTACCCTACTATGGTCTGCATCTGAGATTCAAGACGTTAGTCGCTCTCAAGACCCTGCGATCAGAATACTAGTTCATGACAATAGACTCATGCAATAAGAACGAGTATGGTGAGACAGAAAACCCTAATCTTCGGCCTAAACAATCGGTTTAAAAACAGTTAATGAAATTCCCCATAGATCCCCTTAAAGAACACCCAACGAAAATANAAGATCCTGCGATCAGAATATAGTTCATGACGCTAGACTCATGCAATAAGAACGAATAAAGTGAGACAGAAAATCCTAGTCTACGGCCTAAACAATCGGTTCAACAACAGTTAATGAAATTCCCCATAGATCCCCTTAAAGAACACCCAACGAAAGTAAACTACTCAGACATGAAAGTAGAGACAGAAAACGTGATTGATGAATGCATAACTTGTATAAATCGATGAGAAACAAAAAGGGATCAAGAATAAATCAATCTCCCTTGAAGAACAAAGGCAAACCGCGAATCAGAGACTAGCAGCCACCAAAAGAAATCTATGACTTAGAGTATTTCGTGATAAGTTGCTCTCCTAGAAAAAACCCTAAACAATGAGTATATATAGGTCTTCAAGTGTCCTAGGTCGTGGATTAGGTCTTGGCTTGCATAAGACGGTTGCGGGTTCAAGTTGGGCTTCAAATGGGCTCGGGAAATGCGAATGGCCTGGCCGCTCGAGCGACCGGCTGTGGCGCGACCACTGGTCGTCTGGGTCGGCCGTGGCGCGGCCAGCTTGTTCTTCCGGGTGCTTGACGGGCCATCTTGCTTCTTCCAAAACTTGAGATCCAACCGTGGGATTGTCCTCAAATCACTTCGTGGTGAAAGACAGCTGATTAGGCTTCCTTGTCTCCAAATATGAGCTTGATCTCGTGGTGGAAAGGCCTTTGTTTGATGTTGAACTTCTGTCCTCGAGCACTGTTTCCGGAATTGTCCATTTTGCTCCAAAATATGCGTCTTTTGCTAAGTTTACCTGAAAAAAGTCTTGAACAACCAAATACTCGAAATCTAGTGTTTATGCATCAAAACCTTAGTGAAATGCTTATTAAAACGCTCACTTATGAGAGTAAAAACGGGTAAAATATGCATGTTATCAACAATACCACTATTAGAGTTCGAAATTTTTTTTTTACCGAGGAAAGGATCTGGATTCAAACTGGGAGATTGCTAAGCTTGTGGTAAGTACACTGAACTTTCCTAAGGTTGGCTCTACTGCATGTGGATTCAAGAGTGTTAACGAGTTGTGGCGTTCTAAAGGATAGCTGGAAGTTTCTGTTTTCAAACCTTTACTTCATTCTAAGTTTCTGTTTTGCTTGAGGGCAAGCAAAAGCTAAGTCTGGGGGAGTTGATATATCATGGTTTTTACCCGTTTTTGGACCATGATATAACTGTTTTTATAGAGTCTTTTGTTAGTTTTCGAGTCCTATTTGAGTCTTTACATGATGGAGAGCATTTTGAGCTTAATGAGAGATTCTTGTACTTTTTGGAGCGTTTTGGAGAAGCAGCTGAAGTGATGAAGTCAGGAGAGTGGATTTACACGCAAGGTGTCGATCGACACCAATGAAGACCGACGCATTATTCAGATTTCCATCAAAAAAAGGAAAACATCTCAAGTTTGAAGAAATTACAAATCTGCCCCCGACGAAAATTCTCTTCTATAAATAGTTTTTAGGCATTGTTTAGCCAAACACCTTTGAATACCTTTTCATAATTTTCTGTTTTTGAGACTTAGAGAGAGATTGATCCTGAGCTTTTGGGGAGACAATTCTTTCTCATCTGAGCCAGATTTCGAACCCCTGTATCATTCTCTATTCTTTTTATGCAATTTATTTCCGCCATGATTTGTGTTTTCATCTATATGTCTGAGTAGTTTGCTAGTTAGGTTAGGGTGATTTAGGGTTGATGATGAGTTTGTAGATTTATTATCTTGTTAGGAAAATCACTTGGATCTTCATCTTGATTTGTGCTTAATTTGGTTTCTGAAATTGATCACTTAGAAATCAAACCCTAGGTTGTTTAATAGATGCGAGAGCATTATTGATAATCTGACCTAATCATAGATGAGCAAAATATCTATTCGCAAAGAGATTTTGTTTAGGTATTTTGTGAACAAATCGAACTTGAACATTAATGCTTGTCTGAATTGTTTGAACTCGCAAAGAGATTTGTTTTTCTGGAATTTAGACATAGATAACTTCTGCAACGAGAGTTGATTAGTTTTAAATTAGCGTTTCGAGTTCTAGACGGTTCTTAATTATTTCCGGACAAAATAATATCTGCATTCTTTGATTCAACCTGATAATCATCCTTGCCTAGCGCTTTGTCTCCTGAACTTTAATCCACATTCAATTTTGTTCCTGATTTTCTTAGAAGTTTTATTTACTTTAAACTAACTGATCTAGCATAATCTGAACTTAGAAACCTTAGCGTAGCATCTACTTCTCTTGGGATTTCGATACCCCTTATACTACGATTGCTTTTGATGTGCACTTGCAGTAGTTTTATTAGGGTAAACCTGAGCCCTATCAATATGTCATCAAAATAGACCACGACAAACTTACCAATAAACGGACGCAATGCATGATTTATCACACTTATAAAGGTACTAGGTGCGTTAGACAATCCAAAGACATCACTAACCATTCAAACAAGCCTTCTCTCGTCTTGAAGGCTGTCTTATACTCGTCTCCTGGGCGGATGCGAATCTGTTGGTACCCGCTCTTTAAATCCAGTTTCGAGAAGATCGATGTGCGCCCAATATGATCAAGAAGATCATCTAACCGCGGAATGGGGAAGCGATATCGCACAGTGATCTTGTTAATAACTCTACTATCAACGCATATCCTCCAAGAACCATCTTTTTGGAATTAGGAGTGTCGAAACTGCACAAGGACTCAAACTCTCGCGAATATGACCCTTTGCCAACTGACCCTCCACCTGGCATCGTAACTCCTCATGTTCCTTTGGGCTCATCCGGTAATGCGGCCGGTTAGGCAGTGCCGCGCCGGGTACAAAATCGATGTGATGCTGGATATCACGTAGAGGTGGTAGCCTTTGAGAAAGTTCATTGGGGAACACATCTTGAAACTCTGCGAGAAGATCTGTAACCCATGCTACAGGCTTTTTCGTAGTCGACAGTTGAGAATGTGATGCCAAAAAACCCACCGCAAAACCTACATCTGTCAATTCAGATTGAAACGCAGAGAGAGAGCAAAACAAAACATTCTCTACGCGTGATGTATCTGATGTAGCTTCAGAACTCGCCTTCTCCGTAATGTGGGGCGTTGCTGAGCTCGGAAGTAACACAATTCGACGATTGTCAAACACAAAGCTGTGAACGTTGGTATGTCCATTGTGTGAAACATTGCGATCATATTGTCACGATCTTCCCAACAACAAGTGACCCACATCCATCGGGACGACATCACAAAACATTTGTCTTTGTAATAAAGACCAATGGAAAATGCTACCAACGCTCGTTGAGTGATTCATATTTCGGTTCCTTCTTGTAGCCATGTCAGCTTGTACGGAGCTGGATGATCTTCCCTCTGTAAATCCAACTTACGACAATCATCTTCAGACACCACATTATGGCAACTCCCCGAGTCAATCACAAAACGACACACTTTACCTTTTATCGCACATGTTGACTGAAAGATATTTGTGTGAAGCCACGACTCTTCACCAACGGCTGGGGCTAAGCATACACGTGTAACTAGTAACTGGCCTGTGTCTCCATCATTGTGGTTCTTAGGTAGATCCTCACCATCCCGGTCATCATCATCATTGTCGTCGTCCCACCTGACATCGTCAACAAGAAGACCACGACGATTTTTATGTGGACATGCAGTTTGAATGTGACCAGCCTCACCACAAGAATAATAGCGTAATGTGTTAAGTCGAGTTGAACGACACAGCTGTTGCGTGTCTATAGGCAGACCACCCTTCGCAGTGCGCCTCACCTGAGTCTTGTCCCCTTCACGTGAAACTAGACCAGCAGGACTCGAGTCAACCCATTTGTTACCCGGGACTCTATTTTGATTGGTTGAACTCCAATTAGTGTTCGACTTGAATTGTTGTTTGAAAGCGATAGCTCTGCGACGAGCTTCGGAAATCGACGTCGGATCAAATTGAATCATGCCATTTTGAATTTGCGGGCGTAGTCCACCAACAAACTGCGAAACCAGCTGAACGTCACTGTCAAAAACTTCATTTTGCGTTATGAGAAGAAAGAAAAATCATCGGCATATTCCTCAACTGAACACAAACCTTGCCTTAGATTTTGCAGTCGCGTATACATCACTCGATCGTAATTGTGAGGCAGGAACACATCCTTCAAGTGTGTCTACAATTTTTCCCAAGTCGCAATTTTCTGTTTTCCCGTACGAGCCCTTGTTGCCTTCAATTGCAACCACCAAGAAGCTGTTCGTCCTAAAAAAATTTCGTTGCTACAAGCGCTACTTGTCACTCCGTTGGCACTTGTTTGAACTCCATCAACTCCTCCACTGCAACAATCCAATCCAACAACTCCTCCACTGCAATAATCCAATCCAGCAACTCCTCACCACAGACGCTGCCATGAAACTCGGGGAAGTCGAGTCTGAAACCCACTTCCCACCTTCTATCGTCATGATCGTGATCTCCCTCGCGATCACGCTGATTTCTCCCTATTTCAAAAGGATTCCGATGACTCTCCTCTGAATGCTCGTCGTCGGACTCGTGATTATCTTCCTGAGCCTTCAGAACGGTCTCTGTTAAGTCATGGATTGAATTAGCAATCGTCATCTGGATGTTCTCTTGCATAGCCAAAAGATTCTTACAGAGCTTAGCCTATTCGTTCGGCTTCTCATCGTCGCGTCTCTCATTGGTGGTTTGTGGGTTACGTTTAGGTGCCATACTTCTTCGTGATCAAAACCTAGATAGGAACGTCGAGTCTCTGATACTAAAACTGGCGCAGCCTAATCGTACAAGTCCGATGCTCGTTAATTCTCTCTAAATAGTCGAACAAAGAACATTTGAACCTCGTTGATTCACCTGGATATCCGAAGTCTTACGAGATAAAAGAGAAGCTTGAAAGCTCTATTTCTTATTCAATAATAGATAACCAAAACATACGGGAACGGAAGTCTTATTTAGCTATGACTCCTCTAAAAGATAACGACAACATATATACTTATATGCAATAGAAGTTATCATGAATTAAAAATAGATAAAAGTCCAACTAAAACCCCATAAGATTAACACCAAAGCCGATAAACCCGTAAATGATTAAGATGACGCTGCATCAATTTTCCATTCGAATCTCTTATGTAAAATTGGAGGAGTTCTTTATGTGACAATATGGATGGAATTAATATAGGTATCGGCTTTTAAACCTCGAATCTTGAAGTTTACCAAATGTTTATCTGCTTTTTGTTTGGATAGAAGTTTCGTTTAGATCCTTTACAATGTTTATCGACTTATTATATACGTGTCTTGAGGATATAACCAAAATTACAATGTTTTTCGTTTGGAATGGTAGGAACGCAATTACTATCACTGAGAAAATTGATAATTGTAAAGTAAATTTCATTAAAAAAATATATAATAAAATGATACCAAACAAGGATTTAGAGAAAAAATGAATTTGCATAGACGGGAATCTCTTTCTTTAATTTTGTAATCGCCCAGTTGCATGATGTTCTGAATCCCATGATACAAATGCATAATTTTTGTGATTCGCATCGCCTAAAATTATAATCTTTCGAACTTTTTTATGTGTTGTACTCTCATGACAAAAGCTATGAAAAAGAATAAAAGAGAAAATGAAGAGATTGTTATTTTTATTCTTGTTTGAAAGAACGAGAGACATGGGACTGTTAGAAATGAGAGATCCTATCTTTCATATTTAGATGATTCTCTCATTACTCTGTATATATTTGATTCTCTGTAATCCCTTAGATTAAGCTCACTCTCCTAATTTGTTGTAATGACCATCGCTATATTAAGCATGGCATATCGATTGTGAAGAGACAAGGAATACAATCATCTTCTGGTTCCACCTCTATTCCTTCTAAAACCAAACCTTTACTGCTTAACAATGTTCTCGTTGCACCCAATATTGTCAAAAATCTTATCTCTGTCCGAAAATTTACAAAAGACAATTGGTGTTCTATCGATTTTGATCCTTTTGGTTTTACTGTGAAGGATCTTCCAAGCCGGAAAGTTCTACTCCGATGTAACAGCTCCGGTGATCTCTATCCTCTACCTGCTTCATTCAATAAAACACCGGCTTACTCATCTTCCATCTCCACCGCTCTTCTTGCTTCTACTCCCGATCTATGGCACAAACGGCTCGGTCACCTTAATCATTCTTCTCTTAGTTCTATTTTTGCTTCAAACCCATCTTTGTGTATTAAAGGACCTCGTCCAATCTCCTGTGAACCCTGTTACTTGGGGAAAGCAATAAAACAACCATTTTCACTTCTCAAACCCAAGTCCTCAAACCGTTTGAAATCATTCATTCCGACCTTTGGACATCTCCGATCGCCAGCATAAGTGGCATTCGCTACTACGTGTTATTTCTTGATCATTTCTCTCACTATCTTTGGGTATATCCTCTTCGCCGAAAGAGTGAAGTTTTCTCCAAATATCTTCACTTTTCTGCCCTTATTGAAACCCAATTTCAGACCAAAATCACAAACTTCCAATGTGATAATGGTGGAGAATTCAATAACGCTCAATTTCAAAACCACTTTGCTTCTCATGGTACAAATGTTGGTTCTCATGTCCTCACACCTCTCAACAAAATGGGAAGTCGGAAAGAATGATTCGAACTATAAACAATGCTGTTCGGTCCCTCTTATTTCAAGCCCGTTTAGCGCCTTGTTTTTGGGTTGAGGCGTTAAACGTTGCCACTCATATACTAAACCTTACCCCATCGAAAGCCGTTCATAATCAAATCCCTTTTTCCCTTCTTTTCAAACAGCCACCAAAGTACGATCATCTACGTGTTTTTGGCTGCCTTTGCTTTCCAAATATCAACCACCCTAACCTCACTAAGCTATCACCTCGAACCACTCCATGTCTCTTCTTAGGGTATCCTTCTCAGCATCGGGGTTATCGTTGCATGGACTTAAAAACCAACAAGATTATCATCTCCCGTCATGTAATCTATGATGAACATAAGTTCCCCGCTGCTGATCCAACCCAACCGAAAGACATGTACCAGTTTCTTGATACTCTTGATGAGCCATCTCCTTTGTTTTGTTCGATCTTACAAACACCTTTCCCCACTCCTCCTCCACTCACAGTACCACCACCTGCCTCTCGTCCTCCTCGGCCCACACCACGACAACAAGTACCGCAACTCACCATGACCACTCGGTCAAAAGCGGGCATCTATAAACCCAAACACATTGTCTCACTTCTTACTCAAACTAAGTCACCATTGCCAAAAAGCCATATCCAAGCCCTTTCCGATCCAAATTGGAATCCAGCGATGTATGATGAACATGGTGCTATGATTAAGACTAAGACTTGGGATTTGGTCCCTAGACCGCCTAACGTTAACATTGTTCGCTCTATGTGGTTGTTTAAACATAAATATGATGCAGATGGTGTTTTGAATAGACACAAGGTGCGGTTAGTTGCAAATGGAAAATCTCAAGAAGAAGGCATTGATTTCACTGAGACATTCAGCCCCGTTGTGAAGCCGGCGACGATACGCACGGTCCTTAATGTTGGTGTTGCTCTTGAATGGCCAATTCATCAACTTGACGTCAAAAATGCTTTTCTCCAAGGTGATCTCCAAGAAACGGTTTACATGCACCAACCACCCGGCTTTATTGACAAATCTCATCCTTCTTACGTGTGCAAGCTCAACAAAGCTATATACGGCCTCAAACAAGCGCCTCGAGCATGGAACTCACGGTTTTCACACTTCGTCAAGACAATGAGCTTTGTCCAAAGCCGAGCAGACTCCTCACTTTTCGTCTACAAACACGGTCGTGATTGTGCATATCTCTTGCTTTACGTCGATGATATCATCCTCACCGCCTCCTCCACAGCGCTTCTTCAACAAATCATCACGAAACTCAAGACGGAATTTCCAATGACCGATATGGGACGCCTTCGACACTTCCTTGGAATAAAGGCTGATTTCAACTCCAAATGACTCTTCCTTAGCCAATCCGCCTATGCTCAGGATATTCTCACTTGTGCAGGAATGGCGGATTGCAAACCACTCTCTACACCGGTTGATCTCAAAGGAAAGCTCTCCGCCGACGATGGTGATCCTATCTCTGATCCCACATTCTACCGCAGCCTCGCCGGCGCTCTCCAATACCTAACGTTTACTAGGCCGGACATCTCCTACGCCGTACATCAAGTGTGTCTTTACATGCACATGCCAAGGCAGCCTCATCTTCAGGCTCTCAAACGCATCATCAGATACTTGAAAGGTACGCTTGATCTCGGCATTCAAATGGTCAAGGGCAGCCTCGATAGTCTAACAGCGTACTCCGACGCGGATTGGGCCAGCTGCCCTGACACAAGAAGATCCACCTCCGGTTATTGCGTCTTTCTCGGCCCGAACTTAATCTCGTGGTCAGCCAAACGGCAACCAACGCCATCACGCTCGAGTTCCGAAGCAGAATACAAGGGTGTAGCCAATACCGTTGCTGAGCTTACGTGGATACGCAACCTGCTAATTGAACTCCATCGGCCAATCTCCAATGCCTCCATCGTCTATTGTGATAATATCAGTTCGGTTTATCTCTCGACTAATCCGGTCAAACACCAGCGAACTAAACACATAGAGCTCGACATCCACTTTGTCCGCGACAAGGTTGCCATTGGTGCAGTTAAAGTGCTCCATGTACCAACTTCGCTCCAATATGCAGATATCTTCACAAAGGATCTTCCTTCTTCGCTCCACAACGAGTTCCGATCCAGCCTCACCGTCCGAAGATCAAACGCTGCGACTGCGGGAGGGTGTTAGAAATGAGAGATCCTATCTTCCATATTTAGATGATTCTCTCATTACTCTGTATATATTTGATTCTCTGTAATCCCTTAGATTAAGCTCACTCTCCTAATTTGTTGTAATGACCATCGCTATATTAAGCATGGCATATCGATTGTGAAGAGACAAGGAATACAATCATCGTACAGGGACCTTTTAACTACATCTCATGGTCCATAATGCTCATTAATCTCATTTAACATTGGTCCATTTTGATCAATTGTGGAGTTACAAAATTGATAAATATCAATTATTCAATTGAAGAGAATACTTATTTTTTTTACCAAGTTTTATTTTTCTTCGATTAAGAGAATTATTTACTTTTGACCAAATTAAAATTTATGTAGTGATCAATTACACAAATAAAGATTTGATGGAAAAGAGAAGTTATTGGATCAAGACCCATCTACCCGAACCTACTCCTAAACCCAAACCCGAGCCATTCTCGACTCGTTTCGGTGCGCACGCATGTGGTTTAGCATCGATCCACTATTTTCTACAATTGTCCTAAGATATTTAACCTTAACCTTGTTAGAAATTCTGCACAATATTCACTAAGCCCATTTTGTGTCTTCAACCAACAAACTTTGGACAAGTATTTTTTATTCAAACAAACTCTAATTTTGACATATAAGAACACTTCATTATAGTGTTTGCGGGATGCTTTCATCACTTTTTCCGGTCATTCTCTCAGGAATATGTCAGCAAGTTGTCTAAAAGAGTATCGGCACAATATGTCTTAAAATTGAGTTCCAACAAAGTGGTACATGAAAAAAGTTTTAAAAAATTGATGTACCTACATATCTCACCAAAATACACTTATCTTTTCAGTTGTTTAAAGAGAATTTTAGAGTTAAGTATCTTTAAGTTGGACAAATTTAATAATGGGTGATCTATCGGAAAATCATTTCGCGTAGTGATTGAAAGTCAATATATCAAATATTTCTGACTAGCGTACGGCCCATAAGCCGAGAAAGGGAGTGGAAGCCCACGAACGATGGTGGTGGTCAAGGCGTTAAGGAGTAGATTTGGTTTATTTTAAAAGTTTGCTCATATTAGAACTAGCTCTATAGATTCAGAGGTTTGGTTCGTAGCTTAAAGTTTGGGTATATGTATGTCTTCATCATTTGGTATTACTTTTGGTATGCTTCCTTTTTTTTTTGGTACTTCGTTCCCTATGTTTTGGATTTTGATTTTGGAAAATTCTACATCTTCTTTGTTTTTCAACTCGTATTACATCTTGTAATTTTATTGTTGTTATATTTTAGTGAAATTTAGACTGGGAAAAAAAAACTTAAATCCCTTTAAAATGTACTGTATTTCACTATTTTTCTTGAAATAAAAAAATAATTTCTATTGAAAACATAAAAACAATGAAGGGCAATGTTTCTCCTCGATTTTGACAAAACCCTGAAATAAAGCCAAACCAAAGAAGAGGATAACACAAATCCCCCTTTCGTCTTCCAATCCACTCTCACAGACACAGCACTAGCGACAATGGCGGTTTCTTCTGGAACAACCTTCTCCGCCTTTCTATGCATCAAAACGGCGTCGTTCCGCAGCGAATCTAACCCTTCGTCTCTCCGGCCAGCCTCTCACCCGACTAAACCACGCCTGGTGGTGCGAGCGGTATCAGCGTCTCCGGAACCCACAACAACCAATAAGAGAGCGCCACGCGGCATCACGAAGCCTCGACAAGTGTCCCCGGAGATGCAGGACGTCGTCGGGCTTTCGGAGATCCCTCGCACACAAGCTCTTAAGCGTATTTGGGCTCACATCAAGGAAAATGACCTTCAAGTAAAATCAAATCTCTCTCTCTCTCTCTCTCTCTCTCTCTCTCACATTTTTGGCAATGTCTCTGTCGAGGTAACAAATATTTGCATCAGGCCTAGTTTCTTGAGACTTTTTCTATAGTACTGGAGAATGTTTTGGCTGCGTCTTTCTAATGTTTTGATCTCTATTTCTTTGGTATTGTTACTGTTTGGTTTAGCTTCTCAAAGTGTCAACTAGATTGACATATTTTCAAGATATAAAATTTCCAGCTCTTGAGATTCTTGTTTTATTGTATTTTAAGTTTTCAGGAAGCTGTTTAAGTGCTAGTGTTTATAACAACATAGTACGTGTTGTTCTCTTAGAAAGCTCTTTCTTATTCTCCTTGGCATGTCTGTTATATCTACAACACTAGTCGATGTTTCACTTGCATCAGCCTTTGACTAAGTGACATATTTTGTTCTTCAGGACCCACAGAACAAGAGGGATATATTGTGTGATGGGAAGCTGAAGAAGATATTCGAAGGCAGAGAACGAGTTGGGTTCTTGGAGATTGCGAAGCTCATCGGTCCTCATTTCCTCTGATAGAGTTTTCCTCACAACCGCGTGTTTTCGGATGGTAGCCTTATGTTTTGTTTAGCTGTTAGGGCCAAGAAAGGGTTATGGAAGTTCGGGTAAGACTTAGCTTAAGATTAGTAAATTTAGGGTTTAATTTAGTTTTTGGGAACAAAGTACTTTTGTTTTTTTATCGTGGCTTCAATGGATGTTTTGTAGACTTTGCTTCGTTATATATTGCTCTCTCGTTTCCATTTCAGATTCTATATACTTGCTCTTGTTTGGGCATTCGGGTCTAAGTTATATATTTTGCTTTCTCGTTTTCATTTCAGATTTTTGTGTGTGTTTCAAACCAAATTGAGAAACACGTGTGATAAAATTTAATTGGAAAGTAAATGATAAAAAAATAAATATGAGAACTAAAAAAAAAAATTGTTATGCTTTTTTCACAGAACTTGCGTTGGTGCTTTTAGTTTTATTTTATTTTATTTGACGTTCTTAATTTTATTTTATTTATTTTATGAATGATATGAGTTTTTTACTAATTTTTAATTTTTAATGAGTTTTAAATACTAAACCAAAAATCCGCTGATTATAATCTAGTAGTATAAAATAAATTAATTATACTTTTTAATATTTTTTTTTGCTAAAACTAAATCCATACCCAAAAAAAAAAAAATTAAACCAAATCAAAACTGTGACGAACCAAAAACCAAATTACAAATGATTTTTTAAAAATCAAATAACATTTACGAAATTAAACTCAAAAGACTTAAAAGAAATTAAATAATAACAAAAAAGGTTTAACAGAAAAATATCCATTCACTTCTCTTTGTTAGTATATATGTGTATATTGTTGGTTATTGGTAATCCGGATGATAAATTATGAACTTGGATAATGATTGAATTGGGCATGAAAGTATTTCAACCTTTATTAGACTACTTACAATGTGTGTGTTGAATAAAAAATCCAACAGTTTAATAACTTCAATGGGAGTGTCGAATTTATTGTGAAAACATTCAACTAGTTGAATGAGAAAACAATGGGTTCCGCTTGGCCATATGACGAAATTCGATAGGAAGTTATTACCGCTTGTGAAACAGAAAATATTCAATTTTGTCCACGAAACGTGCTACTCTTCTATTGGTTGTACAGATTTTTAAAGATTTTTATCCCATCTAAATTATTGGAGCTCAAATAACTAATAGTAAATTTTTTTTAAAAAAAGAACAAATTTCACCAAAATTCAGCATTTTTTTATGCTCTATAAAAAGAAACTAGTTGATAGGGCTCAGGTTTTACCCTAATAAAACTACTGCAAGTGCACAGCAAATGCAATCGTAGTATAAGGGGTTATCGAATCCCAAGGGAAGTAGATGCTACACTAGGGTTTCTAAATTCAGATTATGCTAAGTCAAATAGATATAAAAGTAAATAAAGCAACTAATTAAATCAAGGACAGAATTGAATGTGGTGTAAGTTCAGGAGACGAAGGCGCTAGGCAAGGATGATTATCAGGA